>JAVIAB010000091.1:34699971-35041830 GCA_032433765.1 Megaustenia siamemsis | reverse complement strand
GAGAGAGAGAGGTATAAAAAACTAAGGAAAACACAATTGCTGTTGAAATTTCAAAATTGTGGTAGAAAAAGGAAGAGGAGTTGGAGAGAGACAATTGCACATAATTCATGTCACTGGAGAGGGAGAGTGGCAGTTTAAAAGTCTAACATTAAGAAAAGAGAGAGAGAGAGAGAGAGAGAGAGAGAGAGAGAGAAAGAGCGAAAAAAAGAGATATATAGTTATATATATTAAACATTAAGATATAGATAGAAGAAAGAGAATGAGAGATAGGCATTTTTAATTTCTAGCATTAATAGATAGAGATTAAAATGTAGGAGTTAAAAGAGTTGAGAGAGTTTATATTTCTAGCATCAAAAGTTAACCTTTTGAAAATCCTAGAATGACAAGAGAGACAATTTAAAATACTAGCATGAAGATAAAAGCAGTTAAAAATCTTAGTATGAAAAGAGATACATTTCAAAGTCTAACTACTAAGAAAGAAACAGTAATAATGCTAATATGGAAATGAAAGCAGCTTAAAATCCTGTTATGTAAATAGCGATAGACAATTACATCTCAAGCATTAAAATAGAGAAACAGTCATTCTTTTATATTTTAAATTGAGAATCAAGTTCTGAATAGTTTATCAAACTTGTAGTAACAAGTGTTATAACCTGGTGTTTATAATGTCTCTGTGCGGTGACTCAATCAATATATAGAAAAGAAAGGGGAGCAGGGTATACATAGAGTACTCAAATAATAACATAGGAAAATGGAAAAGATAGCAACAGAGAAATATTATCACAAATACGATGCAGAAATGCAAGCAATAAAGTTGGCAATAGAAAAACTGCTGAACAGTAATTTTAGCCCACAGCCTGTGGAGTTTTTGACAGATGCAAGATCAGTGCTCCAGGGACTGCAATCCAGAAAGTTGCTACATCTGCAAACTTTATTGACTGAACTCTACAAACACCACAGGGTTGCCCTGCAGTGGATCCCATCTCACTATGGAATACCAGGAAACTTTAGAGCAGATCAGCTTTCAAAAGAATATGCAACAGGCACACAGCCAGATGCGCCGGTTACATACCATCATAAGATACAGATAATCAAATCAATCAGAAGATCAAATGCTTCAAATCAGGATGCCTTTCATTATATGAATAGATGGGAATAAGTTATCATCATACGCATTAGAACAGGACATAATTGACTCCACAGTCACGTGTCTACAAAGTTCAAGATCGGCACCTCAACTACATGTACATGTGGATAGGCGCCCCACACAGCGGAACGCATATTTCAAGAATGCACTGAGTATAGTAGACTGAGGAAAGTCCACTTATACCATTAATACAATAATATAGACAAGACTATATGCACCACTGCAAGACTGACAAAAGACGGTAACATTTATACAGGAAACGACATTGCAGTTATAGACAATACTTCAGGCGAACGAAAGATAGATATATAGATACAGAAGGTTTTCGAAAATATTAAGAGACAAGTCTCAGAATGTCTTGAGGCCTGCAGTGGATATTTTGAACACATGCTGTAAACACAGCTTCATCGCGTGAACAGCTTCTTTACCTAATACAAGCCAGCCAACAGCAGTAGTATCTAGATGAATAACACAAATTTTATATACAATTTCACGTAATTTCAAAAATATGTTCACTGCACCGGACTTTATACAGCCTCGTTTTCTTATTTGACAGAAGTTGACTTTTCTGTGAGCAAAGGAAGATAACTTTAAATTTTGAGAGAAATTATAAATAATAATATTTGCAACCACAAATTAAGGAAAGGTACATTTATTTTAATTTGGTACTTTAGAATTTGCAATTTCTTATAGAAATTTTCAAAGACCTTGCACATTTTATGAGAAAATTATTTTATGGAAAACAATATGCATAGGAATAAAACTTTTGACAATTTACAATTACAATATATCGACGTATAAAGAATTCTAACTATTAATATAACTGGAGTTACTTCCCTTATAATAAAACATAACTTTTAATTTCTTAAGCATATAAGTTTGTATCAACATTTTCATCCATAATTCAACGGTAGAACACTTTTTTGCATTTAAGTTTGATATGTTAGAGCGAACCGCCTGTAAATATTATGCAACATTTAAATACATATTCTTCAAAAAGATTATTATATTTATTAGCTGATAATCAACTGTTTAAAGTTTCTAAACATTTTTATAGATCACAGGTCCAAAGAAGTTAATTTATAAAAATTAGTTGATGCCGTTTCATCACTTCACTGTAGAGTCTAGAAAAGATAATGTAGAGAGAGAGAGAGAGAGAGAGAGGTATAAAAAAACTAGGAAAACACAATGCTGTTGAAATTTCAAAATTGTAGTAGAAAAAGGAAGAGGAGTTGGAGAGAGACAATTGCACATAATTCATGTCACTGGAGAGGGAGAGTGGCAGTTTAAAAGTCTAACATTAAGAGAGAGAGAGAGAGAGAGAGAGAAAGAGCGAAAAAGAGAGATATGTTATATATATTAAACATTAAGATATAGATAGAAGAAAGAGAATGAGAGATAGGCATTTTTAATTTCTAGCATTAATAGATAGAGATTAAAATGTAGGAGTAAAAGAGTTGAGAGAGTTTATATTTCTAGCATCAAAAGTTAACTTTTGAAAATCCTAGAATGACAAGAGAGACAATTTAAAATACTAGCATGAAGATAAAAGCAGTTTAAAATCTTAGTATGAAAAGAGATACATTTCAAAGTCTAACTACTAAGAAAGAAACAGTTAATAATGCTAATATGGAAATGAAAGCAGCTTAAAATCCTGTTATGTAAATAGCGATAGACAATTACATCTCAAGCATTAAAATAGAGAAACAGTCATTCTTTTATATTTTTAAATTGAGAATCAAGTTCTGAATAGTTTATCAAACTTGTAGTAACAAGTGTTATAACCTGGTGTTTATAATGTCTCTGTGCGGTGACTCAATCAATATATAGAAAAGAAAGGGGGAGCAGGGGTATACATAGAGTACTCAAATAATAACACTAGGAAAATGGAAAAGATAGCAACAGAGAAATATTATCACAAATACGATGCAGAAATGCAAGCAATAAAGTTGGCAATAGAAAAACTGCTGAACAGTAATTTTAGCCCACAGCCTGTGAAGTTTTTGACAGATGCAAGATCAGTGCTCCAGGGACTGCAATCCAGAAAGTTGCTACATCTGCAAACTTTATTGACTGAACTCTACAAACACCACAGGGTTGCCCTGCAGTGGATCCCATCTCACTATGGAATACCAGGAAACTTTAGAGAGCAGATCAGCTTTCAAAAGAATATGCAACAGGCACACAGCCAGATGCGCCGGTTACATACCATCATAAGATACAGATAATCAAATCAATCAGAAGATCAAATGCTCCAAATAGGATGCCTTTCATTATATGAATAGATGGGAATAAGTTATCATCATACGCATTAGAACAGAACATAATGACTCCACAGTCACGTGTCTACAAAGTTCAAGATCGGCACCTCAACTACATGTACATGTGGATAGGCGCCCCACACAGCGGAACGCATATTTCAAGAATGCACTGAGTATAGTAGACTGAGGAAAGTCCACTTATACCATTAATACAATAATATAGACAAGACTATATGCACCACTGCAAGACTGACAAAAGACGGTAACATTTATACAGGAAACGACATTGCAGTTATAGACAATACTTCAGGCGAACGAAAGATAGATATATAGATACAGAAGGTTTTCGAAAATATTAAGAGACAAGTCTCAGAATGTCTTGAGGCCTGCAGTGGATATTTTGAACACATGCTGTAAACACAGCTTCATCGCGTGAACAGCTTCTTTACCTAATACAAGCCAGCCAACAGCAGTAGTATCTAGATGAATAACACAAATTTTATATACAATTTCACGTAAATTCAAAAATATGTTCACTGCACCTGACTTTATACAGCCTCGTTTTCTTATTAAGACAGAAGTTGACTTTTCTGTGAGCAAAGGAAGATAACTTTTAATTTTTGAGAGAAATTATAAATAATTAATATTTGCAACCACAAATTAAGGAAAGGTACATTTATTTAATTTGGTACTTTAGAATTTGCAATTTCTTATAGAAATTTTCAAAGACCTTGCACATTTTATGAGAAAATTATTTTATGGAAAACAATATGCATAGGAAAAAACTTTTGACAATTTACAATTACAATATATCGACGCATAAAGAATTCTTAACTATTAATATAACTGGAGTTACTTCCCTTATAATAAAACGGATAACTTTTAATTTCTTAAGCATATAAGTTTGTATCAACATTTTCATCCAATTCAACGGTAGAACACCTTTTTGCATTTAAGTTGATATGTTAGAGCGAACCATGCCTGTAAATATTATGCAACATTTAAATACATATTCTTCAAAAAATTATTATATTTATTAGCTGATAATCAACTGTTTAAAGTTTCTAAACATTTTATAGATCACAGGTCCAAAGAAGTTAATTTATAAAAAAATTAGTTGATGCCGTTTCATCACTTCACTGTAGAGTCTAGAAAAGATAATGTTAGAGAGAGAGAGAGAGAGAGAGGTATAAAAAAAAACTAGGAAAACACAATGCTGTTGAAATTTCAAAATTGTAGTAGAAAAAGGAAGAGGAGTTGGAGAGAGACAATTGCACATAATTCATGTCACTGGAGAGGAGAGTGGAAGTTTAAAAGTCTAACATTAAGAAAACAGAGAGAGAGAGAGAGAGAAAGAGCGAAAAAGAGATATATAGTTATATATATTAAACATTAAGATATAGATAGAAGAAAGAGAATGAGAGATAGGCATTTTAATTTCTAGCATTAATAGATAGAGATTAAAATGTAGGAGTTAAAAGAGTTGAGAGAGTTTATATTTCTAGCATCAAAAGTTAACTTTTGAAAACTAGAATGACAAGAGAGACAATTTAAAATACTAGCATGAAGATAAAAGCAGTTTAAAATCTTAGTATGAAAAGAGATACATTTCAAAGTCTAACTACTAAGAAAGAAACAGTTAATAATGCTAATATGAAATGAAAGCAGCTTAAAATCCTGTTATGTAAATAGCGATAGACATATTACATCTCAAGCATTAAAATAGAGAAACAGTCATTCTTTTATATTTATAAATTGAGAATCAAGTTCTGAATAGTTTATCAAACTTGTAGTAACAAGTGTTATAACCTGGTGTTTATAATGTCTCTGTGCTGTGACTCAATCAATATATAGAAAAGAAAGGGGGAGCAGGGGTATACATAGAGTACTCAATAATAACACTAAAAAATGAAAAGATAGCACAGGAATATTATACACAGACATGCAGAAAAGCAAGAATGCAAAGGTAAGTGGCAATAGAAAAACTGCTGAACAGTAATTTTAGCCCACAGCCTGTGGAGTTTTTGACAGATGCAAGATCAGTGCTCCAGGGACTGCAATCCAGAAAGTTGCTACATCTGCAAACTTTATTGACTGAACTCTACAAACACACAGGGTTGCCCTGCAGTGGATCCCATCTCACTATGGAATACCAGGAAACTTTAGAGCAGATCAGCTTTCAAAAGAATATGCAACAGGCACACAGCCAGATGCGCCGGTTACATACCATCATAAGATACAGATAATCAAATCAATCAGAAGATCAAATGCTCCAAATCAGGATGCCTTTCATTATATGAATAGATGGGAATAAGTTATCATCATACGCATTAGAACAGGACATATTGACTCCACAGTCACGTGTCTACAAAGTTCAAGATCGGCACCTCAACTACATGTACATGTGGATAGGCGCCCCACACAGCGGAACGCATATTTCAAGAATGCACTGAGTATAGTAGACTGAGGAAAGTCCACTTTACCATTAATACAATAATATAGACAAGACTATATGCACCACTGCAAGACTGACAAAAGACGGTAACATTTATACAGGAAACGACATTGCAGTTATAGACAATACTTCAGGCGAACGAAAGATAGATATATAGATACAGAAGGTTTTCGAAAATATTAAGAGACAAGTCTCAGAATGTCTTGAGGCCTGCAGTGGATATTTTGAACACATGCTGTAAACACAGCTTCATCGCGTGAACAGCTTCTTACCTAATACAAGCCAGCCAACAGCAGTAGTATCTAGATGAATAACACAATTTTATATACAATTTCACGTAATTTCAAAAATATGTTCACTGCATCGGACTTTATACAGCCTCGTTTTCTCATTTAAGACAGAAGTTGACTTTTCTGTGAGCAAAGGAAGATAACTTTAAATTTTTGAGAGAAATTATAAATAATTAATATTTGCAACCACAAATTAAGGAAAGGTACATTTATTTTAATTGGTACTTTAGAATTTGCAATTTCTTATAGAAATTTTCAAAGACCTTGCACATTTTATGAGAAAATTATTTTATGGAAAACAATATGCATAGAATAAAACTTTTGACAATTTACAATTACAATATATCGACGCATAAAGAATTCTTAACTATTAATATAACTGGAGTTACTTCCCTTATAATAAAACGGATAACTTTTAATTTCTTAAGCATATAAGTTTGTATCAAACATTTTCATCCATAATTCAACGGTAGAACACTTTTTTGCATTTAAGTTTGATATGTTAGAGCGAACCATGCCTGTAAATATTATGCAACATTTAAATACATATTCTTCAAAAGATTATTATATTTATTAGCTGATAATCAACTGTTTAAAGTTTCTAAACATTTTTATAGATCACAGGTCCAAAGAAGTTAATTTATAAAATTAGTTGATGCCGTTTCATCACTTCACTGTAGAGTCTAGAAAAGATAATGTTAGAGAGAGAGAGAGAGAGAGAGAGAGGTATGAAAAAAACTAGGAAAAACTCAATGCTGTTGAAATTTCAAAATTGTAGTAGAAAAAGGAAGAGGAGTTGGAGAGAGACAATTGCACATAATTCATGTCACTGGAGAGGGAGAGTGGAAGTTTAAAAGTCTAACATTAAGAAACTGAGAGAGAGAGAGAGAGAGAAAGAGCGAAAAAGAGAGATATAGTTATATATATTAAACATTAAGATATAGATAGAAGAAAGAGAATGAGAGATAGGCATTTTTAATTTCTAGCATTAATAGATAGAGATTAAAATGTAGGAGTTAAAAGAGTTGAGAGAGTTTATATTTCTAGCATCAAAAGTTAACCTTTTGAAAATCCTAGAATGACAGAGAGACAATTTAAAATACTAGCATGAAGATAAAAGCAGTTTAAAATCTTAGTATGAAAAGAGATACATTTCAAAGTCTAACTACTAAGAAAGAAACAGTTAATAATGCTAATATGGAAATGAAAGCAGCTTAAAATCCTGTTATGTAAATAGCGATAGACAATTACATCTCAAGCATTAAAATAGAGAAACAGTCATTCTTTTATATTTTTAAATTGAGAATCAAGTTCTGAATAGTTTATCAAACTTGTAGTAACAAGTGTTATAACCTGGTGTTTATAATGTCTCTGTGCTGTGACTCAATCAATATATAGAAAAGAAAGGGGGAGCAGGGGTATACATAGAGTACTCAAAAATAACACTAGGAAAATGGAAAAGATAGCAACAGAGAAATATTATCACAAATACGATGCAGAAATGCAAGCAATAAAGTTGGCAATAGAAAAACTGCTGAACAGTAATTTTAGCCCACAGCCTGTGAAGTTTTTGACAGATGCAAGATCAGTGCTCCAGGGACTGCAATCCAGAAAGTTGCTACATCTGCAAACTTTATTGACTGAACTCTACAAACACCACAGGGTTGCCCTGCAGTGGATCCCATCTCACTATGGAATACCAGGAAACTTTAGAGCAGATCAGCTTTCAAAAGAATATGCAACAGGCACACAGCCAGATGCGCCGGTTACATACCATCATAAGATACAGATAATCAAATCAATCAGAAGATCAAATGCTCCAAATCAGGATGCCTTTCATTATATGAATAGATGGGAATAAGTTATCATCATACGCATTAGAACAGGACATAATTGACTCCACAGTCACGTGTCTACAAAGTTCAAGATCGGCACCTCAACTACATGTACATGTGGATAGGCGCCCCACACAGCGGAACGCATATTTCAAGAATGCACTGAGTATAGTAGACTGAGGAAAGTCCACTTATACCATTAATACAATAATATAGACAAGACTATATGCACCACTGCAAGACTGACAAAAGACGGTAACATTTATACAGGAAACGACATTGCAGTTATAGACAATACTTCAGGCGAACGAAAGATAGATATATAGATACAGAAGGTTTTCGAAAATATTAAGAGACAAGTCTCAGAATGTCTTGAGGCCTGCAGTGGATATTTTGAACACATGCTGTAAACACAGCTTCATCGCGTGAACAGCTTCTTTACCTAATACAAGCCAGCCAACAGCAGTAGTATCTAGATGAATAACACAAATTTATATACAATTTCACGTAATTTCAAAAATATGTTCACTGCATCGGACTTTATACAGCCTCGTTTTCTTATTTGACAGAAGTTGACGTTTCTGTGAGCAAAGGAAGATAACTTTTAATTTTTGAGAGAAATTATAAATAATTAATATTTGCAACCACAAATTAAGGAAAGGTACATTTATTTAATTTGGTACTTTAGAATTTGCAATTTCTTATAGAAATTTTCAAAGACCTTGCACATTTTATGAGAAAATTATTTTATGGAAACAATATGCATAGGAATAAAACTTTTGACAATTTACAATTACAATATATCGACGTATAAAGAATTCTTAACTATTAATATAACTGGAGTTACTTCCCTTATAATAAAACGGATAACTTTTAATTTCTTAAGCATATAAGTTTGTATCAACATTTTCATCCATAATTCAACGGTAGAACACTTTTTTGCATTTAAGTTTGATATGTTAGAGCGAACCATGCCTGTAAATATTATGCAACATTTAAATACATATTCTTCAAAAGATTATTATATTTATTAGCTGATAATCAACTGTTTAAAGTTTCTAAACATTTTTATAGATCACAGGTCCAAAGAAGTTAATTTATAAAAATTAGTTGATGCCGTTTCATCACTTCACTGTAGAGTCTAGAAAAGATAATGTTAGAGAGAGAGAGAGAGAGAGAGAGAGGTATAAAAAAAACTAGGAAAACTCAATGCTGTTGAAATTTCAAAATTGTAGTAGAAAAGGAAGAGGAGTTGGAGAGAGACAATTGCACATAATTCATGTCACTGGAGAGGGAGAGTGGCAGTTTAAAAGTCTAACATTAAGAAAACTGAGAGAGAGAGAGAGAGAAAGAGCGAAAAGAGAGATATAGTTATATATATTAAACATTAAGATATAGATAGAAGAAAGAGAATGAGAGATAGGCATTTTTAATTTCTAGCATTAATAGATAGAGATTAAAATGTAGGAGTTAAAAGAGTTGAGAGAGTTTATATTTCTAGCATCAAAAGTTAACCTTTTGAAAATCCTAGAATGACAAGAGAGACAATTTAAAATACTAGCATGAAGATAAAAGCAGTTTAAAATCTTAGTATGAAAAGAGATACATTTCAAAGTCTAACTACTAAGAAAGAAACAGTTAATAATGCTAATATGGAAATGAAAGCAGCTTAAAATCCTGTTATGTAAATAGCGATAGACAATTACATCTCAAGCATTAAAATAGAGAAACAGTCATTCTTTTATATTTTTAATTGAGAATCAAGTTCTGAATAGTTTATCAAACTTGTAGTAACAAGTGTTATAACCTGGTGTTTATAATGTCTCTGTGCGGTGACTCAATCAATATATAGAAAAGAAAGGGGAGCAGGGGTATACATAGAGTACTCAAATAATAACACTAGGAAAATGGAAAAGATAGCAACAGAGAAATATTATCACAAATACGATGCAGAAATGCAAGCAATAAAGTTGGCAATAGAAAAACTGCTGAACAGTAATTTTAGCCCACAGCCTGTGGAGTTTTTGACAGATGCAAGATCAGTGCTCCAGGGACTGCAATCCAGAAAGTTGCTACATCTGCAAACTTTATTGACTGAACTCTACAAACACCACAGGGTTGCCCTGCAGTGGATCCCATCTCACTATGGAATACCAGGAAACTTTAGAGCAGATCAGCTTTCAAAAGAATTGCAACAGGCACACAGCCAGATGCGCCGGTTACATACCATCATAAGATACAGATAATCAAATCAATCAGAAGATCAAATGCTCCAAATCAGGATGCTTTCATTATATGAATAGATGGGAATAAGTTATCATCATACGCATTAGAACAGGACATAATTGACTCCACAGTCACGTGTCTACAAAGTTCAAGATCGGCACCTCAACTACATGTACATGTGGATAGGCGCCCCACACAGCGGAACGCATATTTCAAGAATGCACTGAGTATAGTAGACTGAGGAAAGTCCACTTATACCATTAATACAATAATATAGACAAGACTATATGCACCACTGCAAGACTGACAAAAGACGGTAACATTTATACAGGAAACGACATTGCAGTTATAGACAATACTTCAGGCGAACGAAAGATAGATATATAGATACAGAAGGTTTTCGAAAATATTAAGAGACAAGTCTCAGAATGTCTTGAGGCCTGCAGTGGATATTTTGAACACATGCTGTAAACACAGCTTCATCGCGTGAACAGCTTCTTTACCTAATACAAGCCAGCCAACAGCAGTAGTATCTAGATGAATAACACAAATTTTATATACAATTTCACGTAATTTCAAAAATATGTTCACTGCACCGACTTTATACACCTCGTTTTCTTATTTGACAGAAGTTGACGTTTTCTGTGAGCAAAGGAAGATAACTTTAAATTTTGAGAGAAATTATAAATAATTAATATTTGCAACCACAAATTAAGGAAAGGTACATTTATTTTTTTTGGTACTTTAGAATTTGCAATTTCTTATAGAAATTTTCAAAGACCTTGCACATTTTATGAGAAAATTATTTTATGGAAACAATATGCATAGGAATAAAACTTTTGACAATTTACAATTACAATATATCGACGTATAAAGAATTCTTAACTATTAATATAACTGGAGTTACTTCCCTTATAATAAAAGGATAACTTTAATTTCTTAAGCATATAAGTTTGTATCAACATTTTCATCCAAAATTCAACGGTAGAACACTTTTTTGCATTTAAGTTTGATATGTTAGAGCGAACCATGCCTGTAAATATTATGCAACATTTAAATACATATTCTTCAAAAAATTATTATATTTATTAGCTGATAATCAACTGTTTAAAGTTTCTAAACATTTTTATAGATCACAGGTCCAAAGAAGTTAATTTATAAAAATTAGTTGATGCCGTTTCATCACTTCACTGTAGAGTCTAGAAAAGATAATGTTAGAGAGAGAGAGAGAGAGAGGTATAAAAAAAACTAGGAAAAACAATGCTGTTGAAATTTCAAAATTGTAGTAGAAAAAGGAAGAGGAGTTGGAGAGAGACAATTGCACATAATTCATGTCACTGGAGAGGGAGAGTGGCAGTTTAAAAGTCTAACATTAAGAAACAGAGAGAGAGAGAGAGAGAGAGAGCGAAAAAAAGAGATATATAGTTATATATATTAAACATTAAGATATAGATAGAAGAAAGAGAATGAGAGATAGGCATTTTTAATTTCTAGCATTAATAGATAGAGATTAAAATGTAGGAGTTAAAAGAGTTGAGAGAGTTTATATTTCTAGCATCAAAAGTTAACCTTTTGAAAATCCTAGAATGACAAGAGAGACAATTTAAAATACTAGCATGAAGATAAAAGCAGTTTAAAATCTTAGTATGAAAAGAGATACATTTCAAAGTCTAACTACTAAGAAAGAAACAGTAATAATGCTAATATGGAAATGAAAGCAGCTTAAAATCCTGTTATGTAAATAGCGATAGACAATTACATCTCAAGCATTAAAATAGAGAAACAGTCATTCTTTTATATTTATAAATTGAGAATCAAGTTCTGAATAGTTTATCAAACTTGTAGTAACAAGTGTTATAACCTGGTGTTTATAATGTCCCTGTGCTGTGACTCAATCAATATATAGAAAAGAAAGGGGGAGCAGGGGTATACATAGAGTACTCAAATAATAACACTAGGAAATGGAAAGATAGCAAACAGAGAAATATTATCACAATACGATGCAGAAATGCAGCAATAAGTTGGCAATAGAAAAACTGCTGAACAGTAATTTTAGCCCACAGCCTGTGAAGTTTTTTGACAGATGGCAAGATCAGTGCTCCAGGGACTGAATCCAGAAAGTTGCTACATCTGCAAACTTTATTGACTGAACTCTACAAACACCACAGGGTTCCCTGCAGTGGTCCCATCTCACTATGGAATACCAGGAAACTTTAGAGCAGATCAGCTTTCAAAAGAATATACAACAGGCACACAGCCAGATGCGCCGGTTCATAAATACATCATAAGATACAGATAATCAAATCAATCAGGAAAGATCAAATGCTCCAAATAGGGATGCCTTTCATTATATGAATAGATGGGAATAAGTTATCATCATACGCATTAGAACAGGACATAATTGACTCCACATCACGTGTCTACAAAGTTCAAGATCGGCACCTCAACTACATGTACATGTGGATAGGCGCCCCACACAGCGGAACGCATATTTCAAGAATGCACTGAGTATAGTAGACTGAGGAAAGTCCACTTATACCATTAATACAATAATATAGACAAGACTATATGCACCACTGCAAGACTGACAAAAGACGGTAACATTTATACAGGAAACGACATTGCAGTTATATACAATACTTCAGGCGAACGAAAGATAGATATATAGATACAGAAGGTTTTCGAAAATATTAAGAGACAAGTCTCAGAATGTCTTGAGGCCTGCAGTGGATATTTTGAACACATGCTGTAAACACAGCTTCATCGCGTGAACAGCTTCTATACCTAATACAAGCCAGCCAACAGCAGTAGTATCTAGATGAATAACACAAATTTTATATACAATTTCATGTAATTTCAAAAAATATGTTCACTGCACCTGACTTTATACACCCTCGTTTTCTCATTTAAGACAGAAGTTGACTTTTCTGTGAGCAAAGGAAGATAACTTTAAATTTTTGAGAGAAATTATAAATAATTAATATTTGCAACCACAAATTAAGGAAAGGTACATTTATTTTAATTTGGTACTTTAGAATTTGCAATTTCTTATAGAAATTTTCAAAGACCTTGCACATTTATGAGAAAAATTATTTTATGGAAAACAATATGCATAGGAATAAAACTTTTGACAATTTACAATTACAATATATCGACGCATAAAGTATTCTTAACTATTAATATAACTGGAGTTACTTCCCTTATAATAAAACGGATAACTTTTAATTTCTTAAGCATATAAGATTGTATCAACATTTTCATCCATAATTCAACGGTAGAACACCTTTTTGAATTTAAGTTTGATATGTTAGAGCGAACCATGCCTGTAAATATTATGCAACATTTAAATACATATTCTTCAAAAGATTATTATATTTATTAGCTGATAATCAACTGTTTAAAGTTTCTAAACATTTTTATAGATCACAGGTCCAAAGAAGTTAATTTATAAAAAATTAGTTGAGGCCGTTTCATCACTTCACTGTAGAGTCTAGAAAAGATAATGTTAGAGAGAGAGAGAGAGAGAGAGAGAGGTATAAAAAAAACTAGGAAAACTCAATGCTGTTGAAATTTCAAAATTGTAGTAGAAAAAGGAAGAGGAGTTGGAGAGAGACAATTGCACATAATTCATGTCACTGGAGAGGGAGAGTGGAAGTTTAAAAGTCTAACATTAAGAAACTGAGAGAGAGAGAGAGAGAAAGAGCGAAAAAGAGATATATAGTTATATATATTAAACATTAAGATATAGATAGAAGAAAGAGAATGAGAGATAGGCATTTTTAATTTCTAGCATTAATAGATAGAGATTAAAATGTAGGAGTTAAAAGAGTTGAGAGAGTTTATATTTCTAGCATCAAAAGTTAACTTTTGAAAATCCTAGAATGACAATAGAGACAATTTAAAATACTAGCATGAAGATAAAAGCAGTTTAAAATCTTAGTATGAAAAGAGATACATTTCAAAGTCTAACTACTAAGAAAGAAACAGTAAATAATGCTAATATGGAAATGAAAGCAGCTTAAAATCCTGTTATGTAAATAGCGATAGATAATTACATCTCAAGCATTAAAATAGAGAAACAGTCATTCTTTTATATTTATAAATTGAGAATCAAGTTCTGAATAGTTTATCAAACTTGTAGTAACAAGTGTTATAACCTGGTGTTTATAATGTCCCTGTGCTGTGACTCAATCAATATATAGAAAAGAAAGGGGGAGCAGGGGTATACATAGAGTACTCAAATAATAACACTAGGAAAATGGAAAAGATAGCAACAGAGAAATATTTCACAAATACGATGCAGAAATGCAAGCAATAAAGTTGGCAATAGAAAAACTGCTGAACAGTAATTTTAGCCCACAGCCTGTGAAGTTTTTGACAGATGCAAGATCAGTGCTCCAGGGACTGCAATCCAGAAAGTTGCTACATCTGCAAACTTTATTGACTGAACTCTACAAACACCACAGGGTTGCCCTGCAGTGGATCCCATCTCACTATGGAATACCAGGAAACTTTAGAGCAGATCAGCTTTCAAAAGAATATACAACAGGCACACAGCCAGATGCGCCGGTTACATACCATCATAAGATACAGATAATCAAATCAATCAGAAGATCAAATGCTCCAAATAGGGATGCCTTTCATTATATGAATAGATGGGAATAAGTTATCATCATACGCATTAGAACAGGACATAATTGACTCCACAGTCACGTGTCTACAAAGTTCAAGATCGGCACCTCAACTACATGTACATGTGGATAGGCGCCCCACACAGCGGAACGCATATTTCAAGAATGCACTGAGTATAGTAGACTGAGGAAAGTCCACTTATACCATTAATACAATAATATAGACAAGACTATATGCACCACTGCAAGACTGACAAAAGACGGTAACATTTATACAGGAAACGACATTGCAGTTATATACAATACTTCAGGCGAACGAAAGATAGATATATAGATACAGAAGGTTTTCGAAAATATTAAGAGACAAGTCTCAGAATGTCTTGAGGCCTGCAGTGGATATTTTGAACACATGCTGTAAACACCAGCTTCATCGCGTGAACAGCTTCTATACCTAATACAAGCCAGCCAACAGCAGTAGTATCTAGATGAATAACACAAATTTTATATACAATTTCATGTAATTTCAAAAATATGTTCACTGCACCTGACTTTATACACCCTCGTTTTCTCATTTAAGACAGAAGTTGACTTTTCTGTGAGCAAAGGAAGATAACTTTAAATTTTTGAGAGAAATTATAAATAATTAATATTTGCAACCACAAATTAAGGAAAGGTACATTTATTTTAATTTGGTACTTTAGAATTTGCAATTTCTTATAGAAATTTTCAAAGACCTTGCACATTTTATGAGAAAATTATTTTATGGAAAACAATATGCATAGGAATAAAACTTTTGACAATTTACAATTACAATATATCGACGCATAAAGTATTCTTAACTATTAATATAACTGGAGTTACTTCCCTTATAATAAAACGGATAACTTTTAATTTCTTAAGCATATAAGATTGTATCAACATTTTCATCCATAATTCAACGGTAGAACACCTTTTTGAATTTAAGTTTGATATGTTAGAGCGAACCATGCCTGTAAATATTATGCAACATTTAAATACATATTCTTCAAAAGATTATTATATTTATTAGCTGATAATCAACTGTTTAAAGTTTCTAACATTTTTATAGATCACAGGTCCAAAGAAGTTAATTTATAAAAATTAGTTGAGGCCGTTTCATCACTTCACTGTAGAGTCTAGAAAAGATAATGTTAGAGAGAGAGAGAGAGAGAGAGAGAGAGAGAGAGGTATGAAAAAAACTAGGAAAACTCAATGCTGTTGAAATTTCAAAATTGTAGTAGAAAAGGAAGAGGAGTTGGAGAGAGACAATTGCACATAATTCATGTCACTGGAGAGGGAGAGTGGAAGTTTAAAAGTCTAACATTAAGAAACTGAGAGAGAGAGAGAGAAAGAGCGAAAAAGAGATATATAGTTATATATATTAAACATTAAGATATAGATAGAAGAAAGAGAATGAGAGATAGGCATTTTTAATTTCTAGCATTAATAGATAGAGATTAAAATGTAGGAGTTAAAAGAGTTAAGAGAGTTTATATTTCTAGCATCAAAAGTTAACTTTTTGAAAATCCTAGAATGACAAGAGAGACAATTTAAAATACTAGCATGAAGATAAAAGCAGTTTAAAATCTTAGTATGAAAAGAGATACATTTCAAAGTCTAACTACTAAGAAAGAAACAGTAAATAATGCTAATATGGAAATGAAAGCAGCTTAAAATCCTGTTATGTAAATAGCGATAGATAATTACATCTCAAGCATTAAAATAGAGAAACAGTCATTCTTTTATATTTTTAAATTGAGAATCAAGTTCTGAATAGTTTATCAAACTTGTAGTAACAAGTGTTATAACCTGGTGTTTATAATGTCCATGTGCTGTGACTCAATCAATATATAGAAAGAAAGGGGGAGCAGGGGTATACATAGAGTACTCAAATAATAACACTAGGAAAATGGAAAAGATAGCAACAGAGAAATATTATCACAAATACGATGCAGAAATGCAAGCAATAAAGTTGGCAATAGAAAAACTGCTGAACAGTAATTTTAGCCCACAACCTGTGAAGTTTTTGACAGATGCAAGATCAGTGCTCCAGGGACTGCAATCCAGAAAGTTGCTACATCTGCAAACTTTATTGACTGAACTCTACAAACACCACAGGGTTGCCCTGCAGTGGATCCCATCTCACTATGGAATACCAGGAAACTTTAGAGCAGATCAGCTTTCAAAAGAATATGCAACAGGCACACAGCCAGATGCGCCGGTTACATACCATCATAAGATACAGATAATCAAATCAATCAGAAGATCAAATGCTCCAAATAGGGATGCCTTTCATTATATGAATAGATGGGAATAAGTTATCATCATACGCATTAGAACAGGACATAATTGACTCCACAGTCACGTGTCTACAAAGTTCAAGATCGGCACCTCAACTACATGTACATGTGGATGGGCGCCCCACACAGCGGAACGCATATTTCAAGAATGCACTGAGTATAGTAGACTGAGGAAAGTCCACTTATACCATTAATACAATAATATAGACAAGACTATATGCACCACTGCAAGACTGA
The DNA here is from genome assembly GCA_032433765.1 of Megaustenia siamemsis. Lineage (NCBI taxonomy): Eukaryota > Metazoa > Mollusca > Gastropoda > Stylommatophora > Ariophantidae > Megaustenia > Megaustenia siamemsis. The sequence goes on along the minus strand of JAVIAB010000091.1, from coordinate 35,024,430 downwards.
CAAAAGACGGTAACATTTATACAGGAAACGACATTGCAGTTATAGACAATACTTCAGGCGAACGAAAGATAGATATATAGATACAGAAGGTTTTCGAAAATATTAAGAGACAAGTCTCAGAATGTCTTGAGGCCTGCAGTGGATATTTTGAACACATGCTGTAAACACAGCTTTATCGCGTGAACAGCTTCTATACCTAATACAAGCCAGCCAACAGCAGTAGTATATAGATGAATAACACAAATTTTATATTCAATTTCATGTAATTTCAAAAATATGTTCACTGCACCTGACTTTATACACCCTCGTTTTCTCATTTAAGACAGAAGTTGACTTTTCTGTGAGCAAAGGAAGATAACTTTAAATTTTTGAGAGAAATTATAAATAATTAATATTTGCAACCACAAATTAAGGAAAGGTACATTTATTTTAATTTGGTACTTTAGAATTTGCAATTTCTTATAGAAATTTTCAAAGACCTTGCACATTTTATGAGAAAATTATTTTATGGAAAACAATATGCATAGGAATAAAACTTTTGACAATTTACAATTACAATATATCGACGCATAAAGTATTCTTAACTATTAATATAACTGGAGTTACTTCCCTTATAATAAAACGGATAACTTTTAATTTCTTAAGCATATAAGATTGTATCAACATTTTCATCCATAATTCAACGGTAGAACACCTTTTTGAATTTAAGTTTGATATGTTAGAGCGAACCATGCCTGTAAATATTATGCAACATTTAAATACATATTCTTCAAAAGATTATTATATTTATTAGCTGATAATCAACTGTTTAAAGTTTCTAAACATTTTTATAGATCACAGGTCCAAAGAAGTTAATTTATAAAAATTAGTTGAGGCCGTTTCATCACTTCACTGTAGAGTCTAGAAAAGATAATGTTAGAGAGAGAGAGAGAGAGAGAGAGAGAGGTATAAAAAAAAACTAGGAAAACTCAATGCTGTTGAAATTTCAAAATTGTAGTAGAAAAAGGAAGAGGAGTTGGAGAGAGACAATTGCACATAATTCATGTCACTGGAGAGGGAGAGTGGAAGTTTAAAAGTCTAACATTAAGAAACTGAGAGAGAGAGAGAGAAAGAGCGAAAAAGAGATATATAGTTATATATATTAAACATTAAGATATAGATAGAAGAAAGAGAATGAGAGATAGGCATTTTTAATTTCTAGCATTAATAGATAGAGATTAAAATGTAGGAGTTAAAAGAGTTGAGAGAGTTTATATTTCTAGCATCAAAAGTTAACTTTTTGAAAATCCTAGAATGACAAGAGAGACAATTTAAAATACTAGCATGAAGATAAAAGCAGTTTAAAATCTTAGTATGAAAAGAGATACATTTCAAAGTCTAACTACTAAGAAAGAAACAGTAAATAATGCTAATATGGAAATGAAAGCAGCTTAAAATCCTGTTATGTAAATAGCGATAGATAATTACATCTCAAGCATTAAAATAGAGAAACAGTCATTCTTTTATATTTATAAATTGAGAATCAAGTTCTGAATAGTTTATCAAACTTGTAGTAACAAGTGTTATAACCTGGTGTTTATAATGTCCATGTGCTGTGACTCAATCAATATATAGAAAAGAAAGGGGGAGCAGGGGTATACGTAGAGTACTCAAATAATAACACTAGGAAAATGGAAAAGATAGCAACAGAGAAATATTATCACAAATACGATGCAGAAATGCAAGCAATAAAGTTGGCAATAGAAAAACTGCTGAACGGTAATTTTAGCCCACAGCCTGTGAAGTTTTTGACAGATGCAAGATCAGTGCTCCAGGGACTGCAATCAAGAAAGTTGCTACATCTGCAAACTTTATTGACTGAACTCTACAAACACCACAGGGTTGCCCTGCAGTGGATCCCATCTCACTATGGAATACCAGGAAACTTTAGAGCAGATCAGCTTTCAAAAGAATATGCAACAGGCACACAGCCAGATGCGACGGTTACATACCATCATAAGATACAGATAATCAAATCAATCAGAAGATCAAATGCTCCAAATAGGGATGCCTTTCATTATATGAATAGATGGGAATAAGTTATCATCATACGCATTAGAACAGAACATAATTGACTCCACAGTCACGTGTCTACAAAGTTCAAGATCGGCACCTCAACTACATGTACATGTGGATAGGCGCCCCACACAGCGGAACGCATATTTCAAGAATGCACTGAGTATAGTAGACTGAGGAAAGTCCACTTATACCATTAATACAATAATATAGACAAGACTATATACACCACTGCAAGACTGACAAAAGACGGTAACATTTATACAGGAAACGACATTGCAGTTATAGACAATACTTCAGGCGAACGAAAGATAGATATATAGATACAGAAGGTTTTCGAAAATATTAAGAGACAAGTCTCAGAATGTCTTGAGGCCTGCAGTGGATATTTTGAACACATGATGTAAACACAGCTTCATCGCGTGAACAGCTTCTTTACCTAATACAAGACAGCCAACAGCAGTAGTATCTAGATGAATAACACAAATTTTATATACAATTTCATGTAATTTCAAAAATATGTTCACTGCACCTGACTTTATACACCCTCGTTTTCTCATTTAAGACAGAAGTTGACTTTTCTGTGAGCAAAGGAAGATAACTTTAAATTTTTGAGAGAAATTATAAATAATTAATATTTGCAACCACAAATTAAGGAAAGGTACATTTATTTTAATTTGGTACTTTAGAATTTGCAATTTCTTATAGAAATTTTCAAAGACCTTGCACATTTTATGAGAAAATTATTTTATGGAAAACAATATGCATAGGAATAAAACTTTTGACAATTTACAATTACAATATATCGACGCATAAAGTATTCTTAACTATTAATATAACTGGAGTTACTTCCCTTATAATAAAACGGATAACTTTTAATTTCTTAAGCATATAAGATTGTATCAACATTTTCATCCATAATTCAACGGTAGAACACCTTTTTGAATTTAAGTTTGATATGTTAGAGCGAACCATGCCTGTAAATATTATGCAACATTTAAATACATATTCTTCAAAGATTATTATATTTATTAGCTGATAATCAACTGTTTAAAGTTTCTAAACATTTTTATAGATCACAGGTCCAAAGAAGTTAATTTATAAAAATTAGTTGAGGCCGTTTCATCACTTCACTGTAGAGTCTAGAAAAGATAATGTTAGAGAGAGAGAGAGAGAGAGAGAGAGAGGTATACAAAAAACTAGGAAAACTCAATGCTGTTGAAATTTCAAAATTGTAGTAGAAAAAGGAAGAGGAGTTGGAGAGAGACAATTGCACATAATTCATGTCACTGGAGAGGGAGAGTGGAAGTTTAAAAGTCTAACATTAAGAAACTGAGATAGAGAGAGAGAGAAAGAGCGAAAAAGAGATATATAGTTATATATATTAAACATTAAGATATAGATAGAAGAAAGAGAATGAGAGATAGGCATTTTTAATTTCTAGCATTAATAGATAGAGATTAAAATGTAGGAGTTAAAAGAGTTGAGAGAGTTTATATTTCTAGCATCAAAAGTTAACTTTTTGAAAATCCTAGAATGACAAGAGAGACAATTTAAAATACTAGCATGAAGATAAAAGCAGTTTAAAATCTTAGTATGAAAAGAGATACATTTCAAAGTCTAACTACTAAGAAAGAAACAGTAAATAATGCTAATATGGAAATGAAAGCAGCTTAAAATCCTGTTATGTAAATAGCGATAGATAATTACATCTCAAGCATTAAAATAGAGAAACAGTCATTCTTTTATATTTATAAATTGAGAATCAAGTTCTGAATAGTTTATCAAACTTGTAGTAACAAGTGTTATAACCTGGTGTTTATAATGTCCATGTGCTGTGACTCAATCAATATATAGAAAAGAAAGGGGGAGCAGGGGTATACATAGAGTACTCAAATAATAACACTAGGAAAATGGAAAAGATAGCAACATAGAAATATTATCACAAATACGATGCAGAAATGCAAGCAATAAAGTTGGCAATAGAAAAACTGCTGAACAGTAAATTTTTTGACAGATGCAAGATCAGTGCTCCAGGGACTGCAATCCAGAAAGTTGCTACATCTGCAAACTTTATTGACTGAACTCTACAAACACCTCAGGGTTGCCCTGCAGTGGATCCCATCTCACTGTGGAATACCAGGAAACTTTAGAGCAGATCATCTTTCAAAAGAATATGCAACAGGCACACAGCCAGATGCGCCGGTTACATACCATCATAAGATACAGATAATCAAATCAATCAGAAGATCAAATGTTCCAAATAGGGATGCCTTTCATTATATGAATAGATGGGAATAAGTTATCATCATACGCATTAGAACAGGACATAATTAACTCCACAGTAACGTGTCTACAAAGTTCAAGATCGGCACCTCAACTACATGTACATGTGGATAGGCGCCCCACACAGCGGAACGCATATTTCAAGAATGCACTGAGTATAGTAGACTGAGGAAAGTCCACTTATACCATTAATACAATAATATAGACAAGACTATATGCACCACTGCAAGACTGACAAAAGACGGTAACATTTATACAGGAAACGACATTGCAGTTATAGACAATACTTCAGGCGAACGAAAGATAGATATATAGATACACAAGGTTTTCGAAAATATTAAGAGACGAGTCTCAGAATGTCTTGAGGCCTGCATTGGATATTTTGAACACATGCTGTAAACACAGCTTCATCGCGTGAACAGCTTCTTTACCTAATACAAGCCAGCCAACAGCAGTAGTATCTAGATGAATAACACAAATTTTATATACAATTTCATGTAATTTCAAAAATATGTTCACTGCACCTGACTTTATACACCCTCGTTTTCTCATTTAAGACAGAAGTTCACTTTTCTGTGAGCAAAGGAAGATAACTTTAAATTTTTGAGAGAAATTATAAATAATTAATATTTGCAACCACAAATTAAGGAAAGGTACATTTATTTTAATTTGGTACTTTAGAATTTGCAATTTCTTATAGAAATTTTCAAAGACCTTGCACATTTTATGAGAAAATTATTTTATGGAAAACAATATGCATAGGAATAAAACTTTTGACAATTTACAATTACAATATATCGACGCATAAAGTATTCTTAACTATTAATATAACTGGAGTTACTTCCCTTATAATAAAACGGATAACTTTTAATTTCTTAAGCATATAAGATTGTATCAACATTTTCATCCATAATTCAACGGTAGAACACCTTTTTGAATTTAAGTTTGATATGTTAGAGCGAACCATGCCTGTAAATATTATGCAACATTTAAATACATATTCTTCAAAAGATTATTATATTTATTAGCTGATAATCAACTGTTTAAAGTTTCTAAACATTTTTATAGATCACAGGTCCAAAGAAGTTAATTTATAAAAATTAGTTGAGGCCGTTTCATCACTTCACTGTAGAGTCTAGAAAAGATAATGTTAGAGAGAGAGAGAGAGAGAGAGAGGTATAAAAAAAACTAGGAAAACTCAATGCTGTTGAAATTTCAAAATTGTAGTAGAAAAAGGAAGAGGAGTTGGAGAGAGACAATTGCACATAATTCATGTCACTGGAGAGGGAGAGTGGAAGTTTAAAAGTCTAACATTAAGAAACTGAGAGAGAGAGAGAGAGAGAGAAAGAGCGAAAAAGAGATATATAGTTATATATATTAAACATTAAGATATAGATAGAAGAAAGAGAATGAGAGATAGGCATTTTTAATTTCTAGCATTAATAGATAGAGATTAAAATGTAGGAGTTAAAAGAGTTGAGAGAGTTTATATTTCTAGCATCAAAAGTTAACTTTTTGAAAATCCTAGAATGACAAGAGAGACAATTTAAAATACTAGCATGAAGATAAAAGCAGTTTAAAATCTTAGTATGAAAAGAGATACATTTCAAAGTCTAACTACTAAGAAAGAAACAGTTAATAATGCTAATATGGAAATGAAAGCAGCTTAAAATCCTGTTATGTAAATAGCGATAGATAATTACATCTCAAGCATTACAATAGAGAAACAGTCATTCTTTTATATTTTTAAATTGAGAATCAAGTTCTGAATAGTTTATCAAACTTGTAGTAACAAGTGTTATAACCTGGTGTTTATAATGTCTCTGTGCTGTGACTCAATCAATATATAGAAAAGAAAGGGGGAGCAGGGTATACATAGAGTACTCAAATAATAACACTAGGAAAATGGAAAAGATAGCAACAGAGAAATATTATCACAAATACGATGCAGAAATGCAAGCAATAAAGTTGGCAATAGAAAAACTGCTGAACAGTAATTTTAGCCCACAGCCTGTGAAGTTTTTGACAGATGCAAGATCAGTGCTCCAGGGACTGCAATCCAGAAAGTTGCTACATCTGCAAACTTTATTGACTGAACTCTACAAACACCTCAGGGTTGCCCTGCAGTGGATCCCATCTCACTGTGGAATACCAGGAAACTTTAGAGCAGATCATCTTTCAAAAGAATATGCAACAGGCACACAGCCAGATGCGCCGGTTACATACCATCATAAGATACAGATAATCAAATCAATCAGAAGATCAAATGTTCCAAATAGGGATGCCTTTCATTATATGAATAGATGGGAATAAGTTATCATCATACGCATTAGAACAGGACATAATTGACTCCACAGTCACGTGTCTACAAAGTTCAAGATCGGCACCTCAACTACATGTTCATGTGAATAGGCGCCCCACACAGCGGAACGCATATTTCAAGAATGCACTGAGTATAGTAGACTGAGGAAAGTCCACTTATACCATTAATACAATAATATAGACAAGACTATATGCACCACTGCAAGACTGACAAAAGACGGTAACATTTATACAGGAAACGACATTGCAGTTATAGACAATACTTCAGGCGAACGAAAGATAGATATATAGATACAGAAGGTTTTCGAAAATATTAAGAGACAAGTCTCAGAATGTCTTGAGGCCTGCAGTGGATATTTTGAACACATGCTGTAAAAACAGCTTCATCGCGTGAACAGCTTCTTTACCTAATACAAGCCAGCAAACAGCAGTAGTATCTAGATGATTAACACATTGTATCAACATTTTCATCAACAATTCAACGGTAGTACACTTTTTTGCATTTAAGTTTGATATGTAAGAACGAACCATGCCTGTAAATATTATGCAACATTTAAATATATATTCTTCAAAGAATTATTAAATTTCTTAGCTAATAATCAACTGTTTAAAGTTTCTAAACATTTTTATAGATCACAGGTCCAAGGAAATTAATTTATTTAATTATTCAGCCAATTAATAAATTGGCTGATGCCGTTTCATCACTTCACTGTAGAGTCTATAAAAGATAATGTTAGAGAGAGAGAGAGAGAGAGAGAGAGAGAGAGAGAAGTATTTTAAAAAAACTTGGAAAATACTATGCAGTTGAAATTTCAAAATTCTAGTAGAAAATGGAGAGTAGTTGGAGATATATAGTTGCACATAATCCATGTCACTGGAAGAGGGAGAGTGGCAGTTTAAAATTCTAACATTAAGAGATTGAGCGAGAGAGGGGGGGGGGGGGAAGATGCAGTTATATATATTAAACATTAATATATATATGGAAGAAAGAGAATGAAAGAGAGGCTGTTAAAATTTCTAGCAGTAATAGACAGAGATTAAAATGTATGAGTTAAGAGAGTTTATATTTCTAGCTTCAAAAGTTATCCTTTTGAAAATCCTAGAATGACCAGAGAAACATTTAAACCACTAGCATGAAGAAAAAATCAGTTTAAAATCATAGTATAAAAAGAAATACATTTAAAAAATCACACTATTAAGAAAGAAGCAGACAATAATGCTAATATGAAAATGAAAGCAGCTTAAAATCCTGTTCACATTCACAAATACGAGACAAATTAATGCAATACACAGGGAAACTACCAGACGCCGACTGGGAAAAACTTTACACAGAACTCACACTAGCTGGCAAAACAGAGGCAGTACAAGAAATGCAGAAGTACAAAACTCTGGCGCCTGGCGGCCTCACAATATAATTCTTGCAACATTTCTTTTCTTTCTTAGGCTCTCTTCTTCTCAGAATGTACACAGACTCATTCACAAAGAAATAACATCAAAAGGTCCAAGGACAGAATCGATAAAGGTATGTTTCTTGTATGTGTGTAGGTGATGATGTATCGTATGAAGTGGTTGTTTTTATTTTAGCCTTGGATGCTGCATTGCTGGTCTTCGGGGACGAGTGAGAACATGAACGGCTTTAGCTTATTCGTAAGGGACTTTGTCAGTATGTTATAGTCTACGTTGAGCAGCGATATCGGTCTGTAGTTTGTTACTTGTGTCTTCTCTATATTGTTCTTCAGGAGTAAGAAGATGTATGACACGTTGTTCCTCGGAGGTAGATGTCCTTTGTGAAAGGAATCCTTAAAAACCTTCAGCAGGAGTGTTCCTATGAAGGGGAAAAAATGTTTATAGAACTCCGCAATGAGTCTGTCTGTTCCAGGCGTTTTATCCTTATGCGAGATTTTGAGAATTATCTTTCTTTTATATTTCTTAATACATTTGTTTTTTCTTCTCTCGTATACATAAGTTAAGGGTGAACACTACATTTGTTTTAAAAATTCTGAGCTTTGTTTTTGTGCTGAGTAATTTTTATTTCCATTTTTGGAAAATCATTGCTGCCTTAACTCTTCCGATTCAAAAGTATGTATTTGTGTCTTCTTCTTGATCTATGCAGCTTCTGATTTATAATCAGAAATATATATATATATATATATATATATATATATATATATATATATATATATATATATATATATATAATAATAATAATAATAATAATAATAATAAGTGATTTATTTCCTCAAATGCTGTTTCTTTCAGGTTCATTTTTTTCTAAGTTTTAATTTTCGTGTTTGATTACAAGTCATATTATGTAAGTCTTTAGTACGAACTGGCTTCACCGAAGTCAGGGCATTCCCATATCTGCTCCGCCGCCCGTTCCAGCAACCAGAGAAATGTTCATCCACTGATGGTTCATCGTGTTGGGTTCCTTCATGCTTTCGTCCTTCATGACGCCGTGTTCCACCATTCTTTTGATCCATGGGTTATCCTCAGCTTTCTTGTAGCCATCATGTGACAGGTGTTCTTTTTAAAGCCATCATTATATGATACATGTCAATTTTGTAACATTTCTTGCGTAATTGCAGACCCCGCCAACTTCTCGGTTATTTCATTGCCACGAACATACGAGTGTCCAGGGTAGTATATCCAATAGGGAATCATAGAAGGAAGAGGTATGTGTTAAATTTGCCAGCATTGATATAGGTAAGCCCACACATTTCTATGATTCCCTATTATCGCCTCGGAAGTTTCCCCATATAATAATATTTATTTATTATTATTTGTCTCTAGTATATCCAAGCTTGGTTGCTAACAGGAGACATGGGGAGTAGGTGCACCCACTGCGTGTGGAGTGTGTTCTTGTCAATCCTACGAAACATCCTTAGTCAGTCAAATCAATCACGAAGACCACATATGTTGTTGGTTTCTTAACCAGCTAAGTGATAGCTCCCGTCAAACCACAATCTCCATAAATTTGATAGAGGTTATAGTCTTGTGGGCTTCTGCACCTTTATCTATCATCTTTCCATTAGATTACACAACAAATTACCAACCACTCCGAACATCTCTTGTGATCAAGCCATCACTGTAGATGATCAGGTCACGAACTTGGGAGTAAAGCAGCAGAAAATATTCTGCGACCAATTGATGATATGAGATTTGTTTTTTCTTACACTGTTTTCACATAACTACAGATAAGAATTATTGTGTCTACAAAGTCAAGATACTCTATATGAGACTCAAGTAACTATTCAATGCCTTTGGAACCTGTAAAGCATCACTGCTGTATGAAGTCGATGGCAGTTCCATAAAACAAGGGAGATGAAGTACACTCTTGCTTCAACCCTTTCTGAAACCATCCACTAAGTCCTGCCTCTGAGTGAACTGTACAAGAGAAAGTATCATACAGATCTTTGCTGACGTTCGATATGGATTGTGTTTTAACTAACATGAATTCTCCTTCGTCAAAGTTTTAGTTGCAAGCACTGTATTAACGGTCTTAAATTTAAAGCGATTAAAGTTTAGTTTGAGGTAATGTATTACTGTCTTAAATTTACAATGATTAAAGTTTAGTTTGAGGTAATATTTTAACGGTCTTAAATTTACAGCGATTAAAGTTTAGTTTGAGGTAATGTATTAACTGTCTTAAATTTACAACAATTAAAGTTTAGTTTGAGGTAATGTATTAACTGTCTTAAATTTACAATGATTAAAGTTTAGTTTAAGGTAATGTATTAACGGTCTTAAATTTACGATTAAGGTTTAGTTTGAGGTAATGTATTAACTGTCTTAAATTTACAACGATTAAGGTTTAGTTTGCGGTAATGTATTAACTGTCTTAAATTTACGATTAAAGATTAGTTTTAGGTACTGTATTAATGGTCATACATTTTCAAAAATTAAAGTTTAGTTTCAAGTATTTTATTAATGGTTCTTATATTTCCAAAGATTAAATTTTAGTTTGAAGTACTGTATTAATGGTCTTCAATTTGTAAAGATTAAAAAGTTTAGTTTGAAGTACTGTATTAATGGTTCTTATATTTCCAAAGATTAAAGTTTAGTTTGAAGTACTGCATTAATGGTCTTACATTTTCAAAGATTAAATTTTAGTTTGAAGTACTGTATTAATGGTCTTCAATTTGTAAAGATTAAAAATTTTAGTTTGAAGTACTGTATTAATGGTCTTACATTTCCAAAGATTAAAGTTTATTTTGATGTACTCTATGACTGTTTTACATTTTCAAAGGTTAAAGTTTAAGTTACAAATACTGTATTAAATATATTAAGTTTTCCTCCATTAAAATTTAGCTTTTCAAACGCTGTAATAAATGTCTTACATTTGACTTAGCACGAGTTTAGTTGCAAGTACTCTATTAATTTAACTATCTCAAACATAGTCCTATATTTAAGGTAGACATATTGGAGAGAAAGATCACAACATGTGAAATGTCACAACCATTACTGTTTACAGTAAAACACAGAATAAGAAATGGTGAAATTCAGGTGAACTGTTGAAATCACAACTAGCACTAAATGCATAGAGACACAAGCAAATTTAGGATTATATGCATTGGATCACTGAACCAGTAGCTTGCTGTGTACCTGCAAGAGTTGATAGACTGGTTTCAAGGCAGACCAAAAGTCATACAGATAGACAATGTCACAGAAAACCTAGCAGCAGTAAAGGTTAATAACTGTCAAATACAATACACTTAGACTCAGGACAAAAATATTGCAGCTCCTCACAATTCTTGGTGGTGCATGTGCATAAGTCAGGAAGTAATCTTTTATTTTAAGAAAATGTATTTTTGTGTAAGGTTATGCCAGCCTTTACTAAAAGCTTTATTGTTCCAGCTGAAGACCTTCTTGGCTGAAATGTTCTACTTTTGTTTAGTTTCTCACCATTTAAAGCTATTACCATACCACTTTTGGTTTGTTTCTCACCTACATAAAGCTATTACCATACCACTTTTGTTTTGTTTCTCACCTACATAAAGCTATTACCATACCACTTTTGGTTTGTTTCTCACCTACATAAAGCTATTACCATACCACTTTTGTTTTGTTTCTCACCTATGTAAAGCTATTACCATACCACTTTTGTTTTGTTTCTCACCTACGTAAAGCTATTACCATACCACTTTTGTTTTGTTTCTTACCTACATAAAGCTATTACCATACCACTTTTGTTTTGTTTCTTACCTACATAAAGCTATTACCATACCACTTTTGGTTTGTTTCTCACCTACGTAAAGCTATTACCATACCACTTTTGTTTTGTTTCTTACCTACATAAAGCTATTACCATACCACTTTTGTTTTGTTTCTCACCTATATAAAGCTATTACCATACCACTTTTGTTTTGTTTCTCACCTATGTAAAGCTATTACCATACCACTTTTGTTTTGTTTCTCACCTACGTAAACCATTACCATACCACTTTTGGTTTGTTTCTCACCTACATAAAGCTATTACCATACCACTTTTGTTTTGTTTCTCACCTACGTAAAGCTATTACCATACCACTTTTGGTTTGTTTCTCACCTACATAAAGCTATTACCATACCACTTTTGTTTTGTTTCTCACCTATGTAAAGCTATTACCATACCACTTTTGGTTTGTTTCTCACCTACATAAAGCTATTACCATACCACTTTTGGTTTGTTTCTCACCTATGTAAAGCTATTACCATACCACTTTTGTTTTGTTTCTCACCTATGTAAAGCTATTACCATACCACTTTTGGTTTGTTTCTCACCTACGTAAAGCTATTACCATACCACTTTTTCCTTTTTTTTTTTAATTCTCATTATTATAATCAGCTTTCCAGCAGCTCCACATTTCTTGATGCCTTTACCCAGTAACTAGTCTAATCTGGACAAATGGTTAGGAAAGACAATCCAGTACTGAAAAATGAAGCGTTTGAGTGTTGGGCCAAAAGTGGAAATATAAGAATTTTACTCCAAACCAGAACACAACACAACAACACTCACTTAACTTTCTTTTAGGGGTGGATGTAGATGAGGCATACTCTTTTAGTCATCACATGAACACAAGCATTACCAACATTGAGGAGTGGAGTAAAGGGGTGTCACTCTCTTGGTCACATTGTATATCTTCCTCTTTATGCCATTACTTCCCTCACTACAGGTCACATATCTATTTTATTCAGCTGAGATGACTGATGAACCCAATCTCAAACCCTGGGCTCTTTGTGTAAAAAAGAGCCAATTTCACCTTTTAACAAGTAGACCCACTTTGCACCTGATATATATGCTTTTGTGTAATAAAGAAATAAATTAACAATAGTTAATACAAATTAATGAAACAGATTCTTTATTTCTGAGAGCATTAGTAACAATACAGAACATCACATCTGACAAGAGTGCTAACTGGTTGTCAGATGTTAGTAACAAATATTTGTTTTTGTTAAATTATATATTTGCACTTGATAAAAATACATGGATGTTGTTACTTCTCAAAATTAAATATGTCTAAAAGTTTTGATAACCTTTTACAAAATTCATTGAAAAAAATTGCATAGGATGACAAATAAATAAAATCATATATAATGTGACATCATAATAGCATGAAGGAAGCTATTCAACAATAAAGTTCATGAACAAGAATTGTGGGCCTCATTGATTGCCCATGTCAAGGCATGAACAATTAATTGAACAAAATCAAATATACAGCACAGCTTCACTGGGTATTAAAGTACTTTATATTTTAAATTGCACAGCTGCTAGTTGCTATATCAAAGTGGTATTTTGGTTCTAATCTTTGAAATTTAACAGCATTTATGTATGAAGATGTCCTGATACTAGTACATTCTCCTTATTCTTATAAAAGATATTTTATGTGAGTGGTTTCAATTTGTGACATTACATACAAAATGTAAAATGTTTAGCTATTGTAAATATTTGTGTGTGAATGATAATTTAGGAGTTAATGCTTGTAACAAAAAGATCAAAGAATGGTAAATATGAGAGTTTTGGGGGATGCAATGTTCAATTTGTAATGACAAATGTATTTATATTTTAAGATACGACTTCATCATTTTGAATGTATAACAGAAGAAATGTATTGTAACTTGTAGCAAAGACACAAATGAGGAAATCAACTAAAGTGTCAGTGATAAACAACTGTCTATGATGTTGAATATTCTTTCATGAAAAATTCTAGTAATTTTTTATAAGTTTGTGAATGGTAAAGTTGTAGGATGACATTAATGGCTGTTACAAATGTATTCAATAATTTAACAAATTGTCTTTTCTAAAAACAAAGATATATTTTGAACAAGTGGGTAAACATGTAATTTACAAATAAATAGAATAAAACAATCCTTAAAAGTGTAACCACTTGCAAAACTATGTCAGCAAATTTTGGATAGGTTTTGGTGGCTATTGAGTTATTAGCGGGTCATCATCATTGCACTCCGAACATGTCCATAGGTGCTTAGATCCCCTCCTCAGCAAGTCTCAGAATGTCCAGCGAATGACGACTCCAGTTCTGTGTTGGTTGATTAGTCTTCTTATATGCCCACTAAGTTTCTCTTTTCTGGCAATGCCCATCTTAACAACACTTCTTTTATCCGAAGGAGTGATGTGGACTCATGGTTGTCAAAGTCCTGTGTCCTTCCCAGAAGGCATTGATAATGTTCACCCAATCCATTGGTTGACCATCATAAACAATAGCACAGCTGGCTAATCTGTCCACTCTTTCATTTCTCTGTACTTCCGCATGTTCTGGGACATAGACAAAGGTGACCTTACATACGTATTTTTGACTTCCGTAATGACTCTACCCATTGCATACTTACAGATCCCACCTCCACTTTTCTTATCATGCTCATCGAATCACTCAGTATACAGGCATGGGTGTAGTCTTGTGACTCTAACCAGATGAATTCCTTGGTCACTGCCATCACCTCTATCGTCATGCTACTCATGGTCATAATGTATGCACCACTGTCTTCCTTGACTGTTCTGCCTGCTGAGCATGCTGTAAATGCCCATGCACTCCTTTGGTGTTGTCTTACAGATCCGTCTGTATAGATGATTGTATCTTTCTCATTGGTGTTATCCCAGATGAGCACAATTGAACTTCATTTTGACCACAACTGAGTCCGGTTCCCTACATTTCCTGTCGAGTGTGACAATACACGAGAATGTCCCGTTGAATGACGTAGGCACCGGTATCCACTCCTCGCCAGCATTGATATTGGTAAGCCCATACACCTGTTTGATGACATCTGCTCGGCCCACCCATGATTTGCCTCTTTTTTTAACCTGACACCCTTTCCTGTGTTGTTTTGATGGTTAAGTATGGGAGATGTTGTTTTTATGGATTCAGAATCCTGTGAGCTGATGCCCTTTGGCACATTGCCATGTAATGATATCTGCAGGTATTTCTGAGCTGCCTTGTAGCTCCATATAAGGTGTTCATTTATCCGGTCTTTGAGGAAGTAGAGTTGATCTGATATCGGTTGAGCTTTGGATGTCTGGGAAATGAAAGTAGATCAACCACCAATAGAGAAATAGGAGTTAAAAAAGCACAGAACTAGGCTACAATACAAATTCAGTTTGTGGGTACAGTAAAGCTGGTGATGGGCAGAGTCAAATATAGTATGTTTGATCTTAGCCATTGGCTCTTAGATCCTGGTGATGAAATGACGAGAGTGAATTTTTATGTTCAGATTCTTACTGGAAAGGGTACATCTTGTCTGTCCTAGAAGGTAAAACAATGCAAGAGGTCTTCTATATCAAAGTTCCAATCACCATAGACACACTGTTGCTATATAACTCAATAGAAATAATACAGTGATGTTTTGATCCATTTTGAGTTGCTGATCCTGCAAGAAACTATGTGGTCTATAAGTTGTTTCTCCCCATTTATTCACTTTTGGACATGACAAACAAATCCCAGCTTGCAACTAATGAGTTAAGTAGAAAAACCATAAAAATACATATAGTGTCTATATCAAAAAAGATTACATATTCATTTTCTGATCATCCAATTTTTTAATAAATAATTCAATAACTATATTACTCTCTGTATTTTATCCCCCCCCCCCCCCCAGTTTATATCTCTCTTTCTTCACCTGTATCTCACTTTCTTTCAGTCTCTCAATTAATGGATGACACTCATTTCATCATAGATATCATTATCATTGATCATTATAGATATTTCATTTCTATATCTGCCTCATCACACCTTGATTCAATCCTTCAACAAATATAACACAAATTCTGCATCATTATTTACAATCAAAGAGATATTGACAATAACAAATTCTGCATTATTATTACAATAAATTTATATGTTACAAGTAACAGATGTTCACAATAACATAGACTTAAATATCAAATAGCAATTTTAAATTTGCGTCCCGTTATTTCAGACTCTGACTTTCAACAAAGAAATATTGAGAAATGGTTAAGGTGCTCTTTTAACACTGTAGAAGATCACCCTAAATATTTTAATTTCATTTGCCTCAAACATTTCTCTGTGGAGTTGATTTTCAACGCCTCTTCATATTAAAACAAAAGCAATAGCAAAAACAAAAACAAAAAGAAGCAGGCTAAATGTGGAAGATGGCATGATCTTTGTTTTAGAAACATTCCGCCATACATTTTGAAAGTGGTTGTCCAGATGCATCATTCTTCATCAGCAATGTTATTAAATATTACATTAGATTTATAACTGATAATCCTCTTTCAGTGTATTCAATTTACTTTATTTAAATGTCATTTTTAGGAAAATATAACTACAAAAAAGATTTACAACCACTAGAATGAACCATCACAGAAGAATGCTAAATGTAACAAAAAGGTATGACATGCAATGGCAAAGATATTAAAAAGAAAAGTAGATGTCAGACCAATTCTGAATTTCATTCAAAAACAAAAAATAATTAATTTTGACATAGCATCCAAAGCATCAGAGGAAACAGCAAAAAAATAAAACAGCATCCAACAGCAAAGAGAAGAATTAGCAAAAACAGAAAAGAGCATCCAACTGCAAAAAAAGAAAAGAGCATCCAACAGCAATCAGATGAAACAGTAAAATAAAATAAAAAAGATGACCTCTAAGATGGTGCAGTGAAATTTCAAATAAGAAAAATGATTTCAACAAGTTGATAAGTGACAAATAAATAATTAATTAAATTAGTAGCAGAAGATCTCAAATACCATTGCTGTCATGTGACATGACAACAAGCAAGCAGTGGTAGATGTGTAAAATAAACACAAAATGGTATTAAGAACATTAAGGTATACACTATAATTAGACCTCTTTATCCACTTTAAGATGTGCACTTGCCAGCTTTTTGTGTTTGTTTTTTCATAATATTATCTGTTTGTTTGTAGCTGATGAAGGTTTTTGCTGAAATGATGTAGCTTGTCTCATCTTTCTATAGATTTACTTTTCTGTAGCTCTTCTTGCACCATCATGTGACATTCATTATATTGTATATTTTATATTTGTCCCCTATCTCCAAGCAATGGAAGAGTGGACTTATGAAGCAGAAAAGCAAGCCAAATTTTAGGCAAAATGATATCATTATTGACAAAGAAAGAAATCACAACATATTTTAAATAATGAACTTGAAAGCTAGATTTTGGAATATATATATATATATATATATATATATATATATATATATATATATATATATGGCCCTTTTCGTCTTGTCAGACGGTCTAGTGGAGGCTATTGCGTATTTTTTTTTAGGTATTGTTTTTGCCGAACAGCTTCTCTCGTGGCTAATTCTACCAATGTTTGACAAACACACGCGGTCACATAATGAACAGGTCAGGCTCGCTGATCCACAGGGTTTACCATCCTTTTTCATGAGTCTCTTCTCTTCTAAGTCCTGTCTTAGCACAGTCTCAAATGTTGTTATCTTCTTCCTCTTTTCTCTTTCACTGATACCTAAAAGGTGTCGTGGTTTATATCATTTGTCGTTCTTGTGCTGCTCAAATTGTCTGAATTAGTGATTTGCCTTTGTTGTTACATGTCTCTGTCACTGCATCTATCCATCTTCTTCTGGGTCTTCCTCTTGGTCTTTTTCCATGCATTCTCAAGAAGAATGCCCTTGATGGTGATTGGTGAGGATTCATTCTGACCAGGTGGCCGAACCATTTAAGTTGTTGTTCTATATATTCTTGGCAGGGTTTTGTTCCTACCATTTTTCTTATGGTTTCATTTGGTATTCTATCTCTTCTTGTGTTGTTTGTTACTTTTCTCAAGCATCGCATCTCACATGTATTCTTCTTCTTCTTCTACCTTTTAGCTCCCAGTGGAGCATAGGTCTTCAACAAACACTTTCCAAGTCGTTCTGTTTTTTGCAATTCTTTTAAGATCATTCCATGTCTTCCCCATCATCTTCATCTCTGCTTCAATCTGTCTTCTCCAAGAATTCCTTGGTCTTCCTCTTTGTCTTTTCCCCTGGGGATTCCAAAAAAGGGCCTGTTGTGTAATACTCTCAGTTGGTTTCCGTAGTGTGTGTCCTATCCATCGCCATCGTCTTCGCTGTATTTCTTTATCCACTGGTATTTGACCGGTACATTTCCATAATTCCACGTTAGTGACTTTGTCCTGCCATTTCCATCCCTTTATTCTGCGCAAGCATCCATTAATGAAAGTCTGTTCTCATCTCACATGTATTGATCTTTCTTAAATGTGATTTAGAAAGGGTCCATGTTTGACTTTCATAGCACAAAGTTGGTATGAAGATGCTATTTATGATTTGTTGTTTAGCTGGCATAGAAATGTTTGGATGTCTTAGCAATGGTGAAAGCTGGTATGTGACAGCATTTGCTTTTTGTATTCTCATGTCAATTTCTCTGTCTAGTTTTCCATCTTCTGTGAACATTGCGCCTAAATACTTGAATTCCTCTACTTGTTTTATTTCTTTGTCTTTGATCTTGATGTTTAATGGGTGTCTTAATTTGCTTATTCTTATAGCCTCTGTTTTTGCTGTGTTAATTTTCATACTGTAGTTTGTGCAGCTTTTATCTAGAGATGTTAAATGCTGTTGTAGCAGGTTTTCATCCTCATATATTAGGCATTGGTCATCTGCGAAGAGTAGCTCATTGATGTTGGAGTTTTCTACCTCTATGTTATTATTTGATTTGTCCTTGTTGTTGATTGTTTCCTGATTTATTTTGTCCATATATATGATGAAGAGAAGTGGTGAGAGGACACATCCTTGTATGTAATGTTGTTATACCGTTCCTTATACATGCTCTCCATGATGTGCGATCACTTGCCAGATGTTGCCAGTCGTTTTCACAGATGGAGAAGTCTTTCAGAGATGATTTGCAGATATCTCTATATCGTAGTTTAGGTCTGCCGATTTGTCTTTTTCCGTGTTTTAGCTCACCATATAGTATTTGTCTAGGAATGCATTTTCAATTTTGGAATAACTAATAAGTTAAATGTGCTTGTGCGCTGTGAGGCACAAAGGGGAGTTAAGAATAGTGGCGCTTTTCCTTACAATGCAAATTTGTAAGAGGTGACTAAGGAGAGTTGGATTGGGACTGGCTAACCTGTACTGTAAAAAAAATAAGCCTAAAAAACTTCACAAATATGGACAAGTCAAAGAAGTGAATAAAAGTAAATTTGCCATCCAGGTAAGATAGAGGCTCTCTGTTTAAGAGATGTATGACGCAATTCAGAGAAAGCCGTAAGGAGTCCGGGTTGCTGACTCACCTTTTGTCTCCCAGGAAATCCTCCAGAATTGGCACCTGGAATGTATGTACCCTAAATGAACAAAAAAAAGCTGCACAGGTAGCAACAGAAATTAGAAATTGCAAAATAGATATTCTAGGAATGTGTGAAACAAGATGGCTAGGAATGGAAAGGATAAAACTAAATACAGGAGAGATGATTTTATCATCAGGACACTGGGAACCTGGAGCACAACATAGTCAAGGAGTTATAATGTATTATCAAGGAATGCAAATACAATAAATATAGAAGATCATTGGAAACAGGTAAAAAATATATGGAAAGAGACATGCGAAGAAACACTGGGGAAAAGAGAACGCCAGAATATGGCATGGATGACAGCAGAGACCCTGGATAAAATTAAAGAAAGAAAGAACAAGAAAGCAGACATAAATAAAAGCAAAACAAGAAGTAATAAAGCCAAGACACAGGAAGCTTACACAGAGGTGAACAAAGAAGTGAGAAGATGCATTAAAAGGGATAAGAGGAAATATATAGATGAACTAGCTAAAGAGGCAGAAGAAGCAGCAAATAAAGGGAATATGAAAGAACTGTACAACAGCACAAAGAAATTAGGTGGAAAATACAAACAGATCAACGCCTTTATCAAAGATAAGAAAGGAAATCTGCTTAGTAATATAAGGGAACAAATGGAGAGATGGAAAGAGCACTTTGAAGAACTTTTGAACAGACCCAGCTCAAATAATCCTCCAGATATACTACCAGCAAAAGAAGAGTTACACGTTAACTGCGGAAAACCAAGTAAAGAAAAATAATGAAAGCCATCAAACTATTAAAAAATGGTAAAGCCACAAGATCAGATGAAATTACTTCAGTAGCCATCAAAGCAGATATTAACACCTCTACCAAGATGTACCATGATCTATTGGATAAAATTTGGGAGAGGGAAGAAATACCTAAAGACTGGAGAGAAGGTTATATGATCAAACTACCAAAGAAAGGAAGTTTAGAGGAGTGTACAAATTATAGGGGAATTATGCTACTATCAGTGCCTGGAAAAATATTAGGCAGAATCATTCTGGAGAGACTAAAGGAGGCTATAGAGAAACACTTGAGAGATGAACAAGCAGGTTTTAGGAAGAACAGATCATGTGCTATCAAATAACAACTCTACGTATAATAGTTGAACAAAGTTTAGAACTAAAATCCCCACTTTATATTGGATTCATAGATTACAAAAAGGCATTTGATAGTTTAGACAGAAGAATGCTTTGGAAGTTGCTGAATAATTACGGAATCCCCATAAAGTTATTAATCTGATAAAAACAATGTATGAAGGAACAAAATGTAGAGTGGTGCATGAAGGACAGCTTACAGAAGCATTTGAAATAAGAACAGGAGTAAGGCAAGGGTGCCTTCTGTCCCCATTTCTCTTTCTACTGGCCATAGATTGGATTATGAAAATAACTCAAAACAACAGAAATGGGATCCAGTGGTCACTGACCAAACAACTTGATGATTTAACCTTTGCTGATGACATAGCTCTCCTATCACACAGCCATCAACAGATGCAGGATAAAATGAGTATATTAGATGAGAGATCACAACAGCTAGGACTAAAGATTAATAGAGATAAGACCAACATTAATGAGAATTAATGCAGTTGGCAATAACCAAATAAAACTAGGAGAAATACCTCTACTAGATGTACAATCTTACATATATCTGGGCAGTAATATAGATAAAGAGGGAGGAACAGAAAATGATACCAAAATAAGGATATCAAAAGCAAGAGGAGCTTTCATTGCACTGGGAAATATATGGAAATCCAAAGAAATTAGGTTAAATACAAAAATAAAAATTTTCAACTCAAATGTTAAGTCGGTCCTATTATATGGCTGTGAAACATGGAGAATAACAAAATTGACAATCATGAAGGTACAGACTTTCATTAATGGATGCTTACGCAGAATAAAGGGATGGAAATGGCAGGACAAAGTCACTAACGTGGAATTATGGAAATGTACCGGTCAAATACCAGTGGATAAAGAGATACAGCGTAGACGATGGCGATGGATAGGACACACACTACGAAAGCCAACTGAGAGTATTACACAAAAGGCCCTTTTTTGGAATCCCCAGGGGAAAAGAAAGAGGAAGACCAAGGAATTCTTGGAGAAGACAGATCGAAGCAGAGATGAAGATGATGGGGAAGACATGGAATGAACTTAAAAGAATTGCAAAAAACAGAACGACTTGGAAAGTGTTTGTTGAAGACCTATGCTCTACTGGGAGCAAAAAGGAAAGATATCAAGGAATGCACAGAAGACACTGATAGAATGGGAAGCAGTAGGGCCAAGACTAATGAGAGCAACATTTAAAGCAACAAAAAACAAAGTAAAAAAACATCATTATCCAATGCAACGCACCAACCAATAATAAGGTTGATTTAGATAAAGGTGAATTCTATAGACAGTTGCAATGTCAGGATAAAAGATGTATAATTTCTTAAAGAACAAGGAATTAAAGACAAATTTTCAGTCACAATATCAAACAAATACCAAGTCCTCCAACAACTAGAAAATGCAATCAATACAGAAGATCATTGGAAACAGGTAAAGGATATATGGAAAGAGACATGCGAAGAAGCGCTGAGGGAAAAGTGAATGCTAGAATAAGGCATGGATGACAGCAGAGACAAAATTAAATTAAATTAAATTAAAGAAAGAAAGAATAAGAAAGCAGACATAAATAAAAACAAAATGAGGATAAAATTAAAGAAAGAAAGAATAAGAAAGCAGTAATAAAGCCAAGACACAGGAAGCTTACACAGAGATGAACAAAGAAGTGAGAAGATGCATTAAAAGGGATAAGAGGAAATATATAGATGAACTAGTTAAGAGGCAGAGGAAGCAGCAAATAAAGGGAATAGGAAAGAACTGTACAACAGCACAAAGAAACTAAGTGGAAAATACAAACAGATAAATGCCTTTATTAAAGATAAAAAAGGACATCTGCTTAGTAATATAAATGAACTAATAGAGAGAGGGAAAGAGCACTTGGAAGAACTTTTGAACAGACCCGGCTCAAATAACCTGCCAGATATACTACCAGCAGAAGAAGAGTTACCCGTTAACTGTGGAAAACCAAGCAAGGAATAAATAATGAAAGCCATCAAGCTATTAAAAAATGGCAAAGCCACAGAACCAAGTGAAATTCCTTCGGAAGCCATCAAAGTTGATATTAACACCTCTACCAAGATGTTACATAATTTTTTTTTCATTCTGACTAACAAATAGAGCATTTCTGAAATTGTCTTGCATCTTTTCTCTACTTCAGCTCAAATGGCTACCTACTACAATTTTTTTCAGTTGTCTTAGCTGTCACACAAAAAAAAAATCACAGCCGCCACAATATATCACAGCTAAAAGAAAATATCCCAGCTGTCACAAAATATCCTAGCTGCCACAAAATATCAGAGCTGTCATAAAATATACCAGTTGTCACAAAATATCCCAGCTGTAACAAAATATCCCAGCTGTCACAAAATATACAAGTTGTCATACAATATCCCAGCTGTAACAAAATATCTTATTTGTCACAAAAATAGGCCAGCTACCACAAAATATTCCAGCTGTCACAAAATATCTCAGTTATCACAAAATATTCTAGATGTCACAAAATACACCAGCAATAACAAAATATCTCAGGAGTAACAAAATATCCCAGTTGTCACAAAATATAGCTGTCACAAAATATCATAGTTTTCACAAAATATGCCAACTGTTACAAAATATCAAAATTGTCACAAAATATTAAAGTTGTAACAAAATATCTCTGTCACAAAATATCCCAGCTGTCACAAAATATCCTAGTTGTCATAAAATATCTAAGCTGTCACAAAATATCTCAGTTGTCATAAAATGTTGCAGCAGTAACAACATATCTCAGTTGTCAGAAAATATCCCAGCTGTAACAGAGTATCCCAGTCATAACAAAATTATTCCAATCTGTTACAAAATATTTCTATTGTCACAAAATGGCACAGCAATAACAAAATGGCCCAGCAGTAACAAAATATCCCAGCTGTCACAAAATATCCCAACTGTCCAAAAATATACAAGTTGTCATAAAATATACCAGCTGTACCAAAATATTCCAGCTGTAATAAAATATATTCCAGCAGTGACAATATATCCCAGCTGTCACAAAATATCCCAGCTGCCACAAAATATCAGAGCTCATAAAATATACCAGTTGTCACAAAATATTCCAGCTGCAACAAAATATCAAAGTTTTCACAAAATATTAAAGTTGTAACAAAATATCTCATTTGTCACAAAATATCCCAGCTATCACAAAATCTTCCAGCTGTCACAAAATATCTCAGTTATAAAAAAATATCCCAGATGACACATAAATATCCCAGCTGTGACAAAATATCACTGCTGTGACAAAATATCACAGCTGTGACAAAATATCACAGCTGTCATAAAATGTAACAGCTGTTACAAAATGTCTCAGTTGTCATAAAATATCCTACATAAAATATCTGAGTTGCCACAAAATATCTCAGTTGTCAAAAAATCTAAGATGTAACACAATATTTCAGGTGTCAGAAAATATCCCACATGCAACAAAGTATCACAGTGGTAAAAAAAATATTCCAGCTGTCAAAATATTTCTGTTGTCACAAAATATCACAACAGTAAGAAAATATCCCAGCAGTAACAAAATATCCAGGCTGTCACAAAATATATCAGCTGTACCAAAATATCCCTGATGTAATAAAATATATTTGATGGCTTGACAAGCTGTCATTGTAAAAAGTATTGTTATGGAAACAGAGCCATAAGTTATGGAAACAGTGATCTCTGCAATAAGTGCCATTCTGGCACGCAAGGTTTCTGTTTTTGAGATTGTGAATCTGCACTATGTGCCGTCTTCGGCTCGAAAGGACGATAGATAAATAGATAGAATGAAATATATCTCAGTTCACACAAAATATCCCACCTGCAAAAAAATATCTCAGCTGTCACAGAATATATCATTTGTCACAGAATATATCATTTGTCACAGAATATATCACACAATATCTCAGTTTTAAAATTTCTCAGATGTCACAAAATATCCCAGATGTCACAAAATATCCCAGATGTCACAAAAAATCCCAGAAGTAACAAAATATATCAGCAGTAACAAAATAAACAGCTATCACAAAATATTCCAGCTAACACAAAATCATCCAGCTGTCTCAAATAGGAAACAGCAGTAACAAAATATCCCAACAGTAGCAAAATATCCCTGCTGTCACAAAATATCCCAGCTGTCACAAAATATCCCAGCTGTCACAAAATATCCCAGCTGTCACAAAATATCCCAGCTGTCACAAAATATCCCAGCTGTCACAAAATAACCCAGCTGTCACAAAATAACCCAGCTGTCACAAAATATCACAGCTGTCACAAAATATCACAGCTGTCACAAATAATCCCAGCTGTCACAAAATGTCTCTGTTACAAAATGTTACAGCTGTAACAATATATCCCAGCTTCAACAAAACATCCCAGCTGTCATAAAATATCCAAGCTGTCACAAAACATCACAGTTGTCACAAAATATCTCAGTTGTCAAAAAATATCCCAGCTGTAACAAAATATCTCATTTGCCACAAAATATCTCAATTGTCACAAGATATACCTATAACACACATATTGTGTTGTCACAAGATATCAAAGCTAGCTATAACACACATATTGTGTTGTCAGAAAATTTCCCACATGCAAAAAAGTATCCCAGTGGTAAAAAAATATTCCAGCTGTCACAAAATGTCACAGCAGTAACAAAGTATCTCAGCAGTAACAAAATATCCCGAATGTCACAAAATAGATTAGCTGTACCAAAATATCCCTGATGTAATAAAATATATTCCAGCAGTCAAAATATATCTCAGTTCCCACAAAATATCCAAGCTGTCACAGAATATATATCATTTGTCACAAAATATCACAGCTATCACAAAATATTCAAGCTGTCACAAAATATCTCAGTTATAAAATATCCCAGATGTCACAAAATATCCCAGCAGTAATAAAATATCACAGCAATCACAAAATCATGCAGCTGTCACAAAATATCTCAGTTATCACAAAATATCACAGCTGTCATAAAGTAATTCAGTTTTCATAAAATTACCCAGCTGTCACAAAATAAACCAGCTGTCACAAAATATCTCAGCTGTCACAAAATATCTCAGCTGTAACAAAATGTCTCAGCTGTTACAAAATGTTACATCTTTAACAAAATATCCCAGCTACAACAAAACATCCCAGCTGTCACAAAACATCACAGCTGTCACAAAATATCACAGTTGTCACAAAATATCACAGTTGTCACAAAATATCCCAGCTGCAACAATTTTATCCCAGTCATAACAAAATATTCCAGCTGTTACAAAATATCCCAGCTGTCACAAAATATACAATTTGTCATAAAATATACCAGCTGTACCACAATAAACTAGCTGTAATAAAAAATATGGAACGAATATGGAATGGAACGAATTCAAAACAAACGAGGAAATTAGAGAAATCGCCAATCAACCACTAATATCTTCAGTAATAAAGAAAAGACGATGGTCATACGTTGGACATGTGATGAGAAGAGATAATAATCGAATAGCAAAGCAAGCCCTCATATGGGAAACAACAGGTAAAAGAAAAAGAGGAAGACCCAGGGAGACACTGAGAAGAACATTGATGAGAGAGGCAAGAGCAGCAGGAATCGGCTCCCTCAATGAGATAGAACTGCTTGCACAGAACAGAGACAGATGGCGAGATTTGATAAAATATCTTTAAAAGAAAACTGCTAGAACAAAAATTCATATAGGAGAAGGTGTATCTTGGTCTACGCCCTATGGGCCGGTTACGGCTCGAAAGGTCAATAGAATAGAATAAAAAATATTGCAGCAGTCAAAATATATATCAGTTCACACAAAATATCCCAACTGTAACAAAATATCCCAGCTGTCACAAAATCTTCCAGCTGTCACAAAATTTTCCAGCTGTAACAAAATATTGCAGATGTCACATAAATATCCCAGCAGTAACAAAATATCCCAGCAATAACAAAGTATCACAGCTGTCACAAAATATCTCATTTGTCACAAAATATCACAGTTCTCACAAAATAGCCCAGCTGTCACAAAATAACCCAGCTGTCACAAAATATCCCAGATGACACAAAAACCCCAGCAATAACAAAATATCCCAGCTGTCACAAAATATAGTTCTCACAAAATATGTCAGCTGTTACAAAATATGTCAGCTGTTACAAAATATAAAAGTTGTCACAAAATATTAAAGTTGTCACAAAATATTAAAGTTGTCACAAAATATTAAAGTTGTAACAAAATATCTCAGCTGTCACAAAGTATTTCAGTTGTCACAAAGTAGTTGTCACAAAACATTTCAGTTGTCACAAAACATTTCAGTTGTCACAAAACATCACAGCAGTAACAAAATATCTCAGTTGTAACAAAATATCCCAACTGCAACAAAAAATCCCAGCTGCAACAAAAAATCCCAGCTGTCACAAAATATCCCCTCTGTCACAAAATATATCCTCTGTCACAAAACAACACAGCTGTCATAAAACACCACAGCTGTCATAAAACACCACAGCTGTTACAAAATATCCCAGCTGTCACAAAAGATCACAGATGTTCCCTTCTCCTTACATGACCCCAAGTGATGAATGTCTCCTGTTATTGGAAATTAGCTTTCATTTCTGATTTGGCCTCTTTTAGAACATCCTAATTACTCTTTTAGAATATCCAGATTACTCTTTTAGAATATCCAGATTACTCTTTTAGAATATCCAGATTACTCTTTTAGAATATCCAGATTACTCTTTTAGAATATCCAGATTACTCTTTTAGAATATCCAGATTACTCTTTTAGAATATCCAGATTACTCTTTTAGAATATCCAGATTACTCTTTTAGAATATCCGGATTACTCTTTTAGAATATCCTCATTACTCTTTCAGAATACCTTCGTTACTCTTTTAGAACATCCTCATCTATTACAATAGTTGGGCACAACTCAAAAGAACAAAATTAATATAAAAAGCTGCTTTATAGAATTGTCAGATCTTTGTGTTCTGTGATGGCTCTCTTGCAGTATTTCTAACCATAGCATATGCATCAGGGGACAGACAACAATCCAGGACATGCAACTGCTGAAATGAAGAGTACCTACAAGCAATCATCACTATTCCTTTGTCTGTTGTTACATCACATGACTTCATCTCAAGTTTATGTAGATTTGGACAGTGCATAGATAAGGCATACAGTCCATCGTCTGTTATGTCACATTTGCTTATGTCCAACGAGCAACGTTTTGTGCCAGAAAATCTAAGCCAATGTCTGAGATAGCCTCACAGCCCCAAGCGTTGAAGTCGCATAGCTTGTTGTAGTTCTTAGTAATGTGAATGACCCCTTGGTCTGACACCTTGGTAAACATGAAAAAATGTGTAAAAAGTTTATAACAGGCCTTTGTGAGCAATTATATATGTAAATAGTCCATATAAATATCTGTCAAGAATTATATTTTTCTTTAAATGTTTAAACATTGTACATAAACATAACACTAGTAAACATGTACAAATTAAACATCATTCCTTTTAATATATGGATGAGTAATGATGTTAGTGATCATATTTTTTTATGACCAACAGGACTTTTATAAAAGTCATGACCAGAATCAAGCAATGCTGCACTACCTTTTCACATAAAATGGTAGATGTGTAAATACATTTTTGAAGCAGGCCATATATAAATATGTAAATATTTTAACAGTGACACAAATTCTATCACCAAGCTTGTTCAAACTAATCAATGAGAAAATCTTTAAAAACATCACAATGATGCCAGGCATAAACAATAATGGAATGATAGTCAGTAACCTAAGATATGCTGATGATACTGTATTACTAGCAGAAAATCCTGAAGATCTACATAAATTACTAAATGAGATAAACATAAGCAAAAAATATGGATTAGATATGAATATCAAAAAGACAAACTTTGATCATAAACAAAGAAAGTACTCAAAACCTACAAGTGGATATCAAATTACAAGAAATACACCTGAAGACAGTTCAAAGCTACAACTACTTTGAACATACTATAACCAGTGATGGAAAATGTAAAACTGGAGGAAAAAAGAAAATAGAAAATGGCAAAAAGTAATTTTAATGTCTTAAAAAATATACTTACATTAAAACAAATAAAGCAGGGCTAAAACTAAGCATAGCGAAATGTTATATCTTCTTAACATTCATGTATGGTGCTGAAAGATGGACAATAGACAAGAAAACAGAACAGAAAATTTAAGCTTTTCAGATATAGATTTAGAGAAGAATAGGAAGAATTGAAAGGAAAGAAAAGGAAACAAACAATTCTTCTTCTTCTTTCCTTCCTCATTTGCCTTTCAGCATCGAGGGGAGATATAATTTGTGGTCTTTTGCTCTTCTGTTCACCTCGGCTGCTGTTATGTTTCCTAGTGCTTCTAATATTCCATCCATCCATGTTTTTCGTGGTTGA
The DNA here is from genome assembly GCA_032433765.1 of Megaustenia siamemsis. Classification (NCBI taxonomy): domain Eukaryota; kingdom Metazoa; phylum Mollusca; class Gastropoda; order Stylommatophora; family Ariophantidae; genus Megaustenia; species Megaustenia siamemsis. The sequence continues at coordinate 34,995,462 of JAVIAB010000091.1, read as the reverse complement.
CCATTGGGTCTGGTATTCTCACATTTGTTGAAGGCTCGTTGTGTTGTGTTTTTGATTTTTCTGCTTTGTCATGCGGCCAAAAAATTGTATCTGTTGTTTCTTTATATATTCTATGGCAGGAGCTACTCCTAGCTTTCTCCTCAGTTCTTCATTTCTGATCTTATCTTTCAGATTGTTTCCTGTCATTTGTCTGACACATTTCATCTTAGTAGAGGTTATTTTTCTTATTGTTCTTGCATCTAGGGTCCAGGTCTGGCATTGGTAGCACAATGTTGGGATGAAGATTGTATTGTATAGTGCTCATTTTACCTCTCATATTTCCTTGTTCGACAATAGTGGTAATAACCGTCCAATGATTTGGATTGACAAACAAATGAAGTCTTAAAACAACTAAAAATTTAAAAAGAACTACTAAACACAATTCAAACAAGACAAATGAGATTTTTGAGACATGTTAAAGGACACTATGATCTACCAAAAGTAATCTTGGAAGGGAAAATGCATGGTAAAAGAGGGAGAGTTAGACCAAGACTAATATGGACAAGCAACATCAATAGATGGTAACATCAGCCTATGATAATCTTCATCATTAAAGCAAGAGACAGAGCAGAAAGGTGCTCCACGGTAGCCAACTTTGGATGTGGAGACAGCACTTAATGAATGACATAAATGAAAATGTCAAATAAAATTTATACTTAGCACTCTATAGAAACAATTTTAAACTGAAAACAGTTTTAAACTGATAAGCTGTGAAAGTCTATCTGTACTGCACAATTTTTATAAAATGTATTGTTTCCAATGTAAAGCAAGATTTTTTTATTTTTTATTTTTTTTTTTTTTTTTTTGCTCTTTCAAAAAAAGGTTTCCACAGTCTGGTGTCACATGCTTCCTTGTATTAGTTTTCTATTATAAATATTTGGCTGTTAAACTTGTAAATGCAGGTGGTTGGCGGTGGTACAGATGGTACTTACATCAATTTCAGGACAAGTGGTTTCTTCAAGGTGGTGTCTTTTCAATAATTGCTATACTACCTTGGGTTTATACTTTTTTTCAAAGTTGAGTAAGGTAGAATTTTAGCGAAGATTGAGAAGCTCGGCCAGAATAAGGACATATGACAAAGTACACCAAAAACCCTGTGTGCCATCTGATGGCACTCCAGGGCATTAGAATTAAGACAGTCATGAAATTATATGAGTACTAACATACTTTTCCCAAAACCGCACAAATTTTAAAAATAAAGAGACAGAATGTAAAATCCTCCATTACCTTTTTACAATTGCCACAATGAGGTAAAGTAGAGTCTTACATAATTTGACCACTCTTGCATGCCTAGATCAGATACACTTTTGCAATCATTCAATCTCAGTTCTCGTACTTGTCGAAGGAAGAATTTTTAAATTGTTTAATGACATGACATAAAGACATGACATAAAAGAAATAATAAAAATTACAAAGAAAACAAGTTTTAAACAGATAAACTGAATATTTGAATATTTACTGAATATTTATTTATTGTATAGAAAATTATTTATTAACTGAATATTTATTTATTTTATGCTCCATGTGAATGCAAATCTATAACAGGTGAAATATACCAGTTGGCCTATTAAAATCAATATTCATAGCTTTACCAAAGAAATGGGAAACTGTGATAGCTCGGTGGTTAGTGAACTGGACTACAAAGGACAAGAGGTTGGGTTCGATCCCTACAACATCAAAGCAAGAGACCGAGCAGAAAGGTGCTCCATGGTAGCCAACTTTGGATATGGAGACAGCACTTAATGAATGACATAAATGAAAATGTCAAATAAAATTGATACTTAGCTCTCTAAAGAAACAATTTTAAACTGATAAGCTGTGAAATTCTATCTGCACTGCAACATTTTTATAAAATGTATTGTTTCCAATGTAAAGCAAGATTTTTTATTTTATTTTTTTTTTTTTGCTCTTCCAAAAAAAATGTTCCACAGTCTGGTGTCACATGCTTCCTTGTATTAGTTATCAAAATGGTGGATGCACTGAATACGTGTCAGAAGCTTTAAGCTGTGATTGAAATTCTCACAGTGGAAAGTTTTGAGCCTAAAGCAATTCACAATGCTCTGTGGAACTTGCTTGAAGAGGAAGTTTTCAATCTCAAGTTATGGCAGTCTTGACACAGTGAGCTTGTTAGTTCAAATCCGACTGTACAAGTTGGGATTTTTATTTGTGATTTCTCTCAGTGGCAACCACCCCTGGTCTCAACAGTGAGACCTGGCTTCACACGTCAATTACACATCAACAGAAAAAATATGAATACCTCTGAAGATGGAGTTATCTGCCTGAGTGACGGGGGACCCCTATGTACATGGCTGCCAGAGTAAAATGAATTCACATTCAAAATTCAGTTCCTAGGCTATAGGATATATAGACTTCGCCTTAGGTGAAAGCTGCGAACGCAGAAAAAAAATATGTCTATACTGTACTTTTTTGGTTAAATCTTTCCGTATGGAAGCTTTTTATTGACGCAACAGAAGAGAATTCAGAGACAAAATTGTTCATGGTTTTAAGAATCAATCTATATATTTATATTTATCTAACATATAACATATTATATATGAATGTTTAGATAATTGAACAAGATATAAGATTTCACCAATATCCAGATGATATAAGACATGTAAAAAGAATATGGTTTGATGGCGCTCACACTAATCAAATTGAACGTTGCGCACTATATGGTGAAATGTATGTTACCAGAATTACATTGGCGCACAGTGTGGCAAAACGTATGGAAAGAGTTAATGTAATAAATCATTTTAAAGAAAAAAATCTTAGCACAAATGCTTGCGGTGATAAAAATAGCATGATACACATTACACGTAGACCAATATATTTTATTACAAATATTTGGCTGTTAAACTTGTAAATGCAGGTGGTTGGTGAGCTGGTACAAGATGGTACTTATTCTCCAAGGCGGTGTCTTTTCAATAATTGCTATACTACCTTGGGTTTATACTTTTTTTTCAATGTTGAGTAAGGTAGAATTTTAGCGAAGATTGAGAAGCTCGGCCAGAATAAAGACATATGACAAAGTACACCAAAAACCCTGTGTGCCATCTGATGGCACTCCAGGGCATTAGAATTAAGACAGTCATGAAGTTATATGAGTACTAACATATTTTTCCCAAAACCGCACAACTTTAAAAAATAAAGAGACATTATAATGTAAAATCCTCCATTACCTTTTACAATTGCCACAATGAGGTAATGTATTGTCTTACGTAATTTGACCACTCTTGCGTGCCTAGATCAGATACACTTTTGCAATCACTCAGTCTCAGTTCTTGAAAGCTTGTCGAAGGAAGAATTTTTAAATTGTTTAATAACATGACATAAAGAGAATAATTAAAATTACAAAGAAAACAAGTTTTAAACAGATAAACTGAATATTTGAATATTTACTGAATATTTATTTATTGTAAAGAATATTATTTATTAACTGAATATTTATTTATTTTATGCTCCATGTGAATGCAAATCTATAACAGGTGAAATATACCAGATGGCCTATTAAAATCAATATTCATAGCTTTACCAAAGAAATGGGAAACCACCATAGCTCGGTGGTTAGTGAACTGGACTAAAGGACAAGAGGTAGGGTTCGATCCCTACAACATCAAAGCAAGAGACCGAGCAGAAAGGTGCTCCATGGTAGCCAACTTTGGATATGGAGACAGCACTTAATGAATGACATAAATGAAAATGTCAAATAAATGTTATACTTAGCTCTCTAAAGAAACAATTTTAAACTGATAAGCTGTGAAATTCTATCTGCACTGCAACATTTTTATAAAATGTATTGTTTCCAATGTAAAGCAAGATTTTTTTTTTTTTTTTTTTTTTTGCTCTTCCAAAAAAAATGTTCCACAGTCTGGTGTCACATGCTTCCTTGTATTAGTTATCAAAATGGTGGATGCACTGAATACGTGTCAGAAGATTTAAGCTGTGATTGAAATTCTCACAGTGGAAAGTTTTGAGCCTAAAGCAATTCACAATGCTCTGTGGAACTTGCTTGAAGAGGAAGTTTTCAATCTCAAGTTATGGCAGTCTTGACACAGTGAGCTTGTTAGTTCAAATCCGACTGTACAAGTTGGGATTTTTATTTGTGATTTCTCTCAGTGGCAACCACCCCTGGTCTCAACAGTGAGACCTGGCTTCACACGTCAATTACACATCAACAGAAAAAATATGAATACCTCTGAAGATGGAGTTATCTGCCTGAGTGACGGGGGACCCCTATGTACATGGCTGCCAGAGTAAAATGAATTCACATTCAAAATTCAGTTCCTAGGCTATAGGATATATAGACTTCGCCTTAGGTGAAAGCTGCGAACGCAGAAAAAAAATATGTCTATACTGTACTTTTTTGGTTAAATCTTTCCGTATGGAAGCTTTTTATTGACGCAACAGAAGAGAATTCAGAGACAAAATTGTTCATGGTTTTAAGAATCAATCTATATATTTATATTTATCTAACATATAACATATTATATATGAATGTTTAGATAATTGAACAAGATATAAGATTTCACCAATATCCAGATGATATAAGACATGTAAAAAGAATATGGTTTGATGGCGCTCACACTAATCAAATTGAACGTTGCGCACTATATGGCGAAATGTATGTTACCAGAATTACATTGGCGCACAGTGTGGCAAAACGTATGGAAAGAGTTAATGTAATAAATCATTTTAAAGAAAAAAATCTTAGCACAAATGCTTGCGGTGATAAAAATAGCATGATACACATTACACGTAGACCAATATATTTTATTACAAATATTTGGCTGTTAAACTTGTAAATGCAGGTGGTTGGTGAGCTGGTACAAGATGGTACTTATTCTCCAAGGCGGTGTCTTTTCAATAATTGCTATACTACCTTGGGTTTATACTTTTTTTTCAATGTTGAGTAAGGTAGAATTTTAGCGAAGATTGAGAAGCTCGGCCAGAATAAGGACATATGACAAAGTACACCAAAAACCCTGTGTGCCATCTGATGGCACTCCAGGGCATTAGAATTAAGACAGTCATGAAGTTATATGAGTACTAACATATTTTTCCCAAAACCGCACAACTTTAAAAAAAAAAGAGACATTAGAATGTAAAATCCTCCATTACCTTTTACAATTGCCACAATGAGGTAATGTATTGTCTTACGTAATTTGACCACTCTTGCGTGCCTAGATCAGATACACTTTTGCAATCACTCAGTCTCAGTTCTTGAAAGCTTGTCGAAGGAAGAATTTTTAAATTGTTTAATAACATGACATAAAGAGAATAATTAAAATTACAAAGAAAACATTTTTTAAACAGATAAACTGAATATTTGAATATTTACTGAATATTTATTTATTGTAAAGAATATTATTTATTAACTGAATATTTATTTATTTTATGCTCCATGTGAATGCAAACCTATAACAGGTGAAATATACCAGATGGCCTATTAAAATCAATATTCATAGCTTTACCAAAGAAATGGGAAACCGCCATAGCTCGGTGGTTAGTGAACTGGACTAAAGGACAAGAGGTAGGGTTCGATCCCTACAATATCAAAGCAAGAGACCGAGCAGAAAGGTGCTCCATGGTAGCCAACTTTGGATATGGAGACAGCACTTAATGAATGACATAAATGAAAATGTCAAATAAAAATTATACTTAGCTCTCTAAAGAAACAATTTTAAACTGATAAGCTGTGAAATTCTATCTGCACTGCAAAATTTTTATAAAATGTATTGTTTCCAATGTAAAGCAATATTTTTTATTTTTTATTTATTTTTTTTTTTTTGCTCTTCCAAAAAAAATGTTCCACAGTCTAGTGTCACATGCTTCCTTGTATTAGTTATCAAAATGGTGGATGCACTGAATACGTGTCAGAAGCTTTAAGCTGTGATTGAAATTCTCACAGTGGAAAGTTTTGAGCCTAAAGCAATTCACAATGCTCTGTGGAACTTGCTTGAAGAGGAAGTTTTCAATCTCAAGTTATGGCAGTCTTGACACAGTGAGCTTGTTAGTTCAAATCCGACTGTACAAGTTGGGATTTTTATTTGTGATTTCTCTCAGTGGCAACCACCCCTGGTCTCAACAGTGAGACCTGGCTTCACACGTCAATTACACATCAACAGAAAAAATATGAATACCTCTGAAGATGGAGTTATCTGCCTGAGTGATGGGGGACCCCTATGTACATGGCTGCCAGAGTAAAATGAATTCACATTCAAAATTCAGTTCCTAGGCTATAGGATATATAGACTTCGCCTTAGGTGAAAGCTGCAAACGCAGAAAAAAAATATGTCTATACTGTACTTTTTTGGTTAAATCTTTCCGTATGGAAGCTTTTTATTGACGCAACAGAAGAGAATTCAGAGACAAAATTGTTCATGGTTTTAAGAATCAATCTATATATTTATATTTATCTAACATATAACATATTATATATGAATGTTTAGATAATTGAACAAGATATAAGATTTCACCAATATCCAGATGATATAAGACATGTAAAAAGAATATGGTTTGATGGCGCTCACACTAATCAAATTGAACGTTGCGCACTATATGGCGAAATGTATGTTACCAGAATTACATTGGCGCACAGTGTGGCAAAACGTATGGAAAGAGTTAATGTAATAAATCATTTTAAAGAAAAAATTCTTAGCACAAATGCTTGCGGTGATAAAAATAGCATGATACACATTACACGTAGACCAATATATTTTATTACAAATATTTGGCTGTTAAACTTGTAAATGCAGGTGGTTGGTGAGCTGGTACAAGATGGTACTTATTCTCCAAGGCGGTGTCTTTTCAATAATTGCTATACTACCTTGGGTTTATACTTTTTTTTCAATGTTGAGTAAGGTAGAATTTTAGCGAAGATTGAGAAGCTCGGCCAGAATAAAGACATATGACAAAGTACACCAAAAACCCTGTGTGCCATCTGATGGCACTCCAGGGCATTAGAATTAAGACAGTCATGAAGTTATATGAGTACTAACATATTTTTCCCAAAACCGCACAACTTTAAAAAATAAAGAGACATTATAATGTAAAATCCTCCATTACCTTTTACAATTGCCACAATGAGGTAATGTATTGTCTTACGTAATTTGACCACTCTTGCGTGCCTAGATCAGATACACTTTTGCAATCACTCAGTCTCAGTTCTTGAAAGCTTGTCGAAGGAAGAATTTTTAAATTGTTTAATAACATGACATAAAGAGAATAATTAAAATTACAAAGAAAACAAGTTTTAAACAGATAAACTGAATATTTGAATATTTACTGAATATTTATTTATTGTAAAGAATATTATTTATTAACTGAATATTTATTTATTTTATGCTCCATGTGAATGCAAATCTATAACAGGTGAAATATACCAGATGGCCTATTAAAATCAATATTCATAGCTTTACCAAAGAAATGGGAAACCGCCATAGCTCGGTGGTTAGTGAACTGGACTAAAGGACAAGAGGTAGGGTTCGATCCCTACAATATCAAAGCAAGAGACCGAGCAGAAAGGTGCTCCATGGTAGCCAACTTTGGATGTGGAGACAGCACTTAATGAATGACATAAATGAAAATGTCAAATAAATGTTATACTTAGCTCTCTAAAGAAACAATTTTAAACTGATAAGCTGTGAAATTCTATCTGCACTGCAACATTTTTATAAAATGTATTGTTTCCAATGTAAAGCAAGATTTTTTATTTATTTATTTTTTTTTGCTCTTACAAAAAAAAAAGTTCCAGTCTGGTGTCACATGCTTCCTTGTATTAGTTATCAAAATGGTGGATGCACTGAATATGTATCAAAAGCTTTAAGCTGTAATTGAAATTCTCACAGTGGAAAGTTTTGAGCCTAAAGCAATTCATAATTCTCTGTGGAATTTGCTTGAAGAGGAAGTTTTCAATCTCAAGTTATGGCAGTCTTGACACAGTGAGCTTGTTAGTTCAAATCCGACTGTACAAGTTGGGATTTTTATTTGTGATTTCTCTCAGTGGCAACCACCCCTGGTCTCAACAGTGAGACCTGGCTTCACACGTCAATTACACATCAACAGAAAAAATATGAATACCTCTGAAGATGGAGTTATCTGCCTGAGTGACGGGGGACCCCTATGTACATGGCTGCCAGAGTAAAATGAATTCACATTCAAAATTCAGTTCCTAGGCTATAGGATATATAGACTTCGCCTTAGGTGAAAGCTGCGAATGCAAAAAAAAATGTCTATACTGTACATTTTTGGTTAACTCTTTCCGTATGGAAGCTTTTTATTGACGCAACAGAAGAGATTTCAGAGACAAATTGTTCATGGCTTTAAGAATCAATCTATATATTTATATTCATCTAACATATAACATATTATATTTGATTCTTTAGATAATTGAACAAGATATAAGATTTCACCAATATCCAGATGATATAAGACATGTAAAAAGAATATGGTTTGATGGCGTTCACACTAATCAAATTGAGCATAGCACACTATATGGTGAAACGTACTTTGCCGGAATCGCATTGGCGCACTGTGCGGCGAAACGTATGGAAAGAGTTAATGTAATAAATAATTTTAAAGAAAAAAATCTGAGTACAAATGTTTGCAGTGTTCCACAATACAACAACAATTACAGATATGTTCAATTTGTGAAGCAAAAGTGACTTACACTTTTAATCTTGGATGGCAATCACGGTCTAATATAACCTGAAAGACTTGTTCTGAGGCTAAACGGATCATGCCTGGCCAAGAAGTGGGCAAAACCTGCAATACAGCAACAGCAACATTACACAAAGTTTGCTGGGAAATGCTATCAGAGACAGAGATACAGACAGACATGCACACATACATATTTGTAATAAATTAATGTGTAAAATAAAAAAAATTAATAGAATCACTAATCTGACACTCTTTAGAGTGAAATATAGCATAAATTTGTGAGAAATCATGGTAGCTTTAACATCTCATCAACCAATTTTGAATTCCCTTATATGATTTCTAGAAATTAAAAGAGCATTAATAATGAGTGAAATTATTACTGAAGAGAGTTTTTTAAAAGTACTATGCCACTCTTCAACAAAGCTGGTGTTTAATTTTTTGGCAATTTCGGGATACTTTTTAAAAAAAAATACCTACTTAACAATTTCCATAAATTACCTGTAGAGCTCTTTTTTCTTTTCACATTAGCATAGTTTATATATATATATATATATATATATATATATATATATATATATATATATTCCTCTTTCAAATTCATCCTTATCTTCCATTTATTTGCTTCTCACAACAGCTGTAAATCTACCAACTAAAGTTAACATTTTTCCCAAGTAATTGAACTCTTTTTTCTTTAAAACTGTCAATTTAATGTAATAGATGACAGGTTGTTGATTTCACACATATAGGGTAAAGTTTAAAACTTAAATTTAGCAGTTTATACCCTGCTTTAGTTTCTCCAGCTCCCAGAACATGGAACACCTTTCTTCATTTTTATTTTATATTTAATTTTTAATAATGCTGTCCTTAATCAATCCACTGTGTGATTGTCAAACCAAATATGGTTGTGAGAAAACAAAGTTTAGAATTAATAATATAATTAACATACTGTCAGTTTTTATCCAACAAACAAGGAGAGCAGTTTGTTTTATTGTCTTATACTAAAATAATAATCTTCCTTTTTTTCTAAAAAAATTTCTCTTTTATACTCTAACTATAACTTAATAATAATGTCTATAAGATAGAGCTTCTAATCCATTTTTATCCAGAACTGTATTAAATGTGACTGCAAAAATAATGTATGTGTGAGAGCGCTTTTAATATTACTTATTTAATTTAATTTATTTAATTTTAACATAACAATTGGTAGCTTAAGGTAATTCTTATTACTATTTGTAATATTGGAATGACAAATATATAATTTTTATCTGTGGCGAACATACATAGCTCTTTTTGAAGTTAGAATCATGAGAAATCATCATCATCAAGTACCAGGCCTGCTGGCTAGGTGATCATGTCTCTCCACAACTTTTGATCTTGAGTTATTTCTGTTGTTGACCTTCAGCCAAGCCATTCTCTTAAGCTGTCTGGTATCTTTTCTCTTTGATTCCCTCTATCTCTTCGTCCTTCATGGCAAATAGACATTGAATAATAATGAATGAATATTAATTCATTTTCAATATAAAGATTGAAGTAGCTTGAACTGTACAATATTATTTATAAAATGCATTCTGTTTGAGAACCTGAAATAATATGGTCTCCATGTTCATGAAAATATTATTTGACTTTGACTATCAACTCTGCATTTTGTGAGGATAAGATGAAAATAAAATATATTATTTACATAAGATCCATTTTAATAACAATCGTGGAAATATTGTTGAATTTTACGCATACTGGATTATTTTTAATTGCTATCATTTAAAAACAAATTAATTTCCTATAATTTGCACAAAACGTAGAAGCACATTTATTTATTGAATTAATTTTAATCTATATTCATTGATAAACACATCTAATGATAGCAAGAAATTTATATAATTAACTAATTAAATATTAATTTAATTTAATTAAATTAACTATTTATTATTTTTCATTTCACTCTAAAAATTTAGATTGAAGTAACTCAAACTGTGACATCATTATTTAAAGGACTCATCAGAATCACAACTTGAGAATATTCTAAGTTATTTTGTTAGAGAACCTGAAATGATATGGCCTCTATATTTCTGAAAATATTTCATTTTGACCACCTACCTTGCATTTTGTGGGGATAAGAAGAAAATGAATATCTTGTTTATTTACACAGTACAATATGGAAATCAATCGAGGAGTTCTAATAATTGTATGCATACTGGATAATTTACAAAATCCTACCATTTAATAACAAATTAAATTTAATATAATTTGCACAAAACATATAATCACATTTATTTATTGTATTAATTTGTCTATATGCATTGCTAAACATGTCTAATGATTAATATATTTTTTTAATAGACCACCATTTTGAGACCTATTGATTTGAGTACTAATTGAATTATATGCATACTTGATAATTTTAAATTGATACTATTTAAAAACAAATTTATTTCATATAATTTGCACAAAACTTAGAAGCACATTTATAATTTAAATCTATATGCATTGCTGAACATGATTAATGATTAATGCTTTAGAGAATATTATTAACAGTATAAAAGTTAAAAGGAATTACCCCTAGGAACACTAACTTGTACTTTACGAAAAATTACATTTTGTAGTGGCTTCCCTTAATAAGCCAGGGAAATAATACTTTAAAAATTTCATATAAAAGTACTATTTTTAGTTGCATCATAAATTAAAAGCACATACACTTTGATTGATAAGATTTAATTTTAGTGCATTGTAAGATACATTGCCTAATATGTTTTTGTATATTTAAACATAAACATTTTTAAGAACATATTTTTTTTTCAAATTATATGCAAAATTTTGGTACTCTTAAAAAATTACAATAGCAAGAGATTTATATAATTAACTATTTTGTATGTAGTTTTCAGTGGCCGGGTTTATGAAATTCTAGTGAATATTTATAAACCAACTGCCCAATTTTTCTCTTTGGCTAAGACGCAAGGCTTATAAACCTTGTCCTAGGTGCAAAGCCGTGTTGCCTGCTCTAGCAACACAGACTGTGTCACGTCGGCTACGTGACACAGTAGTCTTTGGGTACTGCTTTGCTACCTCCCATTATGTCAAAGTTTGAACAGAAAAATTGGGGGGGTGGAAGATGCGTGGTCGGACTAGGGTAACACCCGATGTTCTTAGTGCCGAGATTGCAATCGGCACGTCTGTGTGCTGTTGAATCTGGGCTAGTTTCCACTAGCTAGGCAGCTCTAGCCTAGGGCATTAGTCCTAGTGAGGTGGGGATCCTGGGGACAGCAGCCCTTCCATTTACACAAATGACATGAATGGTTATCCTTTTAACTTCTGTTCCCCACATTTCCTGTGGAGTGTGAAAATACACGAGAATGTGCCCCTGTATGACGTAGGCACAGGTAAACTACTCCTCGCTAGCGTTGTAAATCCTCAGACCTGTTTGATGTCATATGCTCTTATTAGAATTATTGGTGTCTTATTCTTTATAATCTATTTCTGAAGCATTAAGTAAAGCAAGCCTAAGTAGGCAGACGCACACATGCGAGAGTGTCCAGTAGAGACGTGAATTCTGTGATATGGTGTGTGACTGGCTGAGCGAGATGTGTGATCGCTGGCCGCTGTGAATAATTGTGACATCTGCTCTTATTAGAATTATTGGTATCCTGTTCTTTATAATCTATTTCTGAAGTATTACTTTTATATTTGAAGTGTTGTTTATTTATATTTATTATTTAAATGCAGAGCCAGTCTAAACATATGGATGTGAATCATGGACAACAGGACAACAGAGAAGAAAATCACTGGAGGCTATAAATTTGGTTTTACATAAGAATTCATAAATATAATTAACTAAGTAATTCAGATTTAATAATCCTTGGAAAATGAAAGAACACACGCGATGTTTAGGTTTCTTAAGCCAGAAGTAGGGTACACTCACACGATCATATGATTGCACACTGTCTCTCCAGACACAACGTTTTACGTTCGACGATCTCACAATGTACCCTAGTTAACCTGGATTTGTCGTACGCTAATTGACAATTGATGATTTCAATCTTAAATATGCTCTGTTGTCTTGCAACATTCGGGAGTTTCTCGTGACATGACGAGCTGAAGTTACTTGAATTCTTTAGTTGTCAACTTATTGTTGACATCAATTTGACTTGTCACGACAACGTGAGCATGCTTTGTTTTGAGCTTTCAAGATAACTTGCTATTTTAAGTTCGTGATCAGTTCATCATCATCATCGAGTGCCATCTCCGCAACGAAGGTTGGCTATCATGAAGCGCCATTCTGCAATGTCTCTTGCTTTGATGGTGCAGGTTCTCATAGGCTGGTTTGTCCATCTTTTAATGTTACTCGTCCATGTTAGTCTTGGTCTGCCCCTGCCTCTTTTACCGTGTATTTTCTCCTTTAGGATTACTTTTAGTAGGCTGTTGTCTTTTAACATGGCCGGAAAATCGCATTTGTCTTGTTTGAATTGTGCTTAGTATTTTTCTTTCCATTTTTAGTTGTTTTAAGACTTCATAATGTGTTTTCTTTTCCTTCCATCCAATTCTACCTATTCTTCTATATATCCACATTTCAAAGGCTTTAATTCTCTGTTCTGTTTTCTTGTCTAATGTCCATGTTTCTGCACCATATAGGAATATTGAGAAGATGTAACATTTTGCTATTCTTAGTTTTAGCCCTGGTGTTATTTGTTTTGATGTTAGTATGTTCTTCATGGCATTAAAATAACTTTTTGCCATTCCGATTCTTTTTTTTTTTCAGTTTTACATTTTCCATCACTGGTTATAGTATGTCTTAGGTAGTTGTAGTTCTGGACTGTCTCCAACTCTATTCCTTCAATTTTGATATCCACTTGTGGGTTTTGAGTATTTTCTTTGTTTATGATCATAGTTTTAGTCTTTTTGATATTCATATCTAGTCCATATTTTTTGCTTGTCATGTTGATTTCATTAATTAATTGTTGTAGATCTTTAGGATTTTCTGCTAGTTGTACAGTATCATCAGCATATCTTAGGTTATTGATTATCTTTCTATTAATTTGTAGGCCTGACATCTCTGTGATGTTTTTAAAGATTTGCTCAGTGTATAGAATGATCAAGCTTGGTGACAGGATGCATCCCTGTCTTACTTCTTTTGTTATATCAATTGGTGTAGAGTTCTCTTTGTTATTGCTGTTTGTCCCCAGTATAGATTACATATTAGTCGTATGTCCATGACATCTAGATGTATCTCTTTTAGGCATTGTATAAGTTGTTTGGGGTGTACTCCGTCAAAAGCTTTGGTGTAGTTTATGAAGCAGGCATATATTGGTTCATTCATACGTGCATTATTCTTAAGTCTTGTTTGCTTTCCACATTTTCTATTTCTATACATTTTTGGCTGTGCCAGTCTTCTTTTGCCTTTTTGTACATTTTGCGTATTTCATTATCTATTTTATTGTTTTGGGCAGTGTTCTTCGCTTGTCTCATTTCTTCCACTTTTTTCTAAGGTGTTGTCAGTTATCCATTTTTGTTTTTTGTTCTTTTCTTTTTTTTTGGGTAAGGTGTCGCAGGTTTCTTGTATGCTTTTCTTTTTGCATTGCCATTTGGTTGTGATTTTTTTCATCAGGATTTTCTCTTCGGTATTGCTCAAATCCTTCTTCTAGCAGCTTCTGATATGTGTTCTTTACCTGTATTGTATAGGTATCTTTAATACCTTTTTTATTTAAAGCTGTTATATCTAGTGGTATTGTTGATGAATAGACTTTTGCTTTTTTCTCTTTAGTTTGATTTTAATTTTAGTCATTACAGGATTGTGATCTGAATTAATATCTGCTCCTGGGTAGGTTTTGGCTTTCTTTACGCTGTTACGGAACCTTTCTTTTATCATTATCTAATCTATTTGATTCCTCTTATCTCCAGGGCTTTTCCATGGGTTTAGTTACCTTTTCTCTTGCTCAAAGTAGGTGTTATATATTATTAGCTTGTTTACTTCACATAATTGTATTAATCTTTCTCCTGTCATTTCTTTTTTCCTACACCATGGTTTCCTATAATGGTCTTATATTTACCTTTTCCTACTTTAGCGTTCATGTCACCCATTACAATCAAGATGTCCGAAGATTTCACTTACTTCATAACTTTATTTAGGTCTTCATAGTATGCCTCTATTTGCTCATATGTGTAGTCTTGAGTAGGTGTGTATGTCTGTATTATTGATATGTCGAATGGTTTTGCTTTCATCATGAGTAGTATAATCCTATCATTGTATGTCCAGTGGGTACTTATACATTTTTGTAGCTCTCTTTTTATTAGTATTCCCACCCCTCTTTGATGTTCTGTTGTGTTTCCTGAGTATATAAATGTATATTTTTCGTCCTCTATGTACCCACTTTCTTTCCATCTTTTCTCTGATATGCCTAAAATATATATGTTTATCCGTTCTGCTTCTTGAAATAGATTTTCTAATTTCCCGTGATATATAACTTGCATATTCCTTGCATTGAACGTGACTTCTTTGCTACTTGATTTACTTTGTGAGTTAGATACAATATCAACCTTTATACTGTTAATATAATTCGTATTTTCTAGATATACTTTGATAACACTGTTTAAAAATATTTTTTATAGCTGGCTTGATAAGTAACTACTACGTCGGCGATTTTTGTATTAGTTCATTCACTTGTCTCGTTGAGCTTCTATTATGTGTTGTAGTGCTGTTATTATTGGTCTCTACTGTCGGACATCTGTAGTGAAATGTATGACGCATTCATGCTCGCAGAGAGCTGTCCTTTGACGAATGATTCAGCGGCAACCCGCACAAGCAGTGGGCCTGTGGGGAAGAAAATGTAGATAAAACTCTACTGTGAGTCGATCCGGCCCAACCGTTTAGTTCTATTGCATGGCTCTCACTGAGATCGTCAAATCCGCGAGTGTTATCTCAGCGTTCAATGATTGGTTGTCTGTTTCTGTCAATAACTTTATGTGTTGCATACATTTGTCTTTTACGTCTTCCCGTGTGTCTTGTGTCCGGTAATACTCGAAAGCTTTGACAATCTCTGCTGTGTCCGTTTGTTTCATCTTCTTCTACGATCATTGCTCTTTAAATCTATGACTCCGGACTCTCTTATGATGGTAATTTTCCACTCTCTTTAGCTAATTTGTCTGCGCGTTCGTTTCCGTGTACATTACTGTGTGATGGTACCCACTGGTTGACCACTTTCTGGAAGTTATTGCACATTTATTGGCTGTGTTCACTATCTGTGAGGTCTCGCCTTACGTCTTTTGACATGTGCTGAGACTGCTATGATGGGGACTACAGCTACCTTTCTTTGTTTGGGAGATGAGTTAGTAATTCGGATGATTCCACTGGCATGGGCGGGTGAGCAATTATGGATTTTAATTCGTTTGCAGTGATACCGGGGCCTTCCATGACCAAAGAACCAAAGTTGCCCCGTATAGTTTCTCTTCCAGGGAGGTGGGTGTGGCCCACCTTGTCCTCAGGTCTGTAAAAGTGAGGGCAATCCTGTTGAACATGTTTTGTTGTCATATTATCCTGTGTACAGTGGCATTGGCTGGTAGTTCCTATTTTGAGTTTAGTGAACATGTGATTTCTCATTCTATTGTGGCCAGTGCGTATGGAAGTATGATGACTAGATCCCTCCTTGATAGTTGGAGGTATCCTTCCCTCTCGTTACACTTCGAGTGTTCTTGTTTCCATTTTTTCATGATACTTTCCTTTGATGATGGATTTGGCTTCATCGTAGCTTACTAGATGGTTCTCTTGTGGTAATCTTCCTGTCTATTTAGCTAATCTAAGCCTTGAGGTTAACTTTTTTCTTTATATTTTGTGAACATCTTTCTTCTGCATACCTAAGGCCAATATGATTATGATTATGGAAGGCCCCGGTATCACTGCAAACAAATTGAAATCCATAATTGCTCAACCGCCTGTGCCAGTAAAATCATCCGAATTGCTATCTCATCTCCCAAAAAAAAGAAAGTTATCTGTAGTCCCCATGATAGCAGTCTCAGCACACGCCAAAATACATAAGGCGAAATCGCACAGAAAGTTAACAAAACCGTCTCTTCCCTCTCATACGACATCATCAATATCGGAAGTCGGAATATTGAAACATGATTAAAATGAATGAAACGCACAGCTCACGGTGTGCACAGAGCACTTAACTCGGTAGCTTCTGCAACAAGCCGGACTTGGAATATGAGGAAACTGCAACAATGAACATTTTTCAGACATAGCCTTTAATGGTTCCTGCAGCCTATCCACCATACTGACATGAAGTTCACGCCCTCCTGAAAATGATGATCGTCATATTTTTTTTTAATGTATAGCGCTTGAAAATGTTAGGACATCGTTTTTGTCTCTAAATCCGACCATATGAAACACTGTTAGTCATCGGATTATCCCCGTCGCACATCAAATAACAGATCGAAAGATCTCCCCGCAATGTGAATTTGTGAAATTATAAACTAGTTCACATGTCTACCCTCTATCTCACAGTAGCCCTCTTGAAACTAGACAACATCCCTCCTGACTGACAGGAAACTAGGGGAGTCACCCCGCTGCTGCAAAGTCATGAACAAAGCACCGTCATGTCGTCTTTTACCATTAGCGTACGGCCGGTCTAGGAATATACAATCAGCCATCAACATGATAACGTAGCACACACAACAATCAGGCTAATATTTGTTCGTATTCTCCCACGTTTCCTCGGATAATGATTTTAATTTTCTTCTTAAGAAAGCAAAATTGTCTCTTCATTAGATTTAAATTTATATTCCTTAGTTCTTTATTTGTCGTTAAGTGAGCTAAATTGTCTATACTTTCTATCCACTCTCTAAATAGCGATGGTTCTCCTTTGAACGTGGCAATACTATTGCTAATATTTTGATAGTTCATTGCTAGCCTCAACTCACCAACCGTTTCAGTTACTAGTCTCATCGCTTCATTGCTAGCCTCAACTCACCAACCATTTCAGTTACTAGTCTCATCGCTTCATTGCTAGCCTCAATTCACCAACAGTTTCAGTTACTAGTCTCATCGCTTCATTGCTAGCCTCAACTCACCAACCATTTCAGTTACTAGTCTTTCGCTTCATTGCTAGCCTCAATTCACCAACCGTTTCAGTTACTAGTCTCATCGCTTCATTGCTAGCCTCAATTCACCAACCGTTTCAGTTACTAATCTCATCGCTTCATTGCTAGCCTCAATTCACCAACCGTTTCAGTTACTAGTTTGATCGCTTTATTGCTAGCCTCAATTCACCAACCGTTTCAGTTACTAGTCTCATCGCTTCATTGCTAGCCTCAATTCACCAACAGTTTCAGTTACTAGTCTCATCGCTCCATTGCTAGCTTCAACTCACCAACCATTTCAGTTATTTTCTCATTGCTTCATTGCTAGCCTCAATTCACCAACCGTTTCAGTTACTAGTTTGATCGCTTCATTGCTAGCCTCAATTCACCAACCGTTTCAGTTACTATAGTCCGTTTCATAACTCGTGCCCAACTTTTAAAATCGATATCTTTTTAACCGCTTTTTGTAAGTTCTTCAAAATTTGCATGTAAAGTTATAATGATTAGAAACCAACAGGGAATTAATTTCATTAAAAAAAAAATATCTGGTTATTATTGTTGCTTATTTGATTTATATACATTTATAACGACCCATTGATGTAGTCAAAACTTAATGTTTACAGTATTTTAAGTTAAAAATAGCGAGTAAAAATCCATACACGGTCAAATTGACGTGTTTGCACGCTTTCAACGTGGGTTTTCTGACACAATTAGACACTTGTAAAAAACACGAGACATTGTGTGTTCCATTTCCGTTCACTCAGCGGCGGAGACGTGGAACGATAACATTTATCATGAGTCTTAAAATGAAATTCTGCAGTTTACAAAACATCGCAATAAAAATGTATGGCTATTTTTGCAAAAAGGCTAAACGAGGAAGATTATTTCATTCTTTAGAAAACCATGAGAATAGGACAAGACACATTTTGGATTTATCTAAACGGTCATTTAATCGCTGGATTCAAGCACGTGACCGTCAATGTTCCAAATATACAAAATCACAAGGAAGAGAAAAAATGTTGGATAATTTCGACAGTGAACTTATTAGAAGTGAAATTCGCAAAATGTTGGGTATGAATGAAACTGTTACAATAAGAAAATTAAAAGTATCGCTGAAAAAGAACAACAGTATTGAAATATCAAAGTCTACATTATGGAGGAATGTGAGAGCTGCAGGCTTTACATTCAGAAAGTATTCCAATGGACGAAACATCATCTGTGAGAAGCCACATATAGTAGTCATGAGAAGCAAGTACTTACGTGAAGTAAAAGAGGTGCGCAAGCAAGGTTATGATATTGTGTACTTGGATGAAACATGGATCAATGCTCACCACACTAACCAAAGTGAATGGCAGACATCAGATGGAAAGATTAAGAGATTAATACCTAGCAGCAAAGGACTTCTTCTTCTACCTCTTATATCCTTCCTCTGTTGCCGTTGGCGTCGAGGGGAGAAACAATCTGCGATTCTTTGCTCTTCTGTTGGCCTTTTCTGATGTTATTCCTCCTAGTGACTCTAGTATTCCATTTATCCATCTCTTTCTCGGTCTTCCTCTTAATCTGACGTTTTCGTAGCGTTTGTTTATGGCTCTTTGATTCATTGTTAGTTCTTTCTGTCTTGTTATGTGGCCGAACCAATTTATCTGTTGTTTCTTTATGTATTCGATGGCTGGTTCAATTTCGAGTTTCTTCCTCAGGTCAGTGTTTCTTACTTTGTCCCTTAAGCTGTTTCCTGTCATTCTTCTGACATTTAATTTCTGTGGTCGTTATCTTCCTTATTGTTCTAGAGTCCAGCGTCCAATTCTGGCACTGATAGCACAGAGTTGGTAGAAAAATTGATTTGTTTTGCTTCCGTAGTTATTGCTTTGTTTTTCAATAGTGTTGATACTTGGCCTATAACTTGGCATGCTTTGTTACACCTTATATCTATCTCTGTTTCTTGGTTATTGTCTTGTGCTAGCGTGCTACCCAGATATTTAAAATTGTCAACTTGCTTCAAAGATGTATTATCTATTATGATGTTTAGTTTTTCTTTCTTTCTCGCTATTGCCATTACTTCGGTTTTGCTTATGTTTATCTTCATGTTGTATTGTTTACAAGTGTTGTTTAGCCTGTTGATATGTTCTTGTAGGTCCTCAGTTGTTTCATGTATCAGAACTTGGTCGTCTGCAAATAGTATTTCATTTATTTCTTCCTCTCTTCTGTTGTTTTCTTGTACGTATATTTCGTTCTCTTCTGTGTTACCGTTTGTTGTCATCCGTGTTGGTATGTTTCCTCTGATTGGGCATGCTAATTTGCATATATTGTCCATATATGTGATGAAAAGTAAGGGGGAAAGCACGCAGCCTTGTCTTACTCCGGAGTTAATGGTGAAATGTTTAGTGTAACCTGCTGAAGATCTTACTGTAGTGCGACTACTTTCATAGAGGCTCTTGCATATCTCTACTAGGTGGTGACTCACTCCGTACAAGGGCAATACGGACCACAGTTGTTCCCTGTCCACCCTATCGAACGCCTTTTCTTGGTCAATAAAAGCTGTATACAGTGTTTTATTATGCTCTATTGTTTTCTCCGCTAGTTGTTTTATGATAAATAGGGCATCTGTGCAACCTCTGTTCCTCCTGAAGCCCATCTGAGCATCGCTTAGTTGTGGGTCTATAATTGGTCTCAATCTTTTTTCAACTATCTTGGCATATAACTTCCCTGTGTGTGTGTGTATGTTACAATGTCCTCTGCCGCTGTGCTAGTTCTGCAGCAAAGGACAGCGCTTGATAATTGCTCATGCAGGTAGTCGACAACATGGACTAATACAGAATGCAGAGCTCATTTTTCTTTCAAAATCCATAGACAATCGGGATTATCACTCTGAGATGAATGGTCACATATTTAGACATTGGATTGAAAATTCTGTTCTCCCATCACTAGATCGACCATCTTGCCTAATAATGGACAATGCAGGGTACCACAACATTGTTGCACTTGAAGATAAAGTCCCGTCGTCATCCAGTACAAAAGATGCTATTAAGATATGGCTCACAAAGGAGCACATACAATTTAATAACATGTACTTAAAACCTGAATTACTATCTCTAGTAAAGCAAAAACAGAGGACAACGATTTTTCAAATAAATAAGATTATCCAAGAGCACGGTCATATAAGTTTGAGGCTGTCACCTTACCATGCTCATTTAAATCCAATAGAACTAATCTGGGCAAAATTAAAAGGACAAGTGGCAGATGAAAATACAACATTCAAAATATGCGATGTAAATACTCTTGCTAATCTCGCTTTATTAAATATAGACAAAGATTATTGGGCTAAATGTGAAGACCACGTCTTAAAACAGGAAGAGGAATATTGGAAAAATGATAGTTTGTGGAATGTTCAACCCCAAACAGTTATTAATCTTTTAGACTCGTCTGATTCAGAATGAAAGTATATAGCCCCCACAATGTTGGCCCCTATATTACCTTAAATTAGTTCAACAAACGGTCCTTTTCAGGACCACACAACTATGAAAATTGGACATACAGGTATACCTTGATATTATCGTCCGTCCTCGAACTGAGCAGTCAATAATTCTCCTGGTGTTTTGTCTTATCCAGTTATTTCCCCATTACGGCCACGCCTTTACCTAGTGAAAATTAATCATAGACCAGCAACTACGGTAATTTCTATTCTTTAGGGGTTCACAATTTACAATTTTGACAAACATCAAAGAAATTCGCCGCTTTAAGAATACTGCAGCTGCAAGATATTTGTTAAATATACATTTAAAGGGTCTTTTGCATTCTAATAACATTTGGAAAATTTCAACAGTTTTTAACAAATGTTTACTGAGTAATAGCGTTTTGAATTTGGGCACATGATTTGAAACGAACTATAGTCTCATCGCTTCATTGCTAGCCTCAACTCACCAACCGTTTCAGTTACTAGTCTCATCGCTTCATTGCCATGATCTAAGGTTTTTGCCATGTTTTACTATGTTATCTTTAGCACTAATATAATTTATCACTTCGATCGATTGACTCGGCTGTAAACAAATTTTCTATCGTCTGCTTAGATCTAACTGTTGATTCTATATGTGCAAGAATGTGTTCCATATTTATATAATTAGGCAATTAACATTTGCCTTTTGTACACTGTCATCATTTGCATGATACGATTGATAATTTAATATAATTTAACAACATATTTTCAATTCATAATACTAAGGTCTTGATTCGTCTCTTTGGAAGGAAAACAAAGTTTATATTAACTGCTGTGGACAAATTTCAATTCAATTTATTAATTTAAAACTATATTTCAATTAAATACTATTTTATAACTATTCAACTCAATAATAATTCAGTAATTTTAAATTCAACAATCAATTCAAAATGGCAATCAATAAATTCCTAAATATAATTAAATAAGTAAGTAATTAACCTGATCCTTGGAAAATTAAAGTACACACGCGATGTTATATTTCTTGAGCAAGAAGCAGGTTACACTCACGCGGTCACGTGATTACACGGCTCTCTCTCTCTCTCTCTCTCTCTCTCTCTCTCTCCAGACAACGTTTTAAGTTCGACGATCTCAAAATGTCACACTGCTCCCTAGTTGACCTGGATTTGTCGTACGCTATTTGACGATTTCAATCTTAATCAGTCTTAAACGTGCTCTGTTATCTTGCAAAATGTGTGAGTCGTGGCATGACGGGCTGAAGTTACTTGAATTCTTTAGTTGTGAAATTATTTGCATAAATTTGACTTGTCTCGATAACTTGAGCATGTTTTATCTTGAGTTTCTATGCTAACTTGAGCATGTTTTGTCTTGAGCTACTAAGATAACTTTGCTATTTCCAGTTCTTGATCATTTGTTCGACTTGCATATTAAATACTAACTTGAAAATAATTACTTGCTAATTCCATGCACTGAACCTGACTTTTCTTGCTACTTGATTTACTTCGTAAGTTAGATCTAATATCAACATTTATACTGTTAATATAATACGTATTTTCTTGTTATACTTTGTAACATTGTTTAAATATTCTTGACAGCTAGGTTCTTGGAGATTTTTTATTTAAGAAATGCTTCATCATATAGCTTGATTTATTTCACATTCAAAATGTCTAAAAGAGTATTTTACTGATTAATTATACTTCTGTCTATTGACCTTTCGAGCCGTAGCCGGCCCATAGGGCGTAGACCAAGATACGCCTTCTCCTATCTGAATTTTTATTCTAGCAGTTTTCTTTTAAATATATTTTATCAAATCTCGCCATCTGTCTATGTTCTGTGCAAGCAGCTCTATCTCATTGAGGGAGCTGATTCCTGCTGCTCTTGCCTCTCTCATCAATGTTCTTCTCAGTGTCTCCCTGGGTCTTCCTCATTTTCTCTTACCTGTTGTTTCCCATATGAGGGCTTGCTGTGCTATTCGGTTATTATCTCTTCTCATCACATGTCCAACAAATGACCATCGTCTTTTCTTTATTACTGAAGATATTAGTGGTTGATTGCCGATTTTTCTAATTTCCTTGTTTGTTTTGAATTCGTTCCACGCTAAAACCAAGTATTTTCCTTAGACATTTATTTTCGAATGTGTTCAACTTTGTTTCTAAATCTCTTGTTGTTTACCAGCTTTCACACGCATACGTAAGGGTAGATAGTACATTTGATTTGAATAGCCCAAGTTTTGTGTTTGTGCTGATGAGTTTTGATTTCCACAACTTTTCAAGGCTTCTGAAAGACATTGCTGCTTTAACCATTCTGATTCTAATTTCTTTGCTTGTATCCCCTTCTCGATCAATGTGACTTCCAAGATAGATAAAGTGATCCACCTCTTCTACTGGTGTGTTTTCCATGTATATTTTGTCATCTGTTGGAATTAAACTTTTCATGACTTTAGTCTTTTTATGATTGATCTCAAGCCCAATTTTGCTGGCTATTGATGATAGTTCATTTGTGTTTTCCTGCACCGGTTTTATCTGACTGCTGGGGAGGACTATGTCATGATCAAGAGTTCTTGATCAGTTAACTTGAATATCCCTCTCTCTATATATATAATCATCGTGTGCCTTCTCCGCAACGAAAGTTGGCTACCATGAATCGCCATTCTAATCTTGTTTCTTGCTTTGATGGTGCAGGCTGTCATAGATTGACCTGTCCATCTTTTGATGTTACTCGTCCATGTTAGTCTTGGTCTGCCTCTGCCTCATTTACCTTGTATTTTTCCTTCAAATATTACTTTTAGTAGGCTGTTGTCTTTTAACATGCCCCAAAAATTTTATATATATATATATATATATATATATATATATATATATATATATATATATATATACAAACGAGGAAATTAGAGAAATCGCCAATCAACCACTAATATCTTCAGTAATAAAGAAAAGACGATGGTCATACGTTGGACATGTGATGAGAAGAGATAATAATCGAATAGCAAAGCAAGCCCTCATATGGGAAACAACAGGTAAAAGAAAAAGAGGAAGACCCAGGGAGACACTGAGAAGAACATTGATGAGAGAGGCAAGAGCAGCAGGAATCGGCTCCCTCAATGAGATAGAACTGCTTGCACAGAACAGAGACAGATGGCGAGATTTGATAAAATATCTTTAAAAGAAAACTGCTAGAACAAAAATTCATATAGGAGAAGGTGTATCTTGGTCTACGCCCTATGGGCCGGTTACGGCTCGAAAGGTCAATAGATAGATAGATAGATATATATATATATATATATATATATATATATATATATATATATATATATATAAACTTGCTTATTCCTTGCACTGAACGTGACTTCTTTGCTACTTGATTTAATTCATAAGTTAGGTACAATATCAACCTTTATACTGTTGATATAATTTCGTATTTTAAGGATATACTTTGACAACACTGTTTAAATATTTTTGATCGCTAGCTTGATAAGTAACTACTACAGCGGCGATTTTTTTTTTTCAGTTCCTTCGTTCACTTGGCTCGTTGACTTGTGAAAAAAAAAAAAATTCTTCAGCGTCCCCGCTAAGCTACTCCACCCACTATCTTGTTAATTATTCATTCTTTTCTCCTACACCTGTTACAATATACCTGTTGAAAAGAATTCCAGTTCTCTTCGCTGATGTATAACGTCTCTCTTACATAAAGACCCAGGCTCTTGTAGATGACCTTATCTAAAGCTCGCGGTATTAAAAAAAATGATCTTGTTATAGATCACAGCAGACTGTTGATCTTGTAATATCTTTATCAGAATTTTGAGTTGACCTAGATCATGCATCTTAATTATTGCTGGGTTGGCACAGCGAACAATCAGCCGATGAAACAGTATATGAGTATTGGACGCTCCCATATTGTTACTGGATATCATTTTAGCACTATGATCAATTTGTGGTAGTACTGAACATCATCATTTATGTTGGCATTAAGATAACTTCTAAGTTAACACTGATGGACAGTGAAATTGTGTTCTAATGCTTATCTCCGCTGATTTACTGAAACAACAATCACACTTCTGAACTGTTCCACCTATTACTTAACTATCATAGTAACTAAACAATTCAACTACAACTGAAGCAGCTAACTCTCACTACAAGTGATTAAATCTAATGCCAGTGTGTCCAGCTACTTCTATCAGTTGTGTCTATCTCATAACTCTGAACAACTAACTCACTACCAGTGATCTTAACTAATGCCATTGTATCCAGCCATTTCTATCAGTCGTGTCTATCTCATAACACTGACAACTAACTCTCACTACTAGTGATCTAAACTAATGTCAGTTTGTCCAGCCACTTCTATCAGTCGTGTCTATCTCATAACTCTGAACAACTAACTCTTACTACAAGTGATCTAAACTAATGTCAGTGTGTCCAGCCACTTCTATTAGTCGTGTCTTTCTCATAACTCTGAACAACTAACTCTTACTACTAGTGATCTAAACTAATGCCAGTGTGTCCAGCCATTTCTATCAGCCGTGTCTATTTCATAACACTGAACAACTAACTCTAACTACTAGTGATCTAATATAATGCCGCTGTGTCCAGCCATTTCTATCAGTCTTGTCTATCTCATAACTCTGAACAACTAACTCACAACTAGTGATCTAAACTAATGCCATTGTATCCAGCCATTTCTATCAGCCGTGTCTATTTCATAACTCTGAACAACTAACTGTCACTACTTGTGATCTAAACTAATGCCAGTGTATCCAGCCATTTCTATCAGTTGTCTATCTCATAACGCTGAACAACTAATTCTCACTGCTAGTGATTAAAACTAATGTCAGTGTGTCCAGCCATTTCTATCAATTGTCTATCTCATAACTCTGAACAACTAACTCTCACTACTAGTGATCTAAACTAATGTCAGTGTGTCCAGCCATTTCTATCAGTTGTGTCTATATCATAACTCTAAACAACTAATTCTCACTGCTAGTGATTAAAACTAATGCCATTGTATCCAACCATTTCTATCAGTTGTGTCTATCTCATAACTCTGAACAACTAACTCTCACTATTAATGATCTAAACTAATGTCAGTGTGTCCAGCCATTTCTATCAGTTGTGTCAATCTCATAACTCTGAACAACTAATTCTCACTGCTAGTGATTAAAACTAATGCCATTGTATCCAACCATTTCTATCAGTCGTGTCTATCTCATAACTCTGAACAACTAACTCTCACTACTAGTGATCTAAACTAATGTCAGTGTGTCCAGCCACTTCTATCAGTCGTGTCTATCTCATAACTCTGAACAACTAACTCTTAGTACAAGTGATCTAAACTAATGTCAGTGTGTCCAGCCACTTCTATTAGTCGTGTCTATCTCATAACTCTGAACAACTAACTCTCACTACTAGTGATCTAAACTTATGTCAGTGTGTCCAGCCATTTCTATCAGTTGTGTCTGTCTCATAACTCTGAACAACTAACTCACTTCTAGTGATCTAAACAAATGTCAGTGCGTCCAACCATTTCTATCAGTTGTGTCTATCTCATAACTCTGAACAACTAACTCACAACTAGTGATCTAAACTAATGCCATTGTGTCCAGCCATTTCTATCAGCCGTGTCTATTTCATAACTCTGAACAACTAACTGTCACTACTTGTGATCTAAACTAATGCCAGTGTATCCAGCCATTTCTATCAGTTGTCTATCTCATAACGCTGAACAACTAATTCTCACTACTAGTGATCTAAACTAATGTCAGTGTGTCCAGCCATTTCTATCAGTCATGTGTATCTCATAACTCTGAACAACTTACTCACTACTAGTGATCTAAACTAATGCCAGTGTATCCAGCCATTTCTATCAGTTGTGTCTATCTCATAACTCTAAACAACTAATTATCACTAGTAGTGATCTAAACTAATGTCAGTGTGTCCAGCCACTTCTATCAGTCGTGTCTATCTCATAACTCTGAACAACTAACTCTTAGTACAAGTGATCTAAACTAATGTCAGTGTGTCCAACCACTTCTATTAGTCGTGTCTATCTCATACCTCTGAACAACAAACTCTCACTACTAGTGATCTAAACTTATGTCAATGTGTCCAGCCATTTCTATCAGTTGTGTCTATCTCATAACCCTGAACAACTAACTCACTTCTAGTGATCTAAACTAATGTAGGTGTGTCCAATCATTTCTATCAATTGTCTATCTCATAACTCTGAACAACTAACTCACTTCTAGTGATCTAAACAAATGTCAGTGCGTCCAACCATTTCAATCCGTTGTGTCTATCTCATAACTCTGAACAACTAACCCACAACTAGTAATCTAAACTAATGCCATTGTGTCCAGCCATTTCTATCAGCCGTGTCTATTTCATAACTCTGAACAACTAACTGTCACTACTTGTGATCTAAACTAATGCCAGTGTATCCAGTCATTTCTATCAGTTGTCTATCTCATAACGCTGAACAACTAATTCTCACTACTAGTGATCTAAACTAATGCCATTGTGTCCAGCCATTTCTATCAGCCGTGTCTATTTCATAACTCTGAACAACTAACTGTCACTACTTGTGATCTAAACTAATGCCAGTGTATCCAGTCATTTCTATCAGTCATGTCTATCTCATAACTCTGAACAACTAACTCACTACTAGTGATCTAAACTCTAAACTAATGCCAGTGTGTTCAGCCATTTCTATCAATTGTCTATCTCATATCTCTGAACAACTAACTCATTACAAGTGATCTAAACTAATGTCAGTTTGTCCAACCATTTCTATCAGTCGTGTCTATCTCATAACTCTGAACAACTAACTCTCACTACTAGTGATCTAAACTAATGTCAGTGTATCCAGCCATTTCTATCAGTTGTGTCTATCTCATAACTCTAAACAACTAATTATCACTACTAGTGATCTAAACTAATGCCAGTGTATCCAGCCATTTCTATCAGCTGTGTCTATCTCATAACTCTGAACAACTAACTCTCACTACTAGTAATCTAAACTAATGCCAGTGTATCCAGCCATTTCTATCAGTTGTGTCTATCTCTTAACTCTGAACAACTAATTCTCACTACTAGTGATTTTATCTAATGTCACTATGTCTAGCCATTTCTATCAATTGTCTATCTCATAACTCTGAACAACTAACTCTCACTACTAGTGATTTAAACTAATGTCAGTGTGTCCAGCCATTTCTATCAATTGTCTATCTCATAACTCTGAACAACTAACTCACTTCTAGTGATCTAAACAAATGTCAGTGCGTCCAACCATTTCAATCCGTTGTGTCTATCTCATAACTCTGAACAACTAACTCACAACTAGTAATCTAAACTAATGCCATTGTGTCCAGCCATTTCTATCAGCCGTGTCTATTTCATAACTCTGAACAACTAACTGTCACTACTTGTGATCTAAACTAATGCCAGTGTATCCAGTCATTTCTATCAGTTGTCTATCTCATAACGCTGAACAACTAATTCTCACTACTAGTGATCTAAACTAATGCCATTGTGTCCAGCCATTTCTATCAGCCGTGTCTATTTCATAACTCTGAACAACTAACTGTCACTACTTGTGATCTAAACTAATGCCAGTGTACCCAGTCATTTCTATAAGTCATGTCTATCTCATAACTCTGAACAACTAACTCACTACTAGTGATCTAAACTCTAAACTAATGCCAGTGTGTTCAGCCATTTCTATCAATTGTCTATCTCATATCTCTGAACAACTAACTCATTACAAGTGATCTAAACTAATGTCAGTTTGTCCAACCATTTCTATCAGTCGTGTCTATCTCATAACTCTGAACAACTAACTCTCACTACTAGTGATCTAAACTAATGTCAGTGTATCCAGCCATTTCTATCAGTTGTGTCTATCTCATAATTCTAAACAACTAATTATCACTACTAGTGATCTAAACTAATGCCAGTGTATCCAGCCATTTCTATCAGCTGTGTCTATCTCATAACTCTGAACAACTAAATCTCACTACTAGTAATCTAAACTAATGCCAGTGTATCCAGCCATTTCTATCAGTTGTGTCTATCTCTTAACAACTAATTCTCACTATTAGTGATTTTATCTAATGTCACTATGTCCAGCCATTTCTATCAATTGTCTATCTCATAACTCTGAACAACTAACTCTCACTACTAGTGATTTAAACTAATGTCAGTGTGTCCAGCCATTTCTATCAATTGTCTATCTCATAACTCTGAACAACAAACTCTCACTATTAGTGATCTAAACTAATGTCAGTGTGCCCAGCCATTTCTATCAGTTGTGTCTATCTCATAACTCTAAACAACTAATTATCACTAGTAGTGATCTAAACTAATGTCAGTGTGTCCAGCCACTTCTATCAGTCGTGTCTATCTCATAACTCTGAACAACTAACTCTTAGTACAAGTGATCTAAACTAATGTCAGTGTGTCCAACCACTTCTATTAGTCGTGTCTATCTCATACCTCTGAACAACAAACTCTCACTAATAGTGATCTAAACTTATGTCAATGTGTCCAGCCATTTCTATCAGTTGTGTCTATCTCATAACTCTGAACAACTAACTCACTTCTAGTGATCTAAACTAATGTAGGTGTGTCCAACCATTTCTATCAATTGTCTATCTCATAACTCTGAACAACTAACTCACTTCTAGTGATCTAAACAAATGTCAGTGCGTCCAACCATTTCAATCCGTTGTCTCTATCTCATAACTCTGAACAACTAACTCACAACTAGTGATCTAAACTAATGCCATTGTGTCCAGCCATTTCTATCAGCCGTGTCTATTTCATAACTCTGAACAACTAACTGTCACTACTTGTGATCTAAACTAATGCCAGTGTATCCAGCCATTTCTATCAGTTGTCTATCTCATAACGCTGAACAACTAATTCTCACTACTAATGATCTAAACTAATGTCAGTGTGTCCAGCCATTTCTATCAGTCATGTCTATCTCATAACTCTGAACAACTAACTCACTACTAGTGATCTAAACTCTTAACTAATGCCAGTGTGTTCAGCCATTTCTATCAATTGTCTATCTCATATCTCTGAACAACTAACTCATTACAAGTGATCTAAACTAATGTCAGTTTGTCCAACCATTTCTATCAGTCGTGTCTATCTCATAACTCTGAACAACTAACTCTCACTACTAGTGATCTAAACTAATGTCAGTGTATCCAGCCATTTCTATCAGTTGTGTCTATCTCATAACTCTAAACAACTAATTATCACTACTAGTGATCTAAACTAATGCCAGTGTATCCAGCCATTTCTATCAGCTGTGTCTATCTCATAACTCTGAACAACTAACTCTCACTACTAGTAATCTAAACTAATGCCAGTGTATCCAGCCATTTCTATCAGTTGTGTCTAACTCTTAACTCTGAACAACTAATTCTCACTACTAGTGATTTTATCTAATGTCACTATGTCCAGCCATTTCTATCAATTGTCTATCTCATAACTCTGAACAACTAACTCTCACTACTAGTGATTTAAACTAATGTCAGTGTGTCCAGCCATTTCTATCAATTGTCTATCTCATAACTCTGAACAACAAACTCTCACTATTAGTGATCTAAACTAATGTCAGTGTGCCCAGCCATTTCTATCAGTTGTGTCTATCTCATAACTCTGAACAACTAACTCTCACTATTAGTGATCTAAACTAATGTCAGTGTGCCCAGCCATTTCTATCAGTTGTGTCTATCTCATAACTCGGAACAACTAACTCTCACTACTAGTGATCTAAACTAATGTCAGTGTGCCCAGCCTTTTCTATCAGTTGTGTCTATCTCATAACTCTGAACAACTAATTCTCACTGCTAGTGATTAAAACTAATGCCATTGTATCCAACCATTTCTATCAGTCGTGTCTATCTCATAACTCTGAACAAATAACTCTCACTACTAGTGATCTAAACTAATGTCAGTGTGTCCAGCCACTTCTATCTGTCGTGTCTATCTCATAACTCTGAACCTATCTCTCACTACTAGTGATCTAAAATATTGCCGGTGTGTCCAGCAATTTCTATCAGTCGTATCTATCTCATAACTCTGAACAACTAACTCTCACTACTAGTGATCTAAACTTATGTCAATGTGTCCAGCCATTTCTATCAGTTGTGTCTATCTCATAACTCTGAACAACTAACTCACTTCTAGTGATCTAAACAAATGTCAGTGCGTCCAACCATTTCAATCCGTTGTGTCTATCTCATAACTCTGAACAACTAACTCACAACTAGTGATCTAAACTAATGCCATTGTGTCCAGCCATTTCTATCAGCCGTGTCTATTTCATAACTCTGAACAACTAACTGTCACTACTTGTGATCTAAACTAATGCCAGTGTATCCAGCCATTTATATCAGTTGTCTATCTCATAACGCTGAACAACTAATTCTTACTACTAGTGATCTAAACTAATGTCAGTGTGTCCAGCCATTTCTATCAGTCATGTCTATCTCATAACTCTGAACAACTAACTCACTACTAGTGATCTAAATTAATGCAAGTTGTTCAGCCATTTCTATCAATTGTCTATCTCATATCTCTGAACAACTAACTCATTACAAGTGATCTAAACTAATGTCAGTTTGTCCAACCATTTCTATCAGTCGTGTCTATCTCATAACTCTGAACAACTAACTCTTACTACTAGTGATCTAAACTAATGTCAGTGTATCCAGCCATTTCTATCAGTTGTGTCTATCTCATAACTCTAAACAACTAATTATCACTACTAGTGATCTAAACTAATGCCAGTGTATCCAGCCATTTCTATCAGCTGTGTCTATCTCATAACTCTGAACAACTAACTCTCACTACTAGTAATCTAAACTAATGCCAGTGTATCCAGCCATTTCTATCAGTTGTGTCTATCTCTTAACTCTGAACAACTAATTCTCACTACTAGTGATTTTATCTAATGTCACTATGTCCAGCCATTTCTATCAATTGTCTATCTCATAACTCTGAACAACAAACTCTCACTATTAGTGATCTAAACTAATGTCAGTGTGCCCAGCCATTTCTTTCAGTTGTGTCTATCTCATAACTCTAAACAACTAATTATCACTAGTAGTGATCTAAACTAATGTCAGTGTGTCCAGCCACTTCTATCAGTCGTGTCTATCTCATAACTCTGAACAACTAACTCTTAGTACAAGTGATCTAAACTAATGTCAGTGTGTCCAACCACTTCTATTAGTCGTGTCTATCTCATACCTCTGAACAACAAACTCTCACTACTAGTGATCTAAACTTATGTCAATGTGTCCAGCCATTTCTATCAGTTGTGTCTATCTCATAACTCTGAACAACTAACTCACTTCTAGTGATCTAAACTAATGTAGGTGTGTCCAACCATTTCTATCAATTGTCTATCTCATAACTCTGAACAACTAACTCACTTCTAGTGATCTAAACAAATGTCAGTGCGTCCAACCATTTCAATCCGTTGTCTCTATCTCATAACTCTGAACAACTAACTCACAACTAGTGATCTAAACTAATGCCATTGTGTCCAGCCATTTCTATCAGCCGTGTCTATTTCATAACTCTGAACAACTAACTGTCACTACTTGTGATCTAAACTAATGCCAGTGTATCCAGCCATTTCTATCAGTTGTCTATCTCATAACGCTGAACAACTAATTCTCACTACTAATGATCTAAACTAATGTCAGTGTGTCCAGCCATTTCTATCAGTCATGTCTATCTCATAACTCTGAACAACTAACTCACTACTAGTGATCTAAACTCTTAACTAATGCCAGTGTGTTCAGCCATTTCTATCAATTGTCTATCTCATATCTCTGAACAACTAACTCATTACAAGTGATCTAAACTAATGCCATTGTGTCCAGCCATTTCTATCAGCCGTGTCTATTTCATAACTCTGAACAACTAACTCTCACTACTAGTGATTTAAACTAATGTCAGTGTGTCCAGCCATTTCTATCAATTGTCTATCTCATAACTCTGAACAACAAACTCTCACTAGTAGTGATCTAAACTAATGTCAATGTGTCCAGCCATTTCTATCAGTTGTGTCTATCTCATAACTCTGAACAACTAACTCACTTCTAGTGATCTAAACTAATGTAGGTGTGTCCAACCATTTCTATCAATTGTCTATCTCATAACTCTGAACAACTAACTCACTTCTAGTGATCTAAACAAATGTCAGTGCGTCCAACCATTTCAATCCGTTGTCTCTATCTCATAACTCTGAACAACTAACTCACAACTAGTGATCTAAACTAATGCCATTGTGTCCAGCCATTTCTATCAGCCGTGTCTATTTCATAACTCTGAACAACTAACTGTCACTACTTGTGATCTAAACTAATGCCAGTGTATCCAGCCATTTCTATCAGTTGTCTATCTCATAACGCTGAACAACTAATTCTCACTACTAATGATCTAAACTAATGTCAGTGTGTCCAGCCATTTCTATCAGTCATGTCTATCTCATAACTCTGAACAACTAACTCACTACTAGTGATCTAAACTCTTAACTAATGCCAGTGTGTTCAGCCATTTCTATCAATTGTCTATCTCATATCTCTGAACAACTAACTCATTACAAGTGATCTAAACTAATGTCAGTTTGTCCAACCATTTCTATCAGTCGTGTCTATCTCATAACTCTGAACAACTAACTCTCACTACTAGTGATCTAAACTAATGTCAGTGTATCCAGCCATTTCTATCAGTTGTGTCTATCTCATAACTCTAAACAACTAATTATCACTACTAGTGATCTAAACTAATGCCAGTGTATCCAGCCATTTCTATCAGCTGTGTCTATCTCATAACTCTGAACAACTAACTCTCACTACTAGTAATCTAAACTAATGCCAGTGTATCCAGCCATTTCTATCAGTTGTGTCTAACTCTTAACTCTGAACAACTAATTCTCACTACTAGTGATTTTATCTAATGTCACTATGTCCAGCCATTTCTATCAATTGTTTATCTCATAACTCTGAACAACTAACTCTCACTACTAGTGATTTAAACTAATGTCAGTGTGTCCAGCCATTTCTATCAATTGTCTATCTCATAACTCTGAACAACAAACTCTCACTATTAGTGATCTAAACTAATGTCAGTGTGCCCAGCCATTTCTATCAGTTGTGTCTATCTCATAACTCTGAACAACTAACTCTCACTATTAGTGATCTAAACTAATGTCAGTGTGCCCAGCCATTTCTATCAGTTGTGTCTATCTCATAACTCGGAACAACTAACTCTCACTACTAGTGATCTAAACTAATGTCAGTGTGCCCAGCCTTTTCTATCAGTTGTGTCTATCTCATAACTCTGAACAACTAATTCTCACTGCTAGTGATTAAAACTAATGCCATTGTATCCAACCATTTCTATCAGTCGTGTCTATCTCATAACTCTGAACAAATAACTCTCACTACTAGTGATCTAAACTAATGTCAGTGTGTCCAGCCACTTCTATCTGTCGTGTCTATCTCATAACTCTGAACCTATCTCTCACTACTAGTGATCTAAAATATTGCCGGTGTGTCCAGCAATTTCTATCAGTCGTATCTATCTCATAACTCTGAACAACTAACTCTCACTACTAGTGATCTAAACTTATGTCAATGTGTCCAGCCATTTCTATCAGTTGTGTCTATCTCATAACTCTGAACAACTAACTCACTTCTAGTGATCTAAACAAATGTCAGTGCGTCCAACCATTTCAATCCGTTGTGTCTATCTCATAACTCTGAACAACTAACTCACAACTAGTGATCTAAACTAATGCCATTGTGTCCAGCCATTTCTATCAGCCGTGTCTATTTCATAACTCTGAACAACTAACTGTCACTACTTGTGATCTAAACTAATGCCAGTGTATCCAGCCATTTCTATCAGTTGTCTATCTCATAACGCTGAACAACTAATTCTTACTACTAGTGATCTAAACTAATGTCAGTGTGTCCAGCCATTTCTATCAGTCATGTCTATCTCATAACTCTGAACAACTAACTCACTACTAGTGATCTAAATTAATGCAAGTTGTTCAGTCATTTCTATCAATTGTCTATCTCATATCTCTGAACAACTAACTCATTACAAGTGATCTAAACTAATGTCAGTTTGTCCAACCATTTCTATCAGTCGTGTCTATCTCATAACTCTGAACAACTAACTCTTACTACTAGTGATCTAAACTAATGTCAGTGTATCCAGCCATTTCTATCAGTTGTGTCTATCTCATAACTCTAAACAACTAATTATCACTACTAGTGATCTAAACTAATGCCAGTGTATCCAGCCATTTCTATCAGCTGTGTCTATCTCATAACTCTGAACAACTAACTCTCACTACTAGTAATCTAAACTAATGCCAGTGTATCCAGCCATTTCTATCAGTTGTGTCTATCTCTTAACTCTGAACAACTAATTCTCACTACTAGTGATTTTATCTAATGTCACTATGTCCAGCCATTTCTATCAATTGTCTATCTCATAACTCTGAACAACAAACTCTCACTATTAGTGATCTAAACTAATGTCAGTGTGCCCAGCCATTTCTATCAGTTGTGTCTATCTCATAACTCTAAACAACTAATTATCACTAGTAGTGATCTAAACTAATGTCAGTGTGTCCAGCCACTTCTATCAGTCGTGTCTATCTCATAACTCTGAACAACTAACTCTTAGTACAAGTGATCTAAACTAATGTCAGTGTGTCCAACCACTTCTATTAGTCGTGTCTATCTCATACCTCTGAACAACAAACTCTCACTACTAGTGATCTAAACTTATGTCAATGTGCCCAGCCTTTTCTATCAGTTGTGTCTATCTCATAACTCTGAACAACTAATTCTCACTGCTAGTGATTAAAACTAATGCCATTGTATCCAACCATTTCTATCAGTCGTGTCTATCTCATAACTCTGAACAAATAACTCTCACTACTAGTGATCTAAACTAATGTCAGTGTGTCCAGCCACTTCTATCTGTCGTGTCTATCTCATAACTCTGAACCTATCTCTCACTACTAGTGATCTAAAATATTGCCGGTGTGTCCAGCAATTTCTATCAGTCGTATCTATCTCATAACTCTGAACAACTAACTCTCACTACTAGTGATCTAAACTTATGTCAATGTGTCCAGCCATTTCTATCAGTTGTGTCTATCTCATAACTCTGAACAACTAACTCTCACTACTAGTGATCTAAACTAATGTCAGTGTATCCAGCCATTTCTATCAGTTGTGTCTATCTCATAATTCTAAACAACTAATTATCACTACTAGTGATCTAAACTAATGCCAGTGTATCCAGCCATTTCTATCAGCTGTGTCTATCTCATAACTCTGAACAACTAAATCTCACTACTAGTAATCTAAACTAATGCCAGTGTATCCAGCCATTTCTATCAGTTGTGTCTATCTCTTAACAACTAATTCTCACTATTAGTGATTTTATCTAATGTCACTATGTCCAGCCATTTCTATCAATTGTCTATCTCATAACTCTGAACAACTAACTCTCACTACTAGTGATTTAAACTAATGTCAGTGTGTCCAGCCATTTCTATCAGTTGTCTATCTCATAACGCTGAACAACTAATT
This sequence comes from Megaustenia siamemsis, assembly GCA_032433765.1. Classification (NCBI taxonomy): domain Eukaryota; kingdom Metazoa; phylum Mollusca; class Gastropoda; order Stylommatophora; family Ariophantidae; genus Megaustenia; species Megaustenia siamemsis. Next base: position 34,958,608 of record JAVIAB010000091.1, on the reverse strand, counting down.
CTTACTACTAGTGATCTAAACTAATGTCAGTGTGTCCAGCCATTTCTATCAGTCATGTCTATCTCATAACTCTGAACAACTAACTCACTACTAGTGATCTAAATTAATGCAAGTTGTTCAGCCATTTCTATCAATTGTCTATCTCATATCTCTGAACAACTAACTCATTACAAGTGATCTAAACTAATGTCAGTTTGTCCAACCATTTCTATCAGTCGTGTCTATCTCATAACTCTGAACAACTAACTCTTACTACTAGTGATCTAAACTAATGTCAGTGTATCCAGCCATTTCTATCAGTTGTGTCTATCTCATAACTCTAAACAACTAATTATCACTACTAGTGATCTAAACTAATGCCAGTGTATCCAGCCATTTCTATCAGCTGTGTCTATCTCATAACTCTGAACAACTAACTCTCACTACTAGTAATCTAAACTAATGCCAGTGTATCCAGCCATTTCTATCAGTTGTGTCTATCTCTTAACTCTGAACAACTAATTCTCACTACTAGTGATTTTATCTAATGTCACTATGTCCAGCCATTTCTATCAATTGTCTATCTCATAACTCTGAACAACAAACTCTCACTATTAGTGATCTAAACTAATGTCAGTGTGCCCAGCCATTTCTTTCAGTTGTGTCTATCTCATAACTCTAAACAACTAATTATCACTAGTAGTGATCTAAACTAATGTCAGTGTGTCCAGCCACTTCTATCAGTCGTGTCTATCTCATAACTCTGAACAACTAACTCTTAGTACAAGTGATCTAAACTAATGTCAGTGTGTCCAACCACTTCTATTAGTCGTGTCTATCTCATACCTCTGAACAACAAACTCTCACTACTAGTGATCTAAACTTATGTCAATGTGTCCAGCCATTTCTATCAGTTGTGTCTATCTCATAACTCTGAACAACTAACTCACTTCTAGTGATCTAAACTAATGTAGGTGTGTCCAACCATTTCTATCAATTGTCTATCTCATAACTCTGAACAACTAACTCACTTCTAGTGATCTAAACAAATGTCAGTGCGTCCAACCATTTCAATCCGTTGTCTCTATCTCATAACTCTGAACAACTAACTCACAACTAGTGATCTAAACTAATGCCATTGTGTCCAGCCATTTCTATCAGCCGTGTCTATTTCATAACTCTGAACAACTAACTGTCACTACTTGTGATCTAAACTAATGCCAGTGTATCCAGCCATTTCTATCAGTTGTCTATCTCATAACGCTGAACAACTAATTCTCACTACTAATGATCTAAACTAATGTCAGTGTGTCCAGCCATTTCTATCAGTCATGTCTATCTCATAACTCTGAACAACTAACTCACTACTAGTGATCTAAACTCTTAACTAATGCCAGTGTGTTCAGCCATTTCTATCAATTGTCTATCTCATATCTCTGAACAACTAACTCATTACAAGTGATCTAAACTAATGCCATTGTGTCCAGCCATTTCTATCAGCCGTGTCTATTTCATAACTCTGAACAACTAACTCTCACTACTAGTGATTTAAACTAATGTCAGTGTGTCCAGCCATTTCTATCAATTGTCTATCTCATAACTCTGAACAACAAACTCTCACTAGTAGTGATCTAAACTAATGTCAATGTGTCCAGCCATTTCTATCAGTTGTGTCTATCTCATAACTCTGAACAACTAACTCACTTCTAGTGATCTAAACTAATGTAGGTGTGTCCAACCATTTCTATCAATTGTCTATCTCATAACTCTGAACAACTAACTCACTTCTAGTGATCTAAACAAATGTCAGTGCGTCCAACCATTTCAATCCGTTGTCTCTATCTCATAACTCTGAACAACTAACTCACAACTAGTGATCTAAACTAATGCCATTGTGTCCAGCCATTTCTATCAGCCGTGTCTATTTCATAACTCTGAACAACTAACTGTCACTACTTGTGATCTAAACTAATGCCAGTGTATCCAGCCATTTCTATCAGTTGTCTATCTCATAACGCTGAACAACTAATTCTCACTACTAATGATCTAAACTAATGTCAGTGTGTCCAGCCATTTCTATCAGTCATGTCTATCTCATAACTCTGAACAACTAACTCACTACTAGTGATCTAAACTCTTAACTAATGCCAGTGTGTTCAGCCATTTCTATCAATTGTCTATCTCATATCTCTGAACAACTAACTCATTACAAGTGATCTAAACTAATGTCAGTTTGTCCAACCATTTCTATCAGTCGTGTCTATCTCATAACTCTGAACAACTAACTCTCACTACTAGTGATCTAAACTAATGTCAGTGTATCCAGCCATTTCTATCAGTTGTGTCTATCTCATAACTCTAAACAACTAATTATCACTACTAGTGATCTAAACTAATGCCAGTGTATCCAGCCATTTCTATCAGCTGTGTCTATCTCATAACTCTGAACAACTAACTCTCACTACTAGTAATCTAAACTAATGCCAGTGTATCCAGCCATTTCTATCAGTTGTGTCTAACTCTTAACTCTGAACAACTAATTCTCACTACTAGTGATTTTATCTAATGTCACTATGTCCAGCCATTTCTATCAATTGTTTATCTCATAACTCTGAACAACTAACTCTCACTACTAGTGATTTAAACTAATGTCAGTGTGTCCAGCCATTTCTATCAATTGTCTATCTCATAACTCTGAACAACAAACTCTCACTATTAGTGATCTAAACTAATGTCAGTGTGCCCAGCCATTTCTATCAGTTGTGTCTATCTCATAACTCTGAACAACTAACTCTCACTATTAGTGATCTAAACTAATGTCAGTGTGCCCAGCCATTTCTATCAGTTGTGTCTATCTCATAACTCGGAACAACTAACTCTCACTACTAGTGATCTAAACTAATGTCAGTGTGCCCAGCCTTTTCTATCAGTTGTGTCTATCTCATAACTCTGAACAACTAATTCTCACTGCTAGTGATTAAAACTAATGCCATTGTATCCAACCATTTCTATCAGTCGTGTCTATCTCATAACTCTGAACAAATAACTCTCACTACTAGTGATCTAAACTAATGTCAGTGTGTCCAGCCACTTCTATCTGTCGTGTCTATCTCATAACTCTGAACCTATCTCTCACTACTAGTGATCTAAAATATTGCCGGTGTGTCCAGCAATTTCTATCAGTCGTATCTATCTCATAACTCTGAACAACTAACTCTCACTACTAGTGATCTAAACTTATGTCAATGTGTCCAGCCATTTCTATCAGTTGTGTCTATCTCATAACTCTGAACAACTAACTCACTTCTAGTGATCTAAACAAATGTCAGTGCGTCCAACCATTTCAATCCGTTGTGTCTATCTCATAACTCTGAACAACTAACTCACAACTAGTGATCTAAACTAATGCCATTGTGTCCAGCCATTTCTATCAGCCGTGTCTATTTCATAACTCTGAACAACTAACTGTCACTACTTGTGATCTAAACTAATGCCAGTGTATCCAGCCATTTCTATCAGTTGTCTATCTCATAACGCTGAACAACTAATTCTTACTACTAGTGATCTAAACTAATGTCAGTGTGTCCAGCCATTTCTATCAGTCATGTCTATCTCATAACTCTGAACAACTAACTCACTACTAGTGATCTAAATTAATGCAAGTTGTTCAGTCATTTCTATCAATTGTCTATCTCATATCTCTGAACAACTAACTCATTACAAGTGATCTAAACTAATGTCAGTTTGTCCAACCATTTCTATCAGTCGTGTCTATCTCATAACTCTGAACAACTAACTCTTACTACTAGTGATCTAAACTAATGTCAGTGTATCCAGCCATTTCTATCAGTTGTGTCTATCTCATAACTCTAAACAACTAATTATCACTACTAGTGATCTAAACTAATGCCAGTGTATCCAGCCATTTCTATCAGCTGTGTCTATCTCATAACTCTGAACAACTAACTCTCACTACTAGTAATCTAAACTAATGCCAGTGTATCCAGCCATTTCTATCAGTTGTGTCTATCTCTTAACTCTGAACAACTAATTCTCACTACTAGTGATTTTATCTAATGTCACTATGTCCAGCCATTTCTATCAATTGTCTATCTCATAACTCTGAACAACAAACTCTCACTATTAGTGATCTAAACTAATGTCAGTGTGCCCAGCCATTTCTATCAGTTGTGTCTATCTCATAACTCTAAACAACTAATTATCACTAGTAGTGATCTAAACTAATGTCAGTGTGTCCAGCCACTTCTATCAGTCGTGTCTATCTCATAACTCTGAACAACTAACTCTTAGTACAAGTGATCTAAACTAATGTCAGTGTGTCCAACCACTTCTATTAGTCGTGTCTATCTCATACCTCTGAACAACAAACTCTCACTACTAGTGATCTAAACTTATGTCAATGTGCCCAGCCTTTTCTATCAGTTGTGTCTATCTCATAACTCTGAACAACTAATTCTCACTGCTAGTGATTAAAACTAATGCCATTGTATCCAACCATTTCTATCAGTCGTGTCTATCTCATAACTCTGAACAAATAACTCTCACTACTAGTGATCTAAACTAATGTCAGTGTGTCCAGCCACTTCTATCTGTCGTGTCTATCTCATAACTCTGAACCTATCTCTCACTACTAGTGATCTAAAATATTGCCGGTGTGTCCAGCAATTTCTATCAGTCGTATCTATCTCATAACTCTGAACAACTAACTCTCACTACTAGTGATCTAAACTTATGTCAATGTGTCCAGCCATTTCTATCAGTTGTGTCTATCTCATAACTCTGAACAACTAACTCACTTCTAGTGATCTAAACAAATGTCAGTGCGTCCAACCATTTCAATCCGTTGTGTCTATCTCATAACTCTGAACAACTAACTCACAACTAGTGATCTAAACTAATGCCATTGTGTCCAGCCATTTCTATCAGCCGTGTCTATTTCATAACTCTGAACAACTAACTGTCACTACTTGTGATCTAAACTAATGCCAGTGTATCCAGCCATTTCTATCAGTTGTCTATCTCATAACGCTGAACAACTAATTCTTACTACTAGTGATCTAAACTAATGTCAGTGTGTCCAGCCATTTCTATCAGTCATGTCTATCTCATAACTCTGAACAACTAACTCACTACTAGTGATCTAAATTAATGCATTTTGTTCAGCCATTTCTATCAATTGTCTATCTCATATCTCTGAACAACTAACTCATTACAAGTGATCTAAACTAATGTCAGTTTGTCCAACCATTTCTATCAGTCGTGTCTATCTCATAACTCTGAACAACTAACTCTCACTACTAGTGATCTAAACTAATGTCAGTGTATCCAGCCATTTCTATCAGTTGTGTCTATCTCATAACTCTAAACAACTAATTATCACTACTAGTGATCTAAACTAATGCCAGTATATCCAGCCATTTCTATCAGCTGTGTCTATCTCATAACTCTGAACAACTAACTCTCACTACTAGTAATCTAAACTAATGCCAGTGTATCCAGCCATTTCTATCAGTTGTGTCTATCTCTTAACTCTGAACAACTAATTCTCACTACTAGTGATTTTATCTAATGTCACTATGTCCAGCCATTTCTATCAATTGTCTATCTCATAACTCTGAACAACTAACTCTCACTACTAGTGATTTAAACTAATGTCATTGTGTCCAGCCATTTCTATCAATTGTCTATCTCATAACTCTGAACAACAAACTCTCACTATTAGTGATCTAAACTAATGTCAGTGTGCCCAGCCATTTCTATCAGTTGTGTCTATCTCATAACTCTGAACAACTAACTCTCACTATTAGTGATCTAAACTAATGTCATTGTGCCCAGCCATTTCTATCAGTTGTGTCTATCTCATAACTCGGAACAACTAATTCTCACTGGTAGTGATTAAAACTAATGTCAGTGTGTCCAGCCATTTCTATCAATTGTCTATCTCATAACTCTGAACAACTAACTCTCACTATTAGTGATCTAAACTAATGTCAGTGTGCCCAGCCATTTCTTTCAGTTGTGTCTATCTCATAACTCTGAACAACTAATTCTCACTGCTAGTGATTAAAACTAATGCCATTGTATCCAACCATTTCTATCAGTCGTGTCTATCTCATAACTCTGAACAAATAACTCTCAGTACTAGTGATCTAAACTAATGTCAGTGTGTCCAGCCACTTCTATCTGTCGTGTCTATCTCATAACTCTGAACTATCTCTCACTACTAGTGATCTAAAATATTGCCGGTGTGTCCAGCAATTCCTATCAGTCGTATCTATCTCATAACTCTGAACAACTAACTCTCACTACTAGTGATCTAAACTTATGTCAATGTGTCCAGCCATTTCTATCAGTTGTGTCTATCTCATAACTCTGAACAACTAACTCACTTCTAGTGATCTAAACTAATGTCAGTGTGTCCATCCATTTCTATCAATTGTCTATCTCATAACTCTGAACAACTAACTCACTTCTAGTGATCTAAACAAATGTCAGTGCGTCCAACCATTTCAATCCGTTGTGTCTATCTCATAACTCTGAACAACTAACTCACAACTAGTGATCTAAACTAATGCCATTGTGTCCAGCCATTTCTATCAGCCGTGTCTATTTCATAACTCTGAACAACTAACTGTCACTACTTGTGATCTAAACTAATGCCAGTGTATCCAGCCATTTCTATCAGTTGTCTATGTCATATCTCTGAACAACTAACTCATTACAAGTGATCTAAACTAATGTCAGTTTGTCCAACCATTTCTATCAGTCGTGTCTATCTCATAACTCTGAACAACTAACTCTCACTACTAGTGATCTAAACTAATGTCAGTGTATCCAGCCATTTCTATCAGTTGTGTCTATCTCATAACTCTAAACAACTAATTATCACTACTAGTGATCTAAACTAATGCCAGTGTATCTAGCCATTTCTATCAGCTGTATCTATCTCATAACTCTGAACAACTAACTCTCACTACTAGTAATCTAAACTAATGCCAGTGTATCCAGCCATTTCTTTCAGTTGTGTCTATCTCTTAACTCTGAACAACTAATTCTCACTACTAGTGATTTTATCTAATGTCACTATGTCCAGCCATTTCTATCAATTGTCTATCTCATAACTCTGAACAACTAACTCTCACTACTAGTGATTTAAACTAATGTCAGTGTGTCCAGCCATTTCTATCAATTGTCTATCTCATAACTCTGAACAACAAACTCTCACTATTAGTGATCTAAACTAATGTCAGTGTGCCCAGCCATTTCTATCAGTTGTGTCTATCTCATAACTCTGAACAACTAACTCTCACTATTAGTGATCTAAACTAATGTCATTGTGCCCAGCCATTTCTATCAGTTGTGTCTATCTCATAACTCGGAACAACTAATTCTCACTGCTAGTGATTAAAACTAATGCCATTGTATCCAACCATTTCTATCAGTTGTGTCTATCTCATAACTCTGATCAACTAACTCTCACTATTAGTGATCTAAACTAATGTCAGTGTGCCCAGCCATTTCTTTCAATTGTGTCTATCTCATAACTCTGAACAACTAATTCTCACTGCTAGTGATTAAAACTAATGCCATTGTATCCAACCATTTCTATCAGTCGTGTCTATCTCATAACTCTGAACAAATAACTCTCACTACTAGTGATCTAAACTAATGTCAGTGTGTCCAGCCACTTCTAACTGTCGTGTCTATCTCATAACTCTGAACCTATCTCTCACTACTAGTGATCTAAAATATTGCCGGTGTGTCCAGCAATTTCTATCAGTCGTATCTATCTCATAACTCTGAACAACTAACTCTCACTACTAGTGATCTAAACTAATGTCAGTGTATCCAGCCATTTCTATCAGTTGTGTCTATCTCATAACTCTAAACAACTAATTATCTCTACTAGTGATCTAAACTAATGCCAGTGTATCCAGCCATTTCTAAAAGCTGTGTCTATCTCATAACTCTGAACAACTAACTCTCCCTACTAGTGATCTAAACTAATGCCAGTGTATCCAGCCATTTCTATCAGTTGTGTCTATCTCTTAACTCTGAACAACTAATTCTCACTACTATTGATTTTATCTAATGTCACTATGTCCAGCCATTTCTATCAATTGTCTATCTCATAACTCTGAACAACTAACTCACAACTAGTGATCTAAACTAATGCCATTGTGTCCAGCCATTTCTATCAGCCGTGTCTATTTCATAACTCTGAACAACTGTCACTACTTGTGATCTAAACTAATGCCAGTGTATCCAGCCATTTCTATCAGTTGTCTATCTCATAACGCTGAACAACTAATTCTCACTACTAGTGATCTAAACTAATGTCAGTGTGTCCAGCCATTTTTATCAGTCATGTCTATCTCATAACTCTGAACAACTAACTCACTACTAATGATCTAAACTAATGCCAGTGTATCCAGCTATTTCTATCAGTTGTGTCTATCTCATAACTCTGAACAACTAATTCTCACTGCTAGTGATTAAAACTAATGCCATTGTATCCAACCATTTCTATCAGTTGTGTCTATCTCATAAGTCTGAACAACTAACTCTCACTATTAGTGATCTAAACTAATGTCAGTGTGCCCAGCCATTTCTATCAGTTGTGTCTATCTCATAACTCGGAACAACTAATTCTCACTGCTAGTGATTAAAACTAATGCCATTGTATCCAACCATTTCTATCAGTCGTGTCTATCTCATAACTCTGAACAACTAACTCTTACTACTAGTAATCTAAATTAATGCCAGTGTATCCAGCCATTTCTATCAGTTGTGTCTATCTCATAACTCTGAACAACTAACTCACTTCTAGTGATCTAAACTAATGTCAGTGTGTCCTACCATTTCTATCAATTGTCTATCTCATAACTCTGAACAACTAACTCACTTCTAGTGATCTAAACAAATGTCAGTGCGTCCGACCATTTCTATCAGTCGTGTCTATCTCATAACTCTGAACAACTAACTCACTTCTAGTGATCTAAACTAATGTCAGTGTGTCCAACCATTTCTATCAATTGTCTATCTCATAACTCTGAACAACTAACTCACTACTAGTGATCTAAACAAATGTCAGTGCGTCCAACCATTTCTATCAGACGTTTCTATCTCATAACTCTGAAGTTACTCTTCAACTTGACTGACTGGCTACATCTCGTCTCATTTTTTTATTTTAACAAGATACTACAGTCTTTATTCTTAATCTCCGCATTGTTTGACAACATTCTCCAGACACAATCAGCAATGTTCTATCATTCTACAACTTTTTGCAGCGTTACTTTGTAGAGCCAATCGGCGGTGTTTATAGCATGTAACTCCTTGGCCGTACTAAAGTTTCTGTGACAATATGTAGTGGTTAGCTTGTAATTCTTTGTTCAATTCACACAGTTCTACTCTTGTCATTCGTGAGGACGTTATAGAATCTCTAAGAAAATCTCTCGTGCTGATAAATATTATAATAACTCCATTGAGCAATCTCTAAAATCTATTAATATATATCCTAATGTTTCTACATTTCCACTGATGACTTCTCAAAACTATTCTAGCTCCTAACTCCACTGTCTGAGACAGGTCTCTGAACTCGTCTACTACATTTTTGCTAGTACGTCCAAAAGCTTCGATGGCGAATATCGATCTAACTACATCACTCTAAACTCCACTGCCTGAGACAGGTCTCTGAACTCGTCTACTACATTTTTGCTGGTACGTCCAAAAGCTTCGATGGCGAATATCGATCTAACTACATCACTCTAAACTCCACTGCCTGTGACAGGTCTCAACTCGTCTACTACATTTTTGCTGGTACGTCCAAAAGCTTCGATGGCGAATATCAGTCTAACTACATCACTCTAAACTCCACTGCCTGAAGCAGTTTCCTAAAACTACTCTGACTTTACATACTTGCTGTTACTTCCAAAATCTTTTTCTTGTTTCTCCTGTGACTCTTTAATTGTTTTCCACTCAGTGATTTGTTCTTTTTCTCCTGCACTACCAGGATGCAGTGACAGGTGGATTTTTTTTAACGTGCCATAGAACCGTGTATGATCCCGAGTGCGATTTTCATTAAAACGTTTACATCATCGTGGATTCCCTAGGCATTGCCTTTATTTTCTCTAGTGTTAGTAATTTAAATTATCTAATCTAGTTGTATCTAATGTTAGTAACTTTAATAGCATTAATTAAATTACTTAGCAGGTATGATGCAGGTTTTCAAATGTGGTTTTGTGGAAGTAGGTGTAGCTCCATTTGATTCTACTTTTGAGTGATTGTTCCTGCTGCTTGACGAGTTGCTTGTAGATGTGTTTTGTGACGCATCAGACGGTCATTTCCTTCAAGGGCATGGACCCAGGTCTTGTAGAAGGACGTCATTTTTCCGAAACGGTGCGGTTTGTCGTTGCAGAGGTTTTTCTGTTTTTTTAATTATTTATTTATTTTTTATTTTAATAATCCATTTTCCTATAGCGGGTTAGGTGGGCTGCTGCCGATAATGTAAAAAAACAACCACCTACGGGCGTTTGAAAAGCGGTATAATGTGGCCAGGCCGCTTGTTCCGAGGCCAACTGGTCCCATCAATATACACATCAGAGTTGAGTGGGTTACTTTATGGGCTTCTGGCCCACTGATATCCACAACTACAGTCCCTTTACTGTGGATCTATCTACCTTCGAGCCTGGCATCGTCGATGCCGAAAACCGAAATGTCCATCTGTTTACCGGGAAGTATCGTGTGAATTCTAAAGATCTACAACAATTACTTCATGTAATAAACATGACAAGCAAAATATATGGATAAGATATGAATATCAAAAAAGACTAAAACGATGATTGTAAACAAAGAAAATTCTCAAGACCTACAATTAAATGTCAAAGTTGAAGGAATACATCTGGAGACAGTTCAGGGCCACAACTACCTGGGGCACACTATAACCAGTGATGAAAAATGTGTAACTGAAATAAACAAACGAAGAGGTATGGCAAAAAGTAATTTGAATGCCATGAAAAATATATTAACATCAAAACAAATAACACCATGGCTAAAACTAAGAATAGCAAAATGATACATCTTCTCAATATTCCTGTATGATGCAGAAACTTGGACATTAGACAAGAAAACAGAACAAAAAATTGAAGACTTTGAAATGTGGATTTATAGAAGAATAGGTAGAATTGGATGGAAAGAAAAGAAAACAAACGATGAAGTTTTAAAACAACTAAAATGAAAAGAGAACTACTAAACACAATTGGAACAAGACAAATGAAATTTTTGGGGCATGTTAAATGACACAACAGCTTAATAAAAGTAATATTGGAAGCTAAAATAGAAGGTAAAACAGGCAGACCAAGACTAACATGGACGAGTAACATCAAAAGATGGACAAGTCAACCTATGACAATCTGCCCCATCAAAGCAAGAGACAGAGTGGAATGGCGCTCTATGGTAGCCAACCATCGATGCGAGACGGCACTCGATGATGATGATGATCGTGTGAATTCAGCTGAAGTGGCAGCCACGCGATCGATATTCTTTGACAAATCGTGTCACTTGTCGGTTTCTGTAAAACATTCGTCTAGTTGATTCATGGCACAAAACATAACTAGATCGTTATAGCATTGAAAACACTTACTTGGCTCCTTTACTCGAGACCTTGGGAGGCATTTTGTGTATAAGAAACAAAGTTGTCCAAAATCTTCGAGGGAACTTATCTGCTCTAGTCTGTCTAAGCTGAATCTGCTTCTGTGTGTCCAACTGTGCTTCTGTGTGTCCAACTATTCTACTGTCCCTAGTTTATAAATCCACAGAATCATTATCCCAAGCTCATTTCCGCATCCAATCAAACTACTCCACGTTGTCTCCAATTTACAAACACGTCACTGCCCTCTTTCCAACTTTAGAAACTTCAAGATCACACTACCTTGAACTTTCGACCTTGGATACATTTACGGACTAATATTTTATATCGACTTAATTCTCTCGTCACGCACTGCCATATCCCCACAATTTCCATGCACACACGCTCTAGTCACTATACTTTTACAATGGACAATAACGTGAGTGTATATGTCAAGAATGTTGGTAGGGCTTAGTGATAGACAATAACGTGAGTGTATATGTCAAGAATGTGAACATAGCTTAGCGTTATAACTTGTCGTGGTTACCGCTCTTTTAACACAGCGCTGATGGCACAATTAATAACTAGAGGGCTGGCTAACTTCCACCCAATTTACAAAAAAAAAAAAAAAAAAAAAAAAAAGGAATATATGCATATAACAGAACATGATGATGATGTGCAAAAATCATGAAAAACTTTGAAAGTCAAATGAGGAAGAAAATAATAAAAATAAAGAGGACGAGCTACTAAGCTTTCTATGTGTCTCGCCTTGCACTTTTCAGAATGTTGTTAAAACTTTCTTTCTAACCATTGAACTTTGACCTTCCTCCACACAGTCCCGTAGACACAACGGTTCAACGTCCTGAATTAACAAATAAAAAATATAGAGAAGACAGTCTGTAAGGGGTACACAAAAAAACTGGGGTATCTGACTCATTAGTGCCAATCACTTACATATTTGTTATTTTAATTCTAATTGTCACCCACACAAATGTTACGTCTTCTCAATATTCCTGTATGGTGCAGAAACATGGACATTAGACAAAAAACATAACAGAAAATTGAAGCCTTAGAAATGTGGATTTATAGAAGAATAGGTAGAATTGGACGGAAACAAAAGATAACAAACGATGAAGTTTTAAAACAACTGAAAATAAAAAGAGAACTACTAAATACAATTAAGACAAGACACGTGAAATTGTTGGGGCATGTTAAAAGACACAACAGCCTACTACAAGTAATATTGGAAGGAAAAATACAAGGTAAAAGAGGCAGAGGCAGACCAAGACTAACATGGACGAGTAACATCAAAAGATGGACAAGTCAATCTATGTCAGCCTGCACCATCAAAGCAAGAAACAGAGTAGAATGGCGCTCCATGGTAGCCAACCTTCGTTGCGGAGAAGGCACGCGATGATGATGATGTCACCCACTGACTGCCTCACGTTACAAATGAGTCTCCAGTTGATATTTTTTAACTCCATCTATTTATTGCTTATGTATTGCACAGACACCATCAGTTTGTTTTTAAAAGGACACCCACTAAAGGGAGATAATATTTGATATCTTTCTTCAAGGGAATTCACAAAATAATTCTTCATCCTCTTTCCCTTTCAGCGTCGAGGGGAGATATAATTTGATATACTGCTGAAGGCCTATTGGGCCGAAACGTCGTTCGAATCTGTGTCGTCTACTAATCACGTAAAACTTCTAACATACCATTTTTTCTATTTTTTACAATTTTCCCCCGGAGATATAATTAGCGGTCTTTTGCTCTTCTGTTCGCCTCTGCTGCTGCTATGTTTCCTGGTGCTTCTAATATTCCATCGAACCATCTTTTTTGTGGTCGACACTTGGGTCTGGTATTCTCGCAACATTTATTAAGGGCTCGTTGTGTTGTGTTCTGAATACTCTGCCTTGTCACGTGGTCAAACCTTTGTATCTGTTGTTTCTTTACATATTATATCTATCTATCTATTGCCCTTTCGAGCCGAAGACGGCACATAGGGCAGAACCACAATCTCAAAAACAGAAACCTTGCGTGCCAAAATGGCACATATTGCGGAGATCACTGCTTCTAAAAACTATGGCTCTGTTTCCATAACAACAATTTTTACAATGACAGCTTGTCAAGCCATCGATCAACCTCCTTAGTCGCCTCTTACGACATGCCTGGAAGGTCACCGTGTCACTATGCTTTACTTCCCTCATAATGAAGCCCCGGTAACACACAGGAACATATTATATGGCGGGGGCTATTCCTAGTTTTTTTTTCAGTTATTCATTTCTAATCTTATCTCTCAGACTGTTTCCTGTCGTTCGTCTGACACATTTCATCTCAGTAGAGGTTATTTTTCTTATTGTTCTTGCATCTAGGGTCTAGGACTGGCATTGGTAGCACAACGTTGGGATGAAGATTATATTGTAGAGTGCCCGTTTTGCCTCTAAAGTTATTTCCTTACTAGACAGTAGTGGTGATAGCTGTCCAATGATTTGACAAGCTTTGTGTTGCACCTAAAGTCAGTTTCTGCTGGTTGGGAATTGTCGTTTGACGATAGACTTCCTAGGTATTTGAATTCCTCTACTTGTTTTAGTTGTCTGCCGTCTATAGTTATGTTGATGTTCTGTTTTTTGTTTGGCGACATTCATGACTTATGTTTTGTGATGTTGATTTCATGTTGTATTTTGTGCATGTGCTGTTGAGTTCATTTAAGTGTTCTTGTAGATCTTCTATTTTTTCATGTATTAGTGCCTGATCGTCTGCAAATAAAAGCTCGTTGATCTCCTCTTTATCTGATGGGTTAGCTAACTTGCATATATAGTCCATGAACGTAATAAACAGTAGGGGGAGGGGGGATAGCGCGCACTCTAGTCTTACATCTGATCTAATTTGGTCCGTGTAGCCTGCTGCTGTTCTGACTGTGCAACTGCTGTTGATGTAGAGACTGTTAATTAGACTGGTTAGATGTTGGTTTACTCCGTATGATGTTAGTATCTCCCTCAACTATTCTCTATTTACTCTGTCGAATGTTTTTTCCTGGTCAATGAAAGCTTTGTACACATTTTGATTGTGTTCAGTCGTTTTTTTTTTCTGCAAGATGTTTTAAGGTGAATAGAATGGCAGTACATCCTCTGTTTTTTTTCGGAACCTCATTTGATAATCGAATTGAATTCTCTACATTCTTCTGTAAAACCACATTTCTACAGACACCAGTGATTTTCTTGTCTGTTGTCCTATTGTCCATGATTCACATACATATGTTAAGACTCGCTCTACTTAACATTTTAGAACTCTTTTTTCTTGCTTCTATTGTCAAAAATAGATTTGTAAACTACTTCGTCAGTCGCAGTTTTGTCTCTTTGGGGAAGTTGCTTCGTGTTTTGTTCGTCGTAGGCTGCTTACACTTAAGTAATCAGACATAAGTCTAAAGGTATCGAGATTATGAGTTTGGCGACATTGTGTGCTACGTCATCGTATTGGTTCCCTAAACCGGCCGTGCGCAAATCTTACGGTCTGCTGTTTGATGTGCGACGAGGATCATTTGACGACTGACTGTGTGTCTATATGTTCGGAATTGGAGTCATCAACGATGGCCTAGCATCATCAAGTGCTACGATGATCATCATTTTCAAGAGGACGTGACTTACTGGTATATGGGGATAGGCGGCGGGAACAAATGAAGGCTATGCATGGAAAGTGTTCCTTGTTTGCAGTTTCCTCATATTACAAGTCGCATGTCTGTGTTAGTCACCTCTAGTGACTCGGGCAGATGGTTCTCGTAAACCTGGGAAGGCCGACCGTCTAAGGGCAGAATCCCCCGACAGAAAAGATCAACTGCTGCTTTGCAGGAAGATTGGGGACAATCAAAGGCTAAGGAAAGCAAACCTGAAAAAATGCTGGCTGAAATCGGATGCACTGGGCCACTGGCGCAGAACACAGTGCAACGTTTTAACGGGTACTCAATCGGAGTGGATCTAACAGGCTTAAACAGCTGTCTTCGTATGAGAGTCTGGGCGTCCTACTCTGAATGAGTCCTGATCGCAGAGAGAGAGAGAGAGAGAGAGAGATAAAATTTATAATTTTATAATATAAAACTTAAATAAGGAGCAATATAATGAGTATTATTTTTCAAACCTGACATCGTTGGTTTCATAATGACAATTAATTAAGAGGAATAAAAAACCAGTATGGCAACATCTAATCACAACGATAACAGATATACTGCACAGATAGAAATACAAAACATGCACACATTTCGGCATGGACGTCATTGTAAACACCTCCATCATCCCAAGACTGATATACAGTCTTTCACTCACCGCAGTGAACAATCAAAGCAACAAAGTAACTGAGAGACATTTGCTTTGTGGACACTGTGCATAGCAAATATGACATTACAGAAGGGTGAAGCAACATAAACAATTCCAGATGAAAGGTTATTGAAAGCATAAAACCAGCAAGATCTACACAAACTATTAGATGAACATGTGACAGAAAGTAAACAAAAAGACCTGACTATTAAAACGAAAGAAACTATGATAATATCGAAGAAAACAAACACACAAGAATGGAGAGTAAAACGCCGAGGAAACCCAGAAGGATAACACATCCTTTCATGTATAATCGGTCAGAATAATCTGTGTTGAGGCAACTAGGTCAACGGGCACGAGGATCTAGTGAAAGACAACTCCTGGCATTCAGACACTCCCCCCTCCCCTTGCAGTTGACACAGGAGGTATAGTTGGTTCAGGTCCGGGCTTAGTTGAACGCGGAAAGGAACATAATTAATCCCTTGCACTCAGAATTGGGTGGGACCAAGGGCAAGCGCCTCAATCGTGAAAAAATCCTTTATGGCTGAGTCGGAGGAGTCCACAAGGAGAGTATGCAATTTGAATGACATTAGGCTCGGCAAGGATTGGATAGAAGTAACAACAAAGAAAAAGAAGCTAGCCAAATTAATAATTCATTTTTGCAGGGATTGTCGCAATTGGAGCCTACAGAGCTACCGAGGTCGTAATAAGGAAATCCATCGAAAAAGTGTCCCCACCTCAGGACCTCATCGTCTACACGGATGGTTCTGTGTCGCGCGGTCAGCTCAGCGACTAGGGTTTTGTGGCATACCAACATGGCAGATAAGGGGCTAGGGAATCTGGCAAGTGTAGCATTACGGTGTCCAGCGTGAGAATGGAGACAGCAGCAACAACAGCTGCGATAACATGGCTGGTTACACAGAAAGTGAGTCACTCAGTCTTGGTGACTGACATGCAAAGTATGCAACAGAAGATTGACAGAGAGTGTCTGCAGCAGGAATGGATGTAGCACTTGGATGACTCTACAGGTAGAGCGTTAACTTAAGTGAACTGTCTAGGGCATGCTGGGTACTCGGTAATGAAACAGCTGATATGCACACTGGTGTACTCGGTAATGAAATAGCTGATAAGCTCACTGGTATACTCGGTAATGAAATAGCCGATAAGCTCACTGGTGTACTCGGTAATGAAATAGCTGATAAGCTCGCTGCTGTACTCAGTAAAGAAATAGCTGATAAACTCACTGGTGTACTCGGTAATGAAATAGCGGATAAGCTCGCTGGTGTACTCGGTAATGAAATAGCGGATAAGCTCACTGGTGTACTCGGTAATTAAATAGCCGATAAGTTCTCTGGTGTATTCGATAGTGAAATAGATGATAAGCTCGCTGGTGTAATCGGTAATGGAATAGCCGATAAGCTCGCTGCTGTACTCGGTAAAGAAATAGCGGATAAACTCACTGGTGTACTCGGTAAAGAAATAGCGGATAAGCTCGCTGCTGTACTCGGTAAAGAAATAGCGGATAAACTCACTGGTGTACTCGGTAATTAAATAGCGGATAAGCTCTCTGGTGTACTCGGTAGTGAAATAGATGATAAGCTCGCTGGTGTAATCGATAATGAAATAGCCGATAAGCTCGCTGGTGTACTCTGTAATCAAATAGCTGATAAGCTCGCTGGTGTACTCGGTAATGAAATAGCTGATAAGCTCGCTGGTGTACTCGGTAATGAAATAGCTGATAAGCTCGCTTGTGTACTCGGTAATGAAATAGCTGATAAGCTCTTTTGTTTACTCGGTAATGAAATAGCTGATAAGCTCGCTAGTGTACTCAGTAATGAAATAGATGATAATCTTGCTGGCAGCTCTGATACTGAGTGAGGCTTTACTCTGGACAAAGAGGACATCGTCAAGTTTGTTCTTCATTCCTTAAGAGAAGAGGAGAATGGGTGGGACAATGATGTATGTATTGAAAGTCTAAGGAGTATGGGTGGGACAATGATGTATGTATTGAAAGACTAAGGAGAATGGGTGGGACAATGATGTATGTATTGAAAGACTAAGGAGAATGAGTGGGACAATGATGTATATATTGAAAGACTAAAGATGGTGATTGGATCTGGTCGATCCGGAGTGCTTGGTGGGAAAAGCAAATGTATTTACAATCAACACCTTACATGAACAATCAGTCTGCCTACGCTGCGAGAAAAGCTGAGACGAGCGGTGGAGCGGATTTGGGGATGCCTCGACTTCAATTAAACTGATTCCATGAATAAAATGGGTTTCCATTAAATAATGAATAAGTTCATTTCAACTATCTGCTATCTTTTCTCTCTATCTATTCTTGCATCAAATGTTGCCGCATTGCTAACGTCATAAATAGAAAGTCAGACTCGAACACCTCGTGTCGACTGATCAAGATAGTTTTCTATTTATAACTTAAATGGTTAAAGAATTTGTGGCTCAAAAATGGAATATTTCAAACCAGAACGTGACAAATTTGATATTTTCGAAGGCATATATATATATATGAACCGCAATAGCTCAGTTGTTAGTGAACTGAACTACAAAGGACAAGAGGTAGGGTTCGTTCCCAACCGACGGGGCCGGGTTCACCCAGCCTTTAATGGGTACCGGATTTTTTTCTGGGAAAGTGAAGCGGCATGGGCGTAATACCGACCACATTACCCTAAAAATCCATGTGCTGAAGGTCTGTAAAATTTATGGTCACTAACACCATATTCCCTATACGCCACTTGGCGTGACGGGGGTACTTTAATTTATATATATATATATATATATATATATATATATATATATATATATATATATATATAAGAACAAGTATTATTGTGTTAAAACATCGTTCATGCACAAATTAATGAAGCCAAAAGCTTGGAGCCTCTATGGCTGAGTAGTTAGTGTGCTCATTGCCTGATTAGAAAGGTCAAAGTTTAATAACTAGAAGTGGGTATATTCGGACCGACAAGGCTCCAATCTTCAACCAGTCTAAATGGGTACCATATTTTGTTAAGAATTAATGCCGGCCTAGAGTGATACCGACCAGCTCACCAAACAATTTGCGTGGTCATGGAAAATATGGTCATTAACACCATTTTCCACATACGCTTAGCAAGACAGGGAAGTGGACCTTTACTTTGACTTGTTAGCTTGACTAGAAGCTTCACTTGTGTGTGTCTGGTGTCACACATTGAAACCACTCTCATCAAATATCAATTTATGAATGAGCAAATTGTTGCAGACTCAGGTCATCTTCACTTATTAATGCTGTAAACGTTTCAATGTTGGAAGTAAAATGCCACTTTAAGATTGAAACAAGCAGCTGTGCCGTAGCTTTGACTTTAGAACGGAATGGCTTCACTACAGTCTGGGCACCTCCATGTCTGCTCAGCCAGCAACCAACAAAATGTTCATCTCGATCGTTCATACTTTTCCATAGAACACGCTGAGTTCTTCTCTCAAAATGGTGTGCTACTTGATGCATAGAAAACTGTGTAATATTGAACGCGCTGAACTCTGTACAAAAGGCGTGCAGCTCATAATGAACACACCTGAATCACTGTAACGTCCGTCACAAGCAGCATAACTCTGTGTCCGCGACAAAACCGTGGACTTAAGATTAGTGAGCATGCCACAACAATAGTCGCTGTCCCAACAAGCGACAAAACCGTGGACTTAAGATTAGTGAGCATGCCACAACAATAGTCGCTGTCCCAACAAGCGACAAAACCGTGGACTTAAGATTAGTGAGCATGCCACAACAATAGTCGCTGTCCCAACAAGCGACAAAACCGTGGACTTAAGATTAGTGAGCATGCCACAACAATAGTCGCTGTCCCAACAAATGAAGTCAGGCCACCACTTCCGAGAGACACTTGATCCGACCGCGGTCCAGCTTGTGGCAAATTTTTACTCGGAAACAGACAAATCAAACACCCCGTACCAAGGCAAAGCCGAGGCCTGTTACCGTTCTACTAAACTCAAGAGCCAGTGGCACTGCAGCACTATCTCATCGCGTGGGCACGAGAAATTCATATCACGGGAGAGAGAGAGAGAGAGAGAGAGAGAGAGAGAGAGAGAGAGAGAGAGAGAGAGAGAGAGAAAGAGGCAGTTTAAAATCCTAACATTAAGAGAGAGGGGGGTGGAGTGGGAGAGAGCGAAAAAAAGAAATGCAGTTTAATATATTAAACATTAAGATATAGATAGAAGAGAGAGAGAGAGAGTTTAAATTTGTAGCAGTAATATATAGAGATCGAGATTAAAATGAAGGAGTTAAGAGAGTTGAGAAAGTTTATACTTCTAGCATCAAAAGTTAACCTTTTAAAATCCTAGAATGACCAGAGAGACAATTTAAAATACAAGCACGATGTGAAAAGCCGATTATAATATTGGTACGAAAAGATATACAGTTAAAAATCCTACTATTAATAAAGAAACAATTAGAAATACTAAAAAGGAAAATATAAGCAGCTTAAAATAATGTTATGAAAAGTGAGATAGACAATTACATCTCAAGCATTAAAATAGTGAGAGACAGTCATTCTTTTTTATTTTATTTTTAAATTGAGAATCAAGTTCAGAATAATTTATCAAATTTATACACTAAAGTGTAATATGGGGTGTTTATAATGTCGCTATGGAGTGACTTGATCAATATTCTTGAAATGAAATCACCGATTGATGAAATTTACATCACATTCTGTGTCCACAATCCCGTCACAAACATAACACAGTAAGCCGCTATTATATTCACGGTTTCATTGCTGAAGGGAAATGCTGTTATACAATGGAAACAGGATATTATTTTTTTTAAATACGTCTTTGGTAATGATAGCAAATATACTGAAGAAGTTATTCAACAATTTGTGTTGAAATGTCCAGACTCACAAGTCACCCACCGCAATGAGGCTATGACTTTGATTGACAAGTTTCGTGCTACGGATAGTGTTGTAGATCCATACGGATCTGGAGGGCCTTCAACTTCAGAAGACACAGAACTTGACATGCAAACCAGAATTACAATGAGCCCTAATAAATCTTTAAGGTGGTTGCCTCAACATGCAAACTTTTCCAATGAATACCGTCCACAAGGTTCTGAAGTGTAGAAAAAGGAAGAGGAGTTGGAGAGAGACAATTGCACATCATTCATGTCACTGGAGAGGGAGAGTGGCAGTTTAAAAGTCTAACATTAAGAAACTGAGAGAGAGAGAGAGAGAGAGAGAGAGAGAGAAAGAGGGAAAAAGAGAGATATAGTTATATATATTAAACATTAAGATATAGATAGAAGAAAGAGAATGAGAGATAGGCATCTTTAATTTCTAGCATTAATAGATAGAGATTAAAATGTAGGAGTTAAAAGAGTTGAGAGAGTTTATATTTCTAGCATCAAAAGTTAACCTTTTGAAAATCCTAGAATGACAAGAGAGACAATTTAAAATACTAGCATGAAGATAAAAGCAGTTTAAAATCTTAGTATGAAAAGAGATACATTTCAAAGTCTAACTACTAAGAAAGAAACAGTTAATAATGCTAATATGGAAATGAAAGCAGCGTAAAAACCTGTTATGTAAATAGCGATAGACAATTACATCTCAAGCATTAAAATAGAGAAACAGTCATTCTTTTATATTTTTAAATTGAGAATCAAGTTCTGAATAGTTTATCAAACTTATAAGTAACAAGTGTTATAACCTGGTGTTTATAATGTCTCTGTGCGGTGACTCAATCAATATATAGAAAAGAAAGGGGGAGCAGGGGTATACATAGAGTACTCAAATAATAACACTAGGAAAATGGAAAAGATAGCAACAGAGAAATATTATCACAATTACGATGCAGAAATGCAAGCAATAAAGTTGGCAATAGAAAAACTGCTGAACAGTAATTTTAGCCCACAGCCTGTGGAGTTTTTGACACATGCAAGATCAGTGCTCCAGGCACTGCAATCCAGAAAGTTGCTACATCTGCAAACTTTATTGACTGAACTCTACAAACACCACAGGGTTGCCCTGCAGTGGATCCCATCTCACTATGGTATACCAGGAAACTTTAGAGCAGATCAGCTTTCAAAAGAATATGCAACAGGCACACAGCCAGATGCGCTGGTTACATACCATCATAAGATACAGATAATCAAATCAATCAGAAGATCAAATGCTCCAAATCAGGAAGCCTTTCATTATATGAATAGATGGGAATAAGTTATCATCATACGCATTAGAGCAGGACACACTTGACTCCACAGTCACGTGTCTACAAAGTTCAAGATCGGCACCTCTACTACATGTACATGTGGATAGGCGCCCCACACAGCGGAACGCATATTTCAAGAATGCACTGAGTATAGTAGACTGAGGAAAGTCCACTTATACCATTAATACAATAATATAGACAAGACTATATGCACCACTGCAAGACTGACAAAAGACGGTAACATTTATACAGGAAACGACATTGCAGTTATAGACAATACTTCAGGCGAACGAAAGATAGATATAGAGATACAGAAGGTTTTCGAAAATATTAAGAGACAAGTCTCAGAATGTCTTGAGGCCTGCAGTGGATATTTTGAACACATGCTGTAAACACAGCTTCATCGCGTGAACAGCTTCTTTACCTAATACAAGCCAGGATTTCCTGGTAGACAAAAGGTGAGTCAGCAACCCGGACTCCTTACGGCTTTCTCTGAATTGCATCATACATCTCTTAAACAGAGACTTTAACTTACTTGGATGGCAAATTTACTTTTATTCTCTTCTTTGACTTGTCCATTTTAGGCTTATTTTTTTTACAGTACAGGTTAGCCAGTCCCAATCCAACTCTCCTTAGTCGCCTCTTACGAATTTGCATGGTAAGGAAAAGCGCCACTATTCTTAACTCCCCTTTGTGCCTCACAGCACACAAGCACATTTAACTTATTAGTTATTCCAAAATCTAGCTTTCAAGTTCATTATTTAAAATATGTTGTGATTTCTTTCTTTGTCAATAATGATATCATTTTGCCTAAAATTTGGCTTACTTTTCTGCTTCATAAGTCCACTCTTCCATTGCTTGGAGATAGGGGACAAATATAAAATATACAATATAATGAATGTCACATGATGGTGCAAGAAGAGCTACAGAAAAGTAAATCTATAGAAAGATGAGACAAACTACAACATTTCAGCAAAAACCTTCATCAGCTACAAATCAACAGATAACATTATGAAAAAACAAACACATAAAGCTGGCAAGTACAAATCTTAAAGTGGATAAAGAGGTCTAATTATAGTGTATAAGGTAATGTTCTTAATACCATTTTGTGTTTATTTTACACATCTACCACTGCTTGCTTGTTGTCATGTCACATGACAGCAATGGTATTTGAGACCTTCTGCTACTAATTTAATTAATTATTTATTTGTCACTTATCAACTTGTTGAAATCATTTTTCTTATTTGAAATTTCACTGCACCATCTTAGAGGTCATCTTTTTCATTTTATTTTACTGTTTCATCTGATTGCTGTTGGATGCTCTTTTCTTTCTTTACTGTTTCATCTGATTGCTGTTGGATGCTCTTTTCTTTCTTTGCTGTTTCATCTAACTGCAGTTGGATGCTCTTTTCTTTCTTTGCTGTTTCATCTATCTGCAGTTGGATGCTCTTTTCTTTTTTTGCTGTTTCATCTAACTGCAGTTATGCTCTTTTCTTTTTTGCTGTTTCATCTAACTGCAGTTGGATGCTCTTTTCTTTTTTTGCAGTTGGATGCTCTTTTCTGTTTTTGCTGATTCATCTCTTTGCTGTTGGATGCTGTTTTATTTTTTTGCTGTTTCCTCTGATACTTTGGATGCTATGTCAAAATTATTTAATTTCTTGTTTTTGAATGAAACTCAGGATTGGCCTGACATCTACTTTTCATTTTAATATCTTTGCCATTGCATGTCATACCTTTTTGTTACATTCAGCATTCTTTAGTGATGGTTCATTCTAGTAGTTGTCAATCTTTCTTTTGTAGTCATATTTTCATAAAAATGACATTTAAATAAAGTAAATTGAATACATTGAAAGAGGATTATCAGTTATAAATCTAATGTAATATTTAATAACATTGCTGATGAAGAATGATGCATCTGGACAACCACTTTCAAAATATATGGCGGAATGTTTCTAAAACAAAGATCATGCCATCTTCCACATTTAGCCTGCTTCTTTTTGTTTTTGCTAAAATACAGAGAGAAATATAGTTATTGAATTATTTATTTAAAAATTGGATGATCAGAAAATGAATAAGTAATCTTTTTTGATATAGACACTATATGTATTTTTATGGTTTTTCTACTTAACTCATAAGTTGCAAGCTGGGATTTGTTTGTCATGTACAAAAGTGAATAAATGTGGAGAAACAACTTATAGACCACATAGTTTCTTGCAGGATCAGCAACTCAAAATGGATCAAAACATCACTGTATTATTTCTATTGAGTTATATAGGGTGTTTATAAAGTCTCACTACACTTGGTATCTAGGTCAATTTGAAAAAAATGTTTATGACGTCATCACAATATGTGCTCAATGGTAAGTTCACTTGTTGCGACAGTTTTCTTAATGACTTGTCTGGACTTTTAAGGATTCTTTCTTGGATATCTAAACATATTTCATCATTCACAGCAGGCCTACCAGATCGTGGAGCATCTTCCACATTTCTAGTAGCAATAAACTTATTCAACAAATTTCTAACCGTAATGCGATGAGGAGGTTGTTTATCAGGAAATCTTGCTATAAATCTTTGAACAACTACCCGTGTGTATCGCACAATTGACAGTGGGAGCACATATTGTGATGACGTCATAAACATTTTTTTTCAAATTGACCTAGATACCAAGTGTAGTGAGACTTATATAGCAACAGTGTATGTCTATGGTGATTGGAACTTTGATATAGAAGACCTATTGCATTGTATTACCTTCTAAGACAGACAAGATGTACCCTTTCCAGAAAGAATCTGAAAATAAAAATTCACTCTAGTCATTTCATCACCAGGATCTAAGAGCCAATCGCTAAGATCAAACATACAATATTTGACTCTGCCATCACCAGCTTTACTGTACCCACAAACTGAATTTGTATTGTAGCCTAGTTCTGTGCTTTTTTAACTTCTATTTCTCTATTGGTGGTTGATCTACTTTCATTTACCAGACATCCAAAGCTCAACCGATATCAGATCAACTCTACTTCCTCAAAGACCGGATGAATGAACACTTCATATGGAGCTACAAGGCAACTCAGAAATACCTGCAGATATCATTACATGGCAATGTGCCAAAGGGCATCAGCTCACAGGCTTCTGAATCCATAAAAACAATATCTCCCATACTTAACCATCAAAATAACACAGGAAAGGGTGTCAGGTTAAAAAAGAGGCAAATCATGAGATGTCATCAAACAAGTGTATGGGCTTACCAATATCAATGCTGGCGAGGAGTGGATACCGGTGCCTATGTCATTCGAGGGGACATTTTCGTGTATTGTCACACTTGACAGGAAATGTAGGGAACCGGACTCAGTCGTTGTCAAAATGAAGGTCAATGGTGCTCATCTGGGATAACACCAATGAGAAAGATAGTCATCTATACAGACGGATCTGTAAGACAACACCAAAGGAGTGCATGGGCATTTACAGCATGCTCAGCAGGCAGAATAGTCAAGGAAAACAGTGGTGCATACATTATGACCATGAGTAGCATGACGATAGAGGTGATGGCAGTGACCAAGGCATTCATCTGGTTAGAGTCATAAGACTACACCTACGCCTATATACTGAGTGATTCAATGAGCATGATAAGAAAAGTGGAGGTGGGATCTGTATGTATGCAATGGGCAGAGTCATTACGGAAGTCAAAAATACGTATGTAAGGTCACCTTTGTCTATGTCCCAGAACATGCGGAAGTACAGGGAAATGAAAGAGTGGACAGATTGGCTAGCTGTGCTATTGTTTATGATGGTCAACCAATGGATTGGGTGAACATTATCAATGCTTTCTGAGAAGGACACAGGACTTCGACAACCATGAGTCCACATCACTCCTTCGTATAAAAGAAGTGGGAGTTAAGATGGGCATCGCCAGAAAAGAGAAACTTAGTGGGCATATAAGAAGACTAATCAACCAACACAGAACTGGAGTCGTCATTCGCTGGACATTCTGAGACTTGCTGATGAGGGGATCTAAGCACCTATGGACATGTTCGGAGCGCAATGATGATGACCCGCTAATAACTCAATATCCACCAAAACCTATCCAAATTTGCTGACATACAGTTTTGCAAGTGGTTACACTTTTAAGGATTGTTTTATTCTATTTATTTGTAAATTACATTTTTACCCACTTGTACAAAATATATCTTTGTTTTTAGAAAAGACAATTTGTTAAATTATTGAATAAATTTGTGACAGCCATTAATGTCATCCTACAACTTTACCATTCACAAACTTATAAAAAAACTACTAGAATTTTTCATGAAAGAATATTCAACATCATAGACAGTTGTTTATCACTGACATTTTAGTTAATTTGCTCCTTTTTGTCTTTGCTAGAAGTTAACAATACATTTCTTCTGTTATACATTCAAAATGATGAAGTCATATCTTAAAATTTAAATACTTTTGTCATTACAAATTGAACATTGCATCCCCCAAAACTCAGATTTACCATTCTTTTATCTTTTTGTTACAAGCATTAACTCTTAAATTATCATTCACACACAAATATTGACATTAGCTAAACATTTTACATTTTGTATGTGATGTCACAAGTTGAAACCACTCACATAAAATATGTACTATATAGCGTGACGTTTTAAGCTTTACGAGCACGGGAGGTTGTGGCTCGAGTGACGGCAACTGTCTATAACTGACTAAATTACACAAGTTAATTACATTTAAAGTAGGTCATAGGCATGGCATAGTTCAACAGTGTGTATGGGATGTTCACAAAATAACACTCATTATGTGCCATACCGGTTGACGTAAGCGATCATGTCCTTCGAGGAAAAGAGTAGGCCAAATGGCTGCTGTCGGTAAACAGCTATGGCTTCTTACGTACGCGAATATACAATGGGTCTCCTGTTATACATCGCTATCCGATTGCTGGGATTTCATTACACACTGAGGGCTAGACATGGGATCTCACCACACAGATAGGGTTAGATATGGGATCTCACTACACAGAGAGGGCTAGATATGGGATCTCACTACACAGAGCGAGAGGACTAGACATGGGATCTCACTACACAGAGAGGGCTAGATATGGGATCTCACTACACAGAGAGGGCTAGATATGGGATCTCACTACACAGAGAGGGCTAGACATGGGATCTCACTACACAGAGAGGGCTAGACATGGGATCTCACTACACAGAGAGGGCTAGACAAGGGATCTCACTACACAGAGAGGGCTAGACATGGGATCTCACTACACAGAGAGGGCTAGATATGGGATCTCACTACACAGAGAGGGCTAGATATGGGATCTCACTACACAGAGAGGGCTAGATATGGGATCTCACTACACAGAGCGAGAGGGCTAGATATGGTATCTCACTACACAGAGAGGGCTAGATATGGGATCTCACTACACAGAGCGAGAGGGCTAGATATGGGATCTCACTACACAGAGCGAGAGGGCTAGATATGGGATCTCACTACACAGAGAGGGCTAGATATGGGATCTCACTACACAGAGAGGGCTAGATATGGGATCTCACTACACAGAGCGAGAGGGCTAGATATGGGATCTCACTACACAGAGAGGGCTAGATATGGGATCTCACTACACAGAGAGGGCTAGATATGGGATCTCACTACACAGAGCGAGAGGGCTAGATATGGGATCTCACTACACAGAGAGGGCTAGATATGGGATCTCACTACACAGAGAGGGCTAGATATGGGATCTCACTACACAGAGCGAGAGGGCTAGATATGGGATCTCACTACACAGAGTGAGAGGGCTAGATATGGGATCTCACTACACAGAGCGAGAGGGCTAGATATGGGATCTCACTACACAGAGAGGGCTAGATATGGGATCTCACTACACAGAGCGAGAGGGCTAGATATGGGATCTCACTACACAGAGCGAGAGGGCTAGATATGGGATCTCACTACACAGAGCGAGAGGGCTAGATATGGGATCTCACTATACAGAGCGAGAGGGCTAGATATGGGATCTCACTACACAGAGAGGGCTAGATATGGGATCTCACTACACAGAGCGAGAGGGCTAGATATGGGATCTCACTACACAGAGAGGACTAGACATGGGATCTCACTTTATATATATATATATATACACACATCTATATGAATCTATATGTGATATATATATATGAATAGCCCCCACCATAGAATATATAAAGAAACAGATAAAATGATTTGGCCACGTGACAAGGGAGAAAAACCAAAACACAACGCAACGAGCCTTCAATAAACTTTATGGGAATACCAGACCCAAGGGTCGACCACGAAAATGATGGATAGATGGAATATTAGAAGCACTAGGAAAAAAACATCAGCAGAGGCGAACAGAAGGGCAAAAGACCACAAATTGTATCTCCCCTCGACGCTGGAAGGCAAATGAGAAAGGAAAGTAGAAGAAGACTGCCTCGGATGTTGCTGTGCCTTTTTGTTTATTTTTGTTGTCCGTGTGCTACTATCTGCAGCCAGATCCATACAGTTTCTTTCACTGATAGAGAATTCACTCAGGAAATCCTGCAAAATCCCTTACATCTCAGCACTGGTCTGCCCTTTGGTCTCTTTCCATTCTTAAGTTCGCCATACAATAGTTGCTTGGGAATACGATCGTTTTGCCATTTTTCTTACATGACCCAGTTACCTATCTATGACTCACGTCATCAACAAGGGGAAATAACAATTTAAATGATAACAAGTATAACATGAATCGTGAGTGAGTACATTCTCCTTTCTAATGTTTCCAAGGATGTTCGCTTTCGAAGTATTGCAAGATTTGATCACAAACGTAGCTGACACCCACAAACGTAGCTGACACCCACAAAGGTAGCACGTAGCTCACACCCACAAACGTAGCTGACTGTCATACGTCACTGACAACTCTGTTGTCTGCCTATCCTGACACACAGACTGTCATACGTCACTGACAACTCTGTTGTCTGCCTATCCTGACACACAGACTGTCATACGTCACTGACAACTCTGTTGTCTGCCTATCCTGACACACAGACTGCTGTACGTCACTGACAACTCTGTTGTCTGCCAATCCTGACACACAGACTGTCGTACGTCACTAACAGCTCTGTTGTCTGCCTATCATGACACACAGACTGTCGTACGTCACTAACAGCTCTGTTGTCTGCCTATCCTGACAATCAGACTGTCGTACGTCACTGACAGCTCTGTTGTCTACCTAATCTAACATACAGACTGTCGTACGTCACTGACAGCTCTGTTGTCTACCTAATCTGACACACAGACTGTCATACGTCACTAACAGCTCTGTTGTCTGCCTATCCTGACACACAGACAGCCGTACGTCACTGACAACTCTGTTGTCTACCTAATCTGACACACAGACTGTCGTACGTCACTGACAACTCTGTTGTCTGCCTATCCTGACACACAGACAGCCGTACGTCACTAACAGCTCTGTTGTCTACCTAATCTGACACACAGACTGTCGTACGTCACTAACAGCTCTGCTGTCTGCCTATCCTGACACACAGACTGTCGTACGTCACTAACAGCTCTGTTGTCTGCCTATCCTGACACACAGACTGTCGTACGTCACTAACAGCTCTGTTGTCTACCTATCCTGACACACAGACTGTCGTACGTCACTGACAGCTCTGTTTTCTGCCTATCCTGACACACAGACTGTCGTACGTCACTGACAACTCTGTTGTCTACCTAATCTGACACACAGACTGTCGTACGTCACTAACAGCTCTGTTGTCTGCCTATCCTGACACACAGACTGTCATACGTCACTGACAGTTCTGTTGTCTACCTATCCTGACACACAGACAGCCGTACGTCACTGACAGCTCTGTTGTCTACCTATCCTGACACACAGACTGCCGTACGTCACTAACAGCTCTGTTGTCTACCTATCCTGACACACAGACAGCCGTACGTCACTAACAGCTCTGTTGTCTACCTATCCTGACACACAGACTGTCGTACGTCACTAACAGCTCTGTTGTCTACCTATCCTTACACACACACACAGACAGCCATACGTCACTGACAGCTCTGTTGTCTACCTATCCTGACACACACACAGACAGCCGTACGTCACTAACAGCTCTGTTGTATGCCTATCCTGACACACAGACAGCCGTACGTCACTAACAGCTCTGTTGTCTACCTATCCTGACACACAGACTGTCGTACGTCACTAACAGCTCTGTTGTCTACCTATCCTGACACACACACAGACAGCCATACGTCACTGACAGCTCTGTTGTCTACCTAATCTGACACACACACAGACAGCTGTACGTCACTAACAGCTCTGTTGTATGCCTATCCTGACACACAGACAGCCGTACGTCACTAACAGCTCTGTTGTCTACCTATCCTGACACACTGACTGCCGTACGTCACTGACAGCTCTGTTGTCTACCTAATCTGACACACACACAGACAGCCGTACGTCACTAACAGCTCTGTTGTCTACCTATCCTGACACGCAGACAGCCGTACGTCACTAACAGCTCTGTTGTATGCCTATCCTGACACACAGACAGCCGTACGTCACTAACAGCTGTGTTGTCTACCTAATCTGACACACAGACAGCCGTACGTCATCCACCACTCCTTTGACGTTTGTATTATCCGGAGTTTTCTTGTCGTCATCTGGTGAGAGATGTCCTTTAAAAGCCCTCGCAATGTCATACGTGTCCATCTTTAAGGTTTCTTGCACAATGGCAGACCCTGCCAACTTGTCGGCAATCTCATTGCCATGAACTCCCGTGTGTCCAGGCCTCCAGCATAAGACATGTCAAGTAGGTGCCCCCACTCCCTGTGGAGTGTGTTTTTGTCAACCTACAAGTCCGTGTATCTATCAGCAACAAAAGAAACAAACAACAGACTTTCAACATAAAGCTTTCAGCGAAAGTCCACAACTAAACAACAAAGCTGGATATTCATCATGAATAAGGGAAACACAAGAAGTTTACAAATGTTTATAAAGGACTATATATAAAAGTGGTGAGCCATGATTACACAAAGAAAATGATGACGCTGGTTTTCTGTTGCCTTCCATCGATTTGTTTTACGGTTGACTCCACTAGCCTTTGACTAAATCGTCTCATTCATAAGGCAGTTAATGAAAACGTTTTGAAAGAGGTCAAAGCAAAAAAGAGAGCTTCCAATATTAGGAAAAAAACAATCATCATTTTTTTGGCTATGTAATGAGAAGAGAACAGCTGGAATATATTGTAACAACTGAGAAAATTGAGGGATGAAGAAATAGAGGGAAGCAAAGAGAAAATATACCAGACAGCTTAAGAGAATGGCTTGGCAGAAGGTCAACAACAGAAATAATAAATAACTGTCACGATCACAAGTTGTGGAGAGACTTGATCACCTACGCCAGCAGGCTGGTACTTGATGATGATATGTGAAGTAATACCCACGTTAGAGTAGTGGTTAGTAAAGAACTACAGAGGATAAGATATCGGGTTCAATTCTGAATGATGGCTTCTAGTTTCACCTTCATCACCACCCAATCTGCTGGTGTAGGTGATCATGTCTCTCCACAACTCAAAATCTCTACCAACTCTCTCTCTTGTGGACTTCCTAACAAAGCACACTCCTAACTTGTCTTTCATCTTTTTTTCTCGGCTTCCTCTACCTCTTCTTCCCTTGATTTTTTTCCGGTTGTAACAATACACTTCAGTTGTCTCCTTCTCATGTTGTTAAAGACAAGTTAAGAGTGTTCTTTGTTAGGAAGTCCACAAGAGAGTTGGTAGAGATTTTAATTTGTTGATACTTCTAGTTTCACCCAGCCATAAACTTGTGCTAAATCTTCACAAGATAGAAAGCCTGGAGTGAAAGCTGGAAAACTCCACACATTTGAAGACAAGAGCCTAAGAAAGATACTTTGTATTACATGAGAGTAATTGAAGATTAAAGCTAAAATAAGAGAAATGGCCATGCAACCATTTATCTCGTCTACTATTAAGAAAAGCAGATGGACATATGTCGGGCATGTATTTAGAAGAAACGACCAGAGAATTACTAAGAGAATTCTCAAAAGAGAAACAACAGGTCAGAGGAAAAGAGGATGACCTCGAGAAACATGGATAAGAACTCTAACAAAAGAGGCAAAGTTGGCAGGCATAGACTTACTCTCTATAATTGAACAGCTTGCCCAGAATAGAGAGAATTGGTGGAAAACTATGAGTCGTCTAACGTCACAAGAATCAAGAAGAATTAAGAAGGACAGTTTGGCATGATATTAACCATATATATAACCCATACAAATGTGTTGCTGGCCGTGAAAAATATGTGCACTAACACCATATTCCCTATAAACCTTAAGACAACATTTCTCAAACTGTGGTCCATGGTACCCCAGTGGTCAGCGGTGCCATCACAGAGCGGTGCCATCAAGCGAAGGCTTGAAGAATAAAGTATGATTATCTTGTAGGTAAAAGGGATGAGAGAAAAAATGAATAAAAACTTTTAAATCTGTTAAGTCTTGAGTCTTAAATTTGGGTTTTAAATCTTGAGTTGAATTTGAATCCTGGGGGTCCCCCGACTACAAAACATATTTAATGGGGTCCCCCGACTACAAAATATATTTAATGGGGTCCCTCGACTACAAGATATATTTAATGGGGATCCCCTGCTACAAAACATATTTAATGGGGTCCCCCGACTACAAAATATATTTAATTGGGGTCCCCCAACTACAAAATATATTTAATGGGGTCCCTCGACTACAAGATATATTTAATGGGGTCCCCTGCTACAAAACATATTTTTTATTTATAAAGGTTCACCACCGCTGGATTTAAGACAGAGGAAAGCCTTTCCCAATATATAAATAACTATAATATATATATATTATAAATGTGCTATACAAAATATTCAGAAATAATACTGCATCAAAACAGTGAACAGATAAGAAAGGTTATGTCTCCCAAAGGATTTGCATAGATACAAACTTAAAATTAGTACAAGGGTAAATGATCAATAAAACAAAATACAAATTGGGAAAGGAAAAAGACACAGATTCCTGAACACTCATTAGATGTATCCAATGTGTAAATTACATACTCAAATGATCACAAATTCTCCTGATATTTTTTATCAGTAAAAATCATATAAAATAAACAATCATACTTAATATTCAATCAACATTAGTTTAATATTCAGTTTACTAAGGGAAGTTCAAATTAAGGTGAGATTTTCTGATGGAATAACAGGTATAAGTCAGGATGAGATTTTCTGATGGAATGAGAGGTATAATAAATCAGGATGAGATTTCTTGATGGAATGAGAAGTATAAATCAGATGAGATTTCTTGATGGAATGAGAAGTATAAATCAGGATGACATTTTCTGATGGAATGAGAAATATAAATCAGTATGAGATTTCCTGATGGAATGAGAAGTATCAATCGGATGAGATTTCCTGATGGAATGAGAAGTATAAAACGGATGAGATTTCTTGATGGAATGAGAAGTATAAATCAGGATGAGAAGTGTTCTGAGACTTCTGGACAGTGTCGCTTCAAGCATTGAAACTCACGATGCGAGGTGGCATTCCTCACCTTCCCAGA
This sequence comes from Megaustenia siamemsis, assembly GCA_032433765.1. NCBI lineage: Eukaryota > Metazoa > Mollusca > Gastropoda > Stylommatophora > Ariophantidae > Megaustenia > Megaustenia siamemsis. The sequence goes on along the minus strand of JAVIAB010000091.1, from coordinate 34,924,851 downwards.
GTACTGTCCTGGTAAACATTTCTGCCTGTGGCTGGGTTGGCCGCGGGTGTATTTTTTTCCAACCATGAGTACAACTCACACTGCTTCCAGCGGGAATCGAACACGGGTTGTCCGAACGTCGGTAGCCCAGTTGAGTGGTTTTCCCAACTAGGCTACCGAGGCCCCTATTTTACTAAGGTATCATAAACAACCGAGTCACAAATTGATATCGTAATTAAGAGTTAAAAGAGGCAATTGAATGTGTTAAAAAACATCACTTTAAAAATATTTGTTAAATCGGCAGTCAAGTGCTCAGTGTCCCTCACCATACAGGCAGATATATTCTGATTTCAGAGCTAATCTAATTATTCATTTTCGAGTTTTGTCATTTTTGGTCCATTTTTACCCTACCCTTTTCGATTTCCATCTACCCAAAGTTTTTTAACGTGTGCAGAATGTACACCTCCTATTTTCTGCCGTTATCTGAGAGAACTAAACATAGGATCTCACTACCCAGAGATTCGGGGAGGGTAAAGTCACAAAGAAACCATTTATTCAAAGTGAACAATTCTAATCACCTGTGGTGGGATTAAAACCCAGGAACTTTTTGTCCTGAGGCCGACATCTTATCTCTAGACCACCCAGTCTGTGCGCTGTCGGGGCTCGAAAGGGGAGTAAAGAATAGTGGCACTATACCCTACCAGGCATGTTTGTAAGAAGCGAGAAAGGAGGGTTGGGGATGGGACTGGCTATCCCATAATGTAACAAATAAGCCAAAAAAACTTCACATACATGGACAAGTCAAAGAAAAGTAAATCCGCCATCCAGGAAAGATAAAGGCTGTGAAACATGGAGAACACCAAAATTGACAATCATGAAGATACAGACTTTCATTAATGGATGCCTACGCAGAATAAAAGGATGGAAATGGCAGGACAAATTCACTAACATAGAATTATGGAAATGTGTCAGTCAAGTACCAGTGGATAAAGGGATACAGCGAAGATGATGGTGCTGGATAGGACACACAATGCGGAAGCCAATTGAGAGTATTACACAACAGGCCCTTTTTTGGAATCCCCAGGGGAAAAGACAAAGAAGAAGACCAAGGAATTCTTGGAGAAGACATATAGAAGCAGAGATGAAGAAGACATGGAATAATCTTAAAAGAATGGCAAGAAACAGAAAGACTTGGAAAGTGTTTGTTGAAGACCTATGCTCCACAGGGAGCTGAAAGTGTTTGTTGAAGACCTATGCTCCACTGGGAACTGAAAGTGTTTGTTGAAGACCTATGCTCCACAGAGAGCTGAAAGTGTTTGTTGAAGACCTATGCTCCACAAGGAGCTGAAAATGTTTATTGAAGACCTATGCTCCACAGAGCAGAAGAAGAAGACCCAGTCTGTGATTGTTTATTGAAGGGTGGCATGGTAGTTTATGATAGGACAGAGAGTTAGAAGTCAAGCTAGTTGGATGAGGAATGGGGGTGACTTGTAGCATGGATGTGGTGTGTATAACCAGTAAGCTACAGGAACTACCAAGTTGCATATTTTGATTCATTGAATTGGAAGAACTGAGCACTTATGGGTCTGCTCTGAGTGCAGTGAGGTCAGTTCCTTTAAGGCAACAATTACTAATTCAAAACTATAATCACAGTGTTCAGAATGAAATCACACATTCATGAATACTAACTAAATACAATCACAAAATCTAGAATACAATCACAAAATGTAGAATACAATCACAAAATGTAGGATAGAATCACAAAATGTAGAATACAATCACAAAATGTAGAATACAATCACAAAATGTAGAATACAATCACAAAATACAATCATCTGAATTGGTATTACATGACAAGGCACATATTCTTACTAAATGATACTGTTTATCAGCACAGGATTGAGATTTCTTGATGAAGACATAGCACAACACAAAACAACTACAAAGTCCCCCAAAATATATCTGAAACACAGCTCCCACATTTTCTTTGTTCATGATAATACATGCAGCAAAAGCCGATATATGTTCTAGAAGGAAAAACAGAAAAGAGACAGTGATAATATAAAAATAGAAATGGCAACCAAACTCAATATTTCTCAAAAAGATGATAATTGTGAAATTTGGATGCAAGCGTGCATGAGTACCTGGACAGTTTTTATACACAAGACTTCAATTGCAGGTCTTAATCAATGGTGGTTATATTGCTGAAGACAATATTTAGGCAAAACCCACCATAACTGATAACAACCACAAACATTCAGCAACAGATGATCACATGAACACAAAAGAACAGTCATCTCAAACCTAACAATGATTCATACTTAACAATGACTCATACCTAACAATGACTCAAACTCAAGAAAACTCATCCACATTCATTCAAAACTAGCAACAGGCAGTAATAATGTGGGGAGAGAGGTAGAAAGATGATGAGAAAGATAAATCATTATAGCATAGCACCATCTTGTATACTAATGCTCAATGCAGCAGGAGGTATACACAGAGGAGTTATGACCCAATAGGAGGAGGTAGACACCTATGAGCCATGACCCAATAGCAGGAGGTAGACACCTAGGAGTCATGACCCAATAGCAGGAGGTAGACACCTAGGAGTCATGACCCAATAGCAGGAGGTAGACACCTATGAGTCATGACCCAATAGCAGGAGGTAGACACCTAGGAGTCATGACCCAATAGCAGGAGGTAGACACCTATGAGTCATGACCCAATAGCAGGAGGTAGACACCTAGGAGTCATGACCCAATAGCAGGAGGTAGACACCTAGGAGTCATGACCCAATAACAGGAGGTAGACACCTAGGAGTCATGACCCAATAGTAGGAGGTAGACACCTATGAGTCATGACCCAATAACAGGAGGTAGACACCAATGAGTCATGGCTTAATAGCAGGAGGTAGACACCTAGGAGTCATGACCCAATAGCAGGCGGTAGACACCTATGAGTCATGGCTCAATAGCAGGAGGTAAACACCTAGGAGTCATGACTCAATAGCAGGAGGTAGACACCTAGGAGTCATGACCCAATAGCAGGAGGTAGACACCTATGAGTCATGGCTCAATAGCAGGAGGTAGACACCTAGGAGTCATGACCCAATAGCAGGAGGTAGACACCTATGAGTCATGGCTCAATAGCAGGAGGTAGACACCTAGGAGTCATGACCCAATAGCAGGAGGTAGACACCTAGGAGTCATGACCCAATAGCAGGAGGTAGACACCTAGGAGTCATGACCCAATAGCAGGAGGTAGACACCTATGAGTCATGACCCAATAGCAGGAGGTAGACACCTAGGAGTCATGTCTCAATAGCAGGAGGTAGACACCTAGGAGTCATGACACGATGCCCTCCTCTCCCTAACAGTGTCAAGAAGCTCAAGTGCCAAAACACTTGCTCAGCGTGGCACCTTCTGATGATCAGACCGCCCCCAGCTCTGAAGCTCTGTATAAAAAGTTTCCTATTATTATGGAATCCAGACACTACATACAACCTGACCCATGTTATAGTAGAGAATCATGGACACTGACATAAAAGAAAGTCCAATTTAGTGAGTATTCTAATTTTTCTTTCTCTCCTCTGTTATCGTTTTGAACAGATTTGAACAAATTATCTATTGTCAAACTGGGAGATGCATTTACTTGACTATTCAGTGCTTGTGTATTGCACTGTTTATTATATGGCAAACAAAGTCACTGATGGTCACTTTTGTATCTGTTGACCTTTCGAGCCGTAGCCAGCCCATATGGCATAGACCCAGATACTCTTTCTATTATGTAAATTTTTATTCTAGCAGTTTTCAATCCTTGTAAAGATCGTTTATCAAATCTCGCCATTTGTCTCTATTCTGTGCAAGCAACTCTATCTCATTGAGGGAGCCGATTCCTGCTGCTCTTGCCTCTCTGATCAATGTTCGTCTCATGGTCTCTCTGGGTCAGCCTCTTTTCCTCTTACCTGTTGTTTCCCACATGAGGGCTTGCTTTGTTATTCGGTTATTACCTCTCCTCATCACATGTCCAACATATGACCATCGTCTTTTCTTGATTACTGAAGATATTAGTGGTTGATGTCACCTTTGTATCCTGAACTGTTATTACAGACTCCAAGAACAATTTTTAAAATTATCAAAACTTTTTGTAAACATTTTACAGTTGATACAACTGCTTGTAAACATCTTACAGTTATACTAAACTTTTTGTAAACATCTTACAGTTGATACTAAACTTTTTGTAAACATCTTACAGTTATACTAAACTTTTTGTAAACATCTTACAGTTGATACTTAACTTTTGTAAACACCTTACAGTTGATACTAAACTTTTTGTAAACATCTTACAGTTGATACTAAACTTTTTGTAAACATCTTACAGTTGATACAAACTTTTTGTAAACATCTTACAGTTGATACAAACTTTTTGTAAACATCTTACAGTTGATACAAACTTTTTGTAAACATCTTACAGTTGATACAAACTTTTTGTAAACATCTTACAGTTGATACAAACTTTTTGTAAACATCTTACAGTTGATACAAACTTTTTGTAAACATTTTACAGTTGATACAAACTTTTTGTAAACACCTTACAGTTGATACAAACTTTTTGCAAACATCTTACAGTTGATACTAAACTTTTTGTAAACATTTTACAGTTGACACTAAACTTTTTATAAACATTTTACAGTTGATACTAAACTTTTTGTAAACATCTTACAATTGACAACAAACTTTTTGTAAACATCTTACAATTGACAACACAATTTTTGTAAACATCTTACAGTTGATACTAAACTGCATGTAAACATTTTACAGTTGATACTAAACTTTTTGTAAACATCTTACAATTGACACTAAACTTTTTGTAAACATCTTACAGTTGATACTAAACTTTTTGTGAACATCTTACAATTGATACTAAACTTTTTGTGAACATCTTACAATTGATACTAAACTTTTTGTGAACATCTTACAATTGATACTAAACTTTTTGTGAACATCTTACAATTGATACTAAACTTTTTGTGAACATCTTACAATTGATACTAAACTTTTTGTGAACATCTTACAATTGACAACAAACTTTTTGTAAACATCTTACAGTTGACAACAAACTTTTTGTAAACATTTTACAGATGACACTAATCACTTTGTAAACACCTTACAGTTGACACTAAACATTTTGTAATACACTTTTTGTAAACATCTTACAGTTCACACTAAATTAATTTTTTGTAATAAAATTTTTGTAAACATCTTACAGTTAACATAAACTTTTTGTAAACATCTTACAGTTAACTTAAATTTTTTGTAAACATCTTACAGTTAACATAAATTTTTTGTAAACATCTTACAGCAGGCAATAAACATTTGGTAAACATCTTACCGTAGACACTAAACCTTTCATAAACATTATACAGCAGACACTAAACTTTCTGTAAACATCATTAAGCAGACACTAAACTTTCTGTAAACATCATTCAGCAGACACTAAACTCTCTGTAAACATCATTCAGCAGACACTAAACTCTCTGTAAACATCATTCAGCAGACACTAAACTCTCTGTAAACATCATTCAGCAGACACTAAACTTTCTGTAAACATCATTAAGCAGACACTAAACTTTCTGTAAACATCATTCAGCAGACACTAAACTTTCTGTAAACATCATTCAGCAGACACTAAACTCTCTGTAAACATCATTAAGCAGACACTAAACTCTCTGTGGTTCTGTCTCTGATGTTACACCCGGTTGACCTGGTGGCTTAGCTTTAACCTTGAACCATGGCGTCTCTTTATAGAGGAACCACAGGTTCCCCAACCAGACGAGAAAGTTCAGGAACCCAAATATCTGGGGAAAAGAATCACAATTTAGTCACTTGTGTTAGGTGGTTATTTGAAATCTGTTAGGTGGACTGTCATATGCTAGGTGGTTATTTGAAATCTGTTAGGTGGACTGTCATATGCTAGGTGATTATTTGAAATCTGTTATGTGGGCTGTCACGTGCTAGGTGGTTATTTGAAATCTGTTAGGTGGACATCATATGATAGGCGGTTATTTGAAATCTGTTTGGTGAACTGTCATATGATAGGTGGTTATTTGAAATCTGTTAGGTGGACTGTCATATGGTAGGTGGTTATTTGAAATCTGTTATGTGGGCTGTCATATGCTTGGTGGCTATTTGAAATCTGTTAGGTGAACTGTCACATGCTAGGTGGTTATTTGAAATCTGTTAGGTGAGCTGTCACATGCTAGGTGGTTATTTTAAATCTTTTAGGTGGATTGTCACATCTATCTATTGACCTTTCAAGTCGTTGCCGGCCCATATTCGATTGTCACATGCTAGGTGGTTATTTGAAATCTGTTAGGTGGACTGTCACATGCTAGGTGGACACTGTATATTGAGCTAAGAGAGCAGTCTGCTTTGTGTAAAGTGGTCAGCCTGAAATATGCTAGGTGGATAGTCTGTAATATGCTAGGTGGACAGTCTGTATTACGTTAGGTGGATAGTGTGTACTATGCTGGGTGGACAGTCTGTACTATGTTAGGTGGACAGTCTGTACTATGCTGGGTGGACAGTCTGTACTATGCTGGGTGGGCAGTCTGTACTATGCTGGGTGGACAGTCTGTACTATGCTGGGTGGACAGTCTGTACTATGCTGGGTGGGCAGTCTGTACTATGCTAGGTGGACAGTCTGTACTATGCTGGGTGGGCAGTCTGTACTATGCTGGGTGGGCAGTCTGTACTATGCTGGGTGGACAGTCTGTATTATGCTGGGTGGACAGTCTGTACTATGCTGGGTGGGCAGTCTGTACTATGCTGGGTGGGCAGTCTGTACTATGCTGGGTGGGCAGGCTGTACTATGCTGGGTGGGCAGTCTGTACTATGCTGGGTGGACAGTCTGTACTATGCTGGGTGGGCAGTCTGTACTATGCTAGGTGGATAGTTCATAAAGTGCTAGGTGTACTCTCAAATGTGCATGGTGGATTCTCTTGTATCAAAGGTGGTCTATCAATCAACTTACCACAGAAACATTGAGTGTAGCATAGTTGCCAAGACTGTCAGTACTACAGCTGTCAGGCTGGCGACAGTCTAAAACTGGACTAGTTGGTCCATATATTCCTATCTCCGCAGGGTTCGTATACTTCTTTATGTCCGTTACACCGGATGCCCAGACAGATGATGAGATTATCCACAGCAATGTCAGGATGATGGATACAACAAAATCCTGGCAATGATACAACCAATGTTAACATCATTAACTGAATGTTACAATAAAATAACTATGTTATAAGAATATTACATTCAAGAAGTAATAAAAAGATTACCAATATTAATTTTACACTAAAACCAGATACTAGTTAAGATTTACCAAAGACATTCCAAAGCCCTCCCCCATTCCCTCAAATGCACCCAAGAAAAGTGAAAACCCTACAATCTTATCTAACCCCACTCATCCAAGATGTACCAAAGAGAAGTGAAATCACTACACTCTAATCTAACCTCCTCCATCCAAAGACATGCAGCACAGAAGTGAAGACCCTACACTCTAATTTGACACCCTGCCCCAAAGACATGCCAAAAAGAAGTGAAAACTCTAAATTCTAATCTGACCTCCTTCCCCCAAAAGGCATGCCCAAAAGAAGTGAAAACTCTACACTCTCTGACCCCACCCATCCAATATGTACCAAAGAGAAGTGAATACCCTTAGACAGTCTCTTAATGAAGCTACAACAAAAGGTGACATTTAAAGCTAACTGAACTCAACCAAGGTCCAATAAGAGGTTAACTGAACCCGACCAAGGTCCAATATGAGGTTAACTAAACCCGACCAAGGTCCAATATGAGGTTAACTAAACCAGACCAAGGTCCAATAAGAGGTTAACTAAACCCGACCAAGGTCCAATAAGAGGTTAACTAAACCCGACCAAGGTCCAATATGAGGTTAACTAAACCCGACCAAGGTCCAATATGAGGTTAACTAAACCCAACCAAGGTCCAATAAGAGGTTAACTAAACCTGACCAAGGTCCAATATGAGGTTAACTAAACCCGACCAAGGTCCAATAAGAGGTTAATTAAACCCGACCAAGGTCCAATATGAGGTAAACTAAGCCCGACCAAGGCCGAATAACAGGTTAACTATACCTGACCAAGGTCCAATATGATGTTAACTAAACCCGACCAAGGTCCAATAAGATGTTAACTAAACCTGACCATGGTCCAATATGAGGTTAACCTAGCCAAGATCCTCTATAAATTTAACTGCCAATTACATCAAAATTGATATGTTCTTTGCCGTACTATTTACAGTAAATTCAAGATTGGCACCTCAACTACATGTGGACAGACACCACAAGTACTGAACACATACTTCAGGACTTACTGAATATAGTCTTGATCTTGATCCTTCCAGTGACGCTAGAAATCACATAGAGCTTGTTGTGTTTTATGTCATCAGCTCTATTCTTAGCAAGATGTTCGATCTTATCCAATAAATTTATGCCTGCCAACTTTGCTTCTCTTATAAGTGTTCTTTTCAGGGTCTTTCTAGGTCTTCCTCTTTTTCTGTATCCTGATGATTCCCATAGAAGAGACTGTTTTGAAATTCTCTTGTTGTCTCTTTCTTCTTAGCACATGTCTTAACATATGCCCATCATCTCTTCCTAATTGTAGATGAGAATGTTCATTGCATGACCATTTCTCTTATGTCAATATCAGTCTTGAATTTATTCCATTGTACACAGAGTATTTTTCTTAGACATTTGTCTTCAAAAGCGTTTAGTTTTTTTCTCAATCTATTTTATTGTTTTCCAGCTTTCACATGCGTAGCTAAGTGTTGATAATATGTTTGAGTTGAATATTCTAAGTTTGGTTTTCTTACTTAGTATTTTGATTTCCGTATTTTGTCCAGGTTTTAAAACTATACGGGCCACTACACACAAAAAAAACAATAACATTTATACAAGAAACAACATTGCAGATATAGACAATACTTCTGGCAAGTGACAGACAGAAAGAGAGGGAGGGAGGGAGGGAGGGAGGGAGGAGGGAGGGAGGGAGGGAGGGAGGGAGGGAGGGAGGGAGGGAGGGAGGGAGGGAGGGAGGGAGGGAGGAGGGAGGGAGGGAGGGAGGGAGGGAGGGAGGGAGGGAGGGAGGGAGGGAGGGAGGGAGGGAGGGAGGGAGGAAGGAAGGAAGGAAGGAAGGAAGGAAGGAAGGAAGGAAGGAAGGAAGGAAGGAAGGAAGGAAGGAAGGAAGGAAGGAAGGAAGGAAGGAAGGAAGGAAGGAAGGAAGGAAGGAAGGAAGGAAGGAAGGAAGGAAGGAAGGAAGGAAGGAAGGAAGGAAGGAAGGAAGGAAGGAAGGAAGATTGACAGACTAGACTAGAGATGGATGGATGGATGGGTGCATAGACAGGCAGGCAGAGACAGACAGACAGAATAGTCACAGTAACATCAACTCACCACCACCACTATCTGGGTATACTTCTTGTAAAAGTTGTCAAACAGCACATACAGCACAATGGCAGCCAGGCAGTACAGGAAGACAAAGACACCCACAAACATGTAGAACTGGGCGCTGCCTTGGGCCCCAGAAGGTGGACAAAAGGTGTCATTTTTGCTAGATGGGCTTTTAGCACACACTGGCAGATCAAAACAGGCTCCCTGCAGGCTGAAAGTATACATTCACTATCATAATGGTGCTTCTGATTATGAATACTCGTCACATAATAATGGCATATGGGGATCATGGTGTTCAATCAGATTCAATCAATTAATAAATCATTCAATAAATAAATAAATAAATCAATCAATCAATCAATCAATCAATCAATAAATCAGTCAATCAACCAAAGCCTTTCAGGCCCCTTTTAATAAAAAAAGGTCACAGACAAGCAGGCACAATATAGGCTTGAGCTAAATAAGCTATGGGAGCTGCGATAGCTCAGTGGTTAGTGAACTGGACTACAAGGACAAGAGATCGGGTTCAATCCTGATCGATGGCTTCCAGGTTCACCCAGCCTTAAATGGGTACTAGATTTTTTTCCTGGGAAAGTAAAGTGACACAAGCATAATACTGACCACATTACCCCAAAAATCATGTGCCGAAGGTCTATACAAATTATGGGCACTAACACCATAATCCCTAAACGTCACTTGGCATGCGTCAAGGGGCTCTTTACTTTCTTAAATAAGTTTTAGCTGAAGGCCTCACAATAAGTGAAAGAGTAAATGTGTGTTTGAGGGTAAATAAGTGAGGAGAGTAAGTGTGTGTTTGAGAGTAAATAAGTGAGGAGAGTAAATGTGTGTTTGAGGGTAAATAAGTGAAGAGAGTAAATGCGTGTTTGAGGGTAAATAAGTGAAGAGAGTAAATGTGTGTTTGAGGGTAAATAAGTGAAGAGAGTAAATGTGTGTTTGAGGGTAAATAAGTGAAGAGAGTAAATGTGTGTTTGAGGGTAAATAAGTGAAGAGAGTAAATGTGTGTTTGAGGGTAAATAAGTGAGAGAGTAAATGCGTGTTTGAGAGTAAATAAGTGAAGAGAGTAATGTGTGTTTGAGGGTAAATAAGTGAGAGAGTAAATGTGTGTTTGAGAGTAAATAAATGAGAGAGTAAATGTGTGTTTGAGGGTAAATAAGTGAAGAGAGTAAATGTGTGTTTGAGGGTAAATAAGTGAAGAGAGTAAATGTGTGTTTGAGAATAAATAAGTGAGGAGAGTAAATGTGTGTTTGAGAGTAAATAAGTGTGGAGAGTAAATGTGTGTTTGAGAGTAAATAAATGAGGAGAGTAAATGTGTGTTTGAGAGTAAATAAGTGAGGAGAGTAAATGTGTGTTTGAAAGTAAATAAGAGAGAGGCTATGAGACAGTGAATGTATGTGAAAGAAAATAAACTATATATTCTACTCTCTTCTCATTTCCTCTTTCTTCTCTTCATATTCACTTCTCTAGACTCTTTCTTTCTCCCCCTATTCTCTTCATATTCGCATCTCTAGACTCCTTTCTTCCCCTATTCTCTTCACATTCACTTCTCTAGACTCCTTCTTTCTTCCCCTATTCTCTTCATATTCCTTTCCCTTAAACCTTCACTTTTACAATTCCTTAAATCCTCTTCTTCTCCATCCCTTCCTTCCCTTCACTTACGAATAAGGGTAGCTGTAATCCAGGTACACAATCCTAGTCTCATTGCCACACTTGACAGTGAATGAGCTGGAGGAACGGTTGCTGGTCGCTGTTGCAAAAGCAAAAATGGACAGTACCTAAAGGATGATTATAATCAACATAGTTAAAATGAGTTAAAGATATCTTTTCAAGTTAAAGGGAAATCACCAGTAAAAGTTTCAATCACAATTATATACATTCGCATAATCATCAATCTCACATCTAAGAGTGAATCAGTGAAGGTCACAAAATCATATTCTCTCTGTGGTTTTACTAACTACAGGTCATGTGGCTTCTGTTGGATTGGAAATGACAAATTACCACCACTGTGTGTCTATATGTTTGGAATTGGAGTCATCAATGACGGCCTAACATCATCAAGTGCTATGACGATCATCAATTTCGGGAGGACGTGAACTCCCATGGTATATGGTGGATAGGCGGCAGGAACCATTGAAGGCTATGTCTGAAAAGTGTTCCTTCTTGCAGTTTCCTCATATTCCAAGTCCGGCTTGTTGCAGGAGCTACTGAGTTAAGTGCCCTGTGCACACCGTGAGCTGTGTGTCTCATCCGTTTTGATCCTGCTTCGATATCCCGCTTGTTTACGATGAATGATGATATCGTATGACAGGGAACAGTTGGCTGTGTTCACTTTCTGCGCGGTTTCGCCTTATGTCTTTTGGCGTGTGCTGAGACTGCTACGATGGGGACTACAGTTACCTTTCTTTGTTTGGGAGATGAGTTGGTAATTCGGATGATTCCACTGGCACGGGCGGTTGAGCAATTATGGATTTTAATTCGTTTGCTGTGATGCCGAGGCCTTCCATAACCAATAACCAATAACCAATCATCAATCATAAGAAAATAACAAACGCCTTATGCAACAAGTCTATGTCAAAAGAAGTGAAAAAGTGAGTTCGTTGGTGCTATATAAAGCCAATGTCAGGTCAGGTAATTTTACCTGCTACTGTATGCAGTAAACAGTACAGTCTGTGGCTGCCCTGGTGCTTTGCAGGTAAGCTCGGGAGAGTAAAAGGCTAGGGGAGAGTACCCCGAAGTAAAACAACCCCACTGCCTTGTGGGTGAGACATTTTAGTCAAAGGCTAGTGGAGCCAACCGTAAACAAACCGACGGAAGGCAACAGAAAACCACCATCGTAACTTCTTTGCACAATCATGAATCGTCACAACAATAGGTGTTCTTTAATGTTAAGTAGAGTCAATCTTAACGTATGGATGTGAATCATGGACAATAGGACAACAGACAAGAAAATCACTGGAGTCTGTAGAAATGTGGTTTTACAGAAGAATGTTGAGAATACCATGGACCAGCTAAGAAGAGTAATGAAAGCGTTCTGAAAGAGGCCAAAGCAAAAAGAGAACTAATTTCCAATATTACGAAGAAACAATCATCATTTTTTGGCTATGTAATGAGAAGAGAACAGCTGGAATATATTGTAACAGCTGGGAAAATTGAGGGACGAAGAGATAGAGGGAAGCAAAGAGAAAAAATACCAGACAGCTTAAGAGAATGGCTTGGCAGAATGTCAACAACATAAATGATAAATAACTGTCGAGATCGAAAGTTGTGGAGAGACATGATCATCTACGCCAGCAGGCATGGTACTTGATGATGATGGTATAAAGCCAGTCCTGATGTATGGACACAATATCGTGGGTAGTAGACAAATAAATGAAAGGACAGCTAGAGGACACAGAGATAGGATTTATAAGAAGAATACTGAGATTTCCTGGACAATTAAAAATACGAACGAGAACATCCTCAAATAGGCCACACACACAATAAAAAGAGTTCCTAAAAGAAATCAGAAAGAAGCAATTGACACTTTCCAGACACACATTATGAGAATAGGAAAGTTGGAATACTTGGTTCAACTGGAAAAATACAGGGAAAGAGAGGTCGTGGACAAAGAGAGAAGGTACTGGACAGCTTAGTGTCATGACATGGAAAAGTCAACAAGAGAAATGATACGATGTATTGTGGATAGGGAATTGTGGATAGGGAATTGTGGATAGGGAATTGTGGAAGGACATGATCCCCTACGCCAACCTGTATGGTACATGATGAGTAAATCATAAATGGAAATATATTCCGCTTCTTCCTTTCACATTCATTATCAGGTCGCATGTTCTTTGCAGACCGTTTCTTTCATCACAGCTCGTTTAAAGAATTTCTGTCTCTAGCCAGATCTCCCACAGACCGTTTCTCTCATCACAGCTCGTTTAAAGAATTTCTGTCTCTAGCCAGATCTCCCACAGACCGTTTCTCTCATCACAGCTCGTTTAAAGAATTTCTGTCTCTAGCCAGATATCCCACAGACCGTTTCTCTCATCACAGCTCGTTTAAAGAATTTCTGTCTCTAGCCAGATATCCCACAGACCGTTTCTCTCATCACAGCTCGTTTAAAGAATTTCTGTCTCTAGCCAGATCTCCCACAGACCGTTTCTCTCATCACAGCTCGTTTAAAGAATTTCTGTCTCTAGCCAGATCTCCCACAGACCGTTTCTCTCACTACAGCATGTCTAAAGAATTTCTATCTCTAGCCATGTCTCATCACAGACCGTTTCTCTCACTACAGCATGTCTAAAGAATTTCTGTCTCTAGCCATATCTCCCACAGACCGTTTCTCTCACTACAGCATGTCTAAAGAATTTCTATCTCTAGCCATGTCTCATCACAGACCGTTTCTCTCACTACAGCATGTTTAAAGAATTTCTGTCTCTAGCCATATCTCCCACAGACCGTTTATCTCACTACAGCATGTCTAAAGAATTTCTGTCTTTAGCCAGTTCTCCCACAGACCGTTTCTCTCACTACAGCATGTCTAAAGAATTTCTGTCTCTAGCCATATCTCATCACAGACCGCTTCTCTCACTACAGCATGTCTAAAGAATTTCTGTCTCTAGCCATATCTCATCACAGACCGTTTCTCTCACTACAGCATGTCTAAAGAATTTCTGTCTTTAGCCATATCTCATCACAGACCGTTTCTCTCACTACAGCATGTCTAAAGAATTTCTGTCTCTAGCCAGTTCTTCCACAGACCGTTTCTCTCACTACGGCATGTCTAAAGAATTTCTGTCTCTAGCCAGATCTCCCACAGACCGTTTCTCTCACTACAGCCTGTTTAAAGAATTTCTGTCTCTAGCCAGATCTCCCACAGACCGTTTCTCTCACTACAGCATGTCTAAAAAATTTCTGTCTCTAGCCAGATCTCCCACAGACCGTTTCTCTCACTACAGCTCGTTTAAAGAATTTCTGTCTCTAGCCAGATCTCCCACAGACCGTTTCTCTCACCACAGCCCGTTTAAAGAATTTCTGTCTCTAGCCAGATCTCCCACAGACCGTTTCTCTCACCACAGCTCGTTTAAAGAATTTCTGTCTCTAGTCAGATCTCCAACAGACCGTTTCCCTCTCAGTAACAGTTGGCTATAGTAGCCTTCGTCAGTCACAGCTGACCATAGTAGCCCCCGTTAGTCATCGTTGGCTATAGTAGCCTTCGTCAGTCACAGCTGGCTATAGTAGCCTCCGTCAGTCATAGTTAGCTATATAGCCTCCTGTCAGTCATAGCTGACTATAGTAGCCTCCGTCAGTCATAGTTAGCTATATAGCCTCCTGTCAGTCATAGCTGACTATAGTAGCCTCCGTCAGTCATAGTTGGCTATTGTAAACTCCGTCACTCATAGTTGGCTATAGTAGCCTCCGTCACTCATAGTTGGCTTGGTGAACTCTTCCTGGTTATTCAGCCTCAAGAATACACCTCCGCCTCCATTTTTGGTGGCATTTGTAGCAGAGCCATCTGTGTATATGTGTGACCAGGAGCCCTGTGGGTAGTTGTCGTTTGTGTATTTTTCTGCTGTGTGTTTTGTCTGTGTGTCTGTTTGGGTGCCTTTTTTCATGATTCCTATTATGTCTTCCTAAATTTCGGGTATTTTGTGTTTCCCATGAGGGGTCATATCAGATGGACTTATGGGTTTCGGTGGTAGACTCCATTATTAGTTACTACAGATCCCAAATATACATAGTTTGTTACAACTTCAAGTTACTCGCTGTAATCACAAAGTCAGAAGCGCGACTGTAACAATCCCTTCGGCGTAGACAGTCCGGATTACGACACCGCAGGGTGGTCACAACCAGCTGGGACCGAAACGAAAGTACTATTAATCAGACCGGAAATGATAGACCAGACATGACAACTGATATATGGCGGAAACCGGAAACAGTCGGTAGTGACTGGAATATTCAGGAAGCCATCACTTGTATCCAACTGAGTGCAAGGGGAAGACACTTGTGTAGTTAGTTGGCCCGAGCTCAGGGAGTGGCTGGTGGAAGAAAGGAGCGAGGTGGTTGCGATAATACCGGAGCGTATACGGAGTTCAGGGGAGGGTGGTATACGGGAATGGGAGAACGATAAAGAAACAAGTGAGAGGTTGTGATACTGAACAACGGGATTATGACATGCAACAGGTTGGGAGAAGGGGGAAATATCATGTGGGGGTATGTGATGTATAAAAGGGAACTGTGTCTACTGTCTGGGGAAGTGCGAAGTACATGCGGAGGATTATGTCGCGTATGGGGAAAGAATAATACGAGTTATGACTGATATGAAGAGAGTTATGATGATTTATATGAAGAGAGTTATGGTTTATATGAAGAGAGTTATGGTTTATATGAAGAAAGTTATGGTTTGAAGGAAGAGAGTTATGATTTGTAGGAAGAGTGTTATGATTTATATGAAGAGAGTTATGATTTGTAGGAAGAGAGTTAGATTTATAAGAAGAGAGTTATGGTTTGAAGGAAGAGAGTTATGATTTGTAGGAAGAGAGTTATGATTTATAGGAAGAGAGTTATGATTTGTAGGAAGAGAGTTATGATTTATATGAAGATACTTATGGTTTTTATGAAGAGAGTTATGATTTGTAGGAAGAGAAATATGAGTTTATAAATAGTTTTCATTTATGAGTAGAACGTTATGATTTATATGAACAGTATTATAGTTTGTATGTATAGTTTTGATTTATATGAACAGTTATGCGTTATATGAATAGATTATGAATGTATGATAGTTGTAATTTGTATAAAGAGAGTTATGATTTGTAGAAAGAGAGTTACAATAACTTATCAACTTGACACTTCTCCAAGCGAACATTTCCCTAATCATCAGTTTACCAACAAGCCATATTTTCCACATCGATAACTAGTTCCTAACACAAACTCCAAAACACGAATCCTCTGTCAGTCATAGATGGCTATAGTAACCTCCGTCAGTCATATTTGGCTATAATAGCCTCCGTCAGTCACAGGTGGCTATAGTAAGTAACCTCTGTCAGTCATAGCTGGCTATAGTAACCTCCGTCAGTCATATGTGGCTATATTAGCCTCAGTCTGTCATAGTTGGATATAGTAGCCTCCGTCAGTCATATTTGGCTATAGCAGCCAGCGTCAGTCACAGCTGGCTATGGCAGCCTCCGTCAGCCACAGCTGGCTATGGCAGCCTCCGTCAGCCACAGCTGGCTATAGTAGCCTCCATCAATCACAGCTGGCTATAGTAGCCTCCTCAGTCATAGTTGGCTATAGTAGCCTCCGTCTGTCATAGCTGGCTATAGTAGCCTCCGTCAGTTATAGCTAACTATGGCAGCCTCCGTCAGTCATAGTTGACTATAGTAGCCTCAGTCAGTCATAGTTGGTTATAGTAGCCTTCGTCAGTCGCAGCTGACTATAGTAGCCTACGTCAGTCATAGTTGGCTATAGCAGCCTCCCGTCAGCTATAGCTGATTATAGTAGCATCCGTCAGTCATAGTTGGCTATAGTAGCCTCCGTCAGTCACAGCTGACTACAGTAGCCCCCGTCAGTCATAGTTGGCTGTAGTAGCCTCCGTCAGTCAGAGTTGGCTACAGTAACCTCTGTCAGTCATAGTTCTTCTTCTTCTAACTTTTTAGCTCCCTGTGGTGCATAGGTCTTCAATAAACACTTTCCAAGTCGTTCTGTTTTTTTTTTGCCATTCTTCATAGTCATAGTTGGCTATTGTAAACTCCGTCAGTCACAGTTGGCTATAGTAACCTCCGTCAGTCACAGTTGACTATGGATTTTGCAGCTCCCCTAAAAAATGTTATTTTTTATATTATGTCGCCGTGTATTCACTTTTTCTATGAATCTGTCTGCTTTTTGTTTGAGTTGTAGCTGTAGAGTGTGTTTCCAACGATCACGGTCTGCTGCTATGTCTTCCCAGGTTGCAGGGTTTATGTTCGGAGTCTTCATGTCACGTTTACACACACCTATAAACCGGGGTTTTGGGCACCCACTAGTTCTTTTCCCATCTGCTAGTTGTCCATAAAGTATATCTTTTGGTATGTGGCTATCTTTCATAAGGTGTAAGCTGCCAAGCCAGCGTAACCCACGTTGTTTTAGCAGCGTGTGGATGTTCGGGTGTCCTGTGTGAATGAGGACCTCCATGTTTGTCACTTTGTCCTTCCTTCCAAGTGATACCAAGAATACGACTCTGGCATCTCATGTTGAATGCATTTAGCCTTCTCTTTTGCTTTATATAAGGGAGCCGCGATAGATCAGTGGTTAGTAATCTGGACTACAAAGGACAATAGAAAGAGTTCAATCCCAACCGACGGCTTCCGGTTCACCCAGGCTTTAAAGGGTACCAGATTTTTTCTTGGAAAGTAAAGCGGCACAGGCGTAATACCGACAACATTACCCCGAAAACCATGTGCCTGCAAAAATCAGAAGGTCTGTAAAATGTATGGTCACTAACACCATATTCCCTATACGCCACTTGGCGTGACGGGGGTACTTTACTTTGCTTTGTATAAGTTGTCCATAACAAAGGATACTGACTGCTTACTTGCTTGCCTTCGTCCGATGACTAAAGGAGTGCACCTCTTCATCATCCGCCCTTACAAGGACGTTAAGTGTGCGTGTATGCGTCGTGTTGTGGTTTGCAGCATAATTGTCATATTTACGCCTTTAAACCCAACACATCCGACTTCAGCACAGGATACTGATGATGCAGGTGTAAACTGCGGCCTTACTTTTAATTGTCAGTTTGCTGTTTTGCCAATCGTGCCTATAAAGTAGGACGAAGATGGTAGCAGCTTCACCAATGCGGTTGTCAATTCCTGTATCTAAAGATAGTTTGTCATTGATGATGGATCCCAGGCAGCTACACTGCTGCACGACATCATTTTGTAGTTGTTGATAAAGACGATATGTGCTGCTTCGACGTCCTGACCGAGTATACTAGTTTTCTGTAAACAGGCGTACACAACTAAGACAATATCTTTCAAGTCTTCCTTCTACATAAATCTCCGTCACAATAAATGTTATTTCGTCCTGTCCTTTTCACAAATTGTATTTTCTATTTTTAACACGCTCTGTCGTTTTCTCATTATCCCGCCCTAACCCCACCTCCATTATGGAGGTTTCTCTGCTTTAATTTGTCCAGCTCGGGCTGATCACGTGCAGTCATGTGTGAAAATTGATAGTCGCCGTCCGAACCGATGTTCACCAAAGCCGTTTTAAGAACGTATCCGGGTTGTTGCCATAGTAACCGCTAGTTATTGAAATACAACCAAAAAAAGTCTTGGGAAATGTCACTTCCGGAAATAGTGGACAAGACAATGTCTCAACATAATAGTATGAGTTATGTAGGGCTGTCGTCGTTCTGTTTGGGAGATATGACACTGGACATTTTGCTGGAATCTCTCTCTCTCTCTCTCTCTCTCTCTCTGTTAAATGTTATTCAATCTCTCCAAACGTTAATTATATTATAGTAGCTCTAGATCCAGTCTGCCAAAGATGGACTGTGTCAGCCACGGGGCAGTTTTAGGGGGGAAAACGTGGACCCATATAGGATAGAGTCAAGTTAGCAAGATCATAAGTTTTGAACTTAGAAGAATAAGTAGGAAGAGGAGGAGGAATAGGAAGAAGACGTAGAAGCAGAAGAGGAAGAAGAAGAAGAAAATAAGGAGAAGAAAAAAAAAGAAAAGAAAAGAACAGTTCTCATTGTTAAACTTTCTTAACATCTCTCTCACTATAAAATCGCCACATCTCTCATCGTTAAAGTTTCAGAGGAGAATTCTCCCTAGGAGTATATAAAACAGTCACGCAGAGTACCAATCACCTTAGACAGCCGCCACCACGAGGAGGACACCGACGGATTTAAAGCTGAGCCAGCACGACCGGTTATGGATTGTAGATTCGATCAGAAGTGTTACGCAAAATAAGTTTAGTTATACCGATTATAATGTGAGGTTTTGAGTTCACTGCAGCAGGAGGTCGACGCGTGGGAGTCATGACCCAGAGAGTCATCAACAAAATTGTGCGCATGTCATACAAACCTCTTTCCGAATCAGAAGTCTCTAAGAGGTTAACATTTGTTATTGGTTGGACAAACTGCAATCTATCTCGTTGCCAGTATTGTTCCTCTTCTCTGAGCACATGGTCGTCACATTTTCCCCAGTACTCAATGTCTATCATTGAGAGGTCATCATACGTCAATTCTTTAACATCACAATTTTTAACCTGTCTTGTCCTGCACAGAAACGTGCCCAATGACTTTAGCCTACACAAGTTCTATTGGGTTGAGGTGCGAATGATATGGTGGGAGGAGAAGGGGTGTGTGGCCCTACTTTGCAATTATTTTATCAATTTGATATAACTTTAACAGCCAGATTAGCAAAAAGACAGAAGTAATGGTAACAACAAAGAAAGACATCACCTCAGTGCAAAATAAAGACAAATGGAACAATATTAAAACAGGAAAATGAATTTAGATATCTGGGAACAATGTTAACCTCAGATGGTAGGTGTACAACAGAGTTGAGATGCAGAATGCCTCAGGCAAAAGCAGCTTTCCAAAAATGAGGAAGATACTATGCAATCCATTTTTTACAATAGAAACAAGAAAAAGAGTTCTTAAATGTTATGTAGAGCCGGTCTTAACATATGGATGTCAATCATGGACAATAGGACAACAGACAAGAAAATCACTGGAGGCTGTAGAAATGTGGTTTTACAGAAAAATGTTGAGAATACCATGGACAGCTAAGAAGAGTAATGAAAACGTTCTGAAAGAGGTCAAAAAGAAAGCTAATTACCAATATTAGGAAGAAACAATCATCATTTTTTGGCCATGTAATCAGATGAGAACAGCTGGAATATATTGCAACAACTGGAAAAATTGAGGGACGAAGAGATAGAGGGAAGCAAAGAGAAAAGATACCAGACAGCTTAAGAGAATGGCTTGGCAGAAGGTCAACAACAGAAATGATAAATAACTGTCGTGATCGAAAGTTGTGGAGAGACATGATCACCTACACCAGCAGGCTTGGTACTTGATGATGATGATGATATAACATTGTCTTCTTAGTCTAACAAGTTGCAACAACTCTAGTTTTAAAGGAAATATTTCCATTTCTAAGCCATGTGATGATTTAATCATTTGTGCTTCACGAATTAGGAGCGTTGTCCTCCATTGGTACCGAATTATGATAGGATGCATTGTCCATTACAAGGCATGAAGGTCTATCCAGAATGGGGAGTAGAGTGTTCTTTATCCAGACTCTGAACATTCGCCCATTCATTTAAGTGTGGTAGTCCCTATTGTCTGTAGACTTTGGTTGAAAAATAAGTTGTGTGTCAATAACAAATCCGTTCTCTCGATCGCCAGCATGTGCCAATATAAAGCGTTTTCCTTTGCTGCTGGGAATGCTTCTTTTATTATCACTGTCAACTGATTGCCATTCTTTCTCATATGTATGATGAGCATTGACCCACGTTTCATCCAAATATACTATATCGTAGCCTTCCATTCGTCGCTCACGGATCTGCCTCTGGTATTTGCTTCGGGCAGCTATCAGGTGTGGTTTTTCACAAACAATATTTCTACCACTAGCAGATTTTCGAAAAGAATAAAAAAAAACGCCTCTTACGATTTTCCAAAGAGTCGTTGTTGAGATTTCAATATCACATTCTAATTGCAGTCGAACTTTAAGTTTGCGCAGTGTAACAAGTTGATTTGATTCAAATATTTTCAAAATCTCACGTCTAATAACGTCTTTCTCAAAATCATCGACATTCATTTATCTTCCTCGCTTGACCGTCGCCTCTGCAGATTCAAAGTTCTGTCCTACCAATCGATTGAAAGACCTTCTATCTATACTTAAAGCTGTACGCGTTATTTTTTTTTAAAACAGTAATATAACTGATATAATATAATATAATATATCTATATAGATAATTTTTTTAAGATCAATTAGGGGCATGCCTGGAATAACAATCGGGGGTCATTGTATAAATAATCTAAGGTATGCTGATGATACAGTCTTAATCGCTAAGAGTGAAAATGAGTTACAAGAAATGTTAGACATTATAGTGAAAGAAAGCAAAAATAAAGGACCTTAATAGCAAAAAGACAAAAGTAATGGTAACAACAAAGAAAGAGACATCAGCGCAGTACACAATAAAGACAAGTGGAACAATATTAAAACAGGTAAATGAATTTAAATATCTGGGAAAATTGTTAACCTCAGATGGTAGATGTACAACAGAAGTGAGATGCAGAATGGCTCTGGCAAAAATACAGCTTTCATTAAAATGAGATACTTTGCAATCCTTTTTTGACAATAGAAACAAGAACAAGAGTTCTTAAGTGTTATGTAGAGCCGGTCTTAACATATGGATGTCAATTATGGACAATAGGATAACAAACAAGAAAATTACTGGAGGATATAGAAAAGTTGTTTTACAGAAGAATTTTGAGAATACCATGGACAGCTAAGAAGAGTAATGAAAACGTTATGAAAGAGGCCAAAGCAAAGGGAGAGCTAATTTTCAATATTAGGGAGAAACAATCATCATTTTTGGGCAATGTAATGAGAAGGGTGCAGCTGGAATATTTTGTAATAACTGGAAATTGAGGGACGAAGAGATAGAGGGAAGCAAAGAGAAAAGATACCAGACAGCTAAAGAGAATGGCTTTGCAGAAGGTCAACGATTGAAATGATAAATAACTGTCGATTTTAAAAATCAGGTTTTCACTGTACAATAACTTACAAATTATCACATATAAAGCATTATACATTAATAGTAAATATTTTGTCAAGACACGCCTATGATCTTTTTTCACAAGAAATCGGAAACAACAAAACTACTTTCTGAACGGCGCGGCTTACAATTTACGGTTCAATAAGTGCGAAATGGTGCTATGATTGTGTGGAGAACACATGAGATTGCCTTTTTAAAAATATGAGTTGATTACAACAAATGTGGGTATTGTAAACTTCTACAAATTAGGACAGCCAAGAAAATAATATTTTTATATACCTCAAAGAAACAAAATCTTTCCTAAATGCATGGGAGTAGGGGAAAAAAAAATCAGACTTAAGGTCGGTGAAAAAATAAGATTTCTTGAAAAGAATTACAGAAATTCATCAAACAGTTTCCGAGATAATTAATAAATTTTGTGGGCACGAATTTCTGAACGAACTATAAAATCTCCCTCCCTGTTATTTTTACCTCCAATTTAGATCTTTAGTCTGTACTTCCACACCTTTTTCTCTTATTATTTCTCTTTCTCAGCCTTTACACCACATCGGTGTTGTACATGACTCTTGTCACACCCCTTGTGGCTGGGTAGTCTAGAGGTACTACGTGGCTCTCAGGACAGGAAAGAACCGGGTTAAAAGGCCACAAGAAATGGTGGTGATTTTTCAAAAATTTGAATACAATTTTTTTTTAATAGAGGGGAGGTAATCACTGGAAGAAAATCGCCGATAGACTCACTGGCAGTGAGTATGTACCGGACGTTAGAGAAAGTGGACATTGTTAAGTTTGTTCTTAATTACTTAGGAGCGGAAGCAGAAAATGGGCGGGGCAAGAAGTAAACATTGAAACATACCGGCACTGTTAACTGTCACGTATGTCGTAGTAGAGGTGACTAAGGAGATTGGAGATCGTCGCCTGTGCAGACGTGTAGTATGTGCACTGAGCGACCTTGAACAACGTAATTTACCTACGCATTTTGGGAAATGCTGTGACAAATGGTGTAGCGGATATGGGTAATTCCTGACTGCACTGAAACTGGTTCCTTGGATGGAATAGAATAGTTTAGGATGAAAAAGGGATTGGGTCGATCCGGTGTGCATGTGGGAGAAGACGATGTGTCGACAATAAACATCTGATAACGACAATCGGTCTGAATATACTTCAAGAAATTCTGGAGAGCGGTGGGGCGGATATGGGGGATGTTCTGACTGCAATGAAACTTATTCCATGAATAGAAAAGAATATTAATAACATATTTGTTTAAAAACAGAATTAGATGCTAATGGTTCTTGTGTGTAAAAGACTTTAGAACAGGTGGTATAGTTTTTTTTTTATTTTCATAATTATTACGCATAGACAGACAGGCAGGCAGGCAGATATTCAGACGGACGGGCGGAAGTACTAGGCTAGACTAGAGACAAGACAAGACACAAGACACAAGACAGGACAAGAGACAAGACACAAGACAGGACAAGAGACAAGACACAAAACAGGACAAGACACAAAACAGGACAAGAGACAAGACACAAGACAGGACAAGAGACAAGACACAAAACAGGACAAGAGACAAGACACAAAACAAGACACAAGACACAAGACAGGACAAGAGACAAGACACAAAACAGGACAAGAGACAAGACACAAAACAAGACAAGAGACAAGACACAAAACAAGACAAGAGACAAGACACAAAACAAGACAAGACACAAAACAGGACAAGAGACAAGACACAAGACAGGACAAGAGACAAGACACAAAACAAGACACAAGACACAAAACAGGACAAGAGACAAGACACAAAACAGGACAAGAGACAAGACACAAGACAGGACAAGAGACAAGACACAAGACAGGACAAGAGACAAGACACAAAACAAGACACAAGACACAAGACAGGACAAGAGACAAGACACAAAACAGGACAAGAGACAAGACACAAAACAAGACAAGAGACAAGACACAAAACAAGACAAGAGACAAGACACAAAACAAGACAAGAGACAAGACACAAAACAGGACAAGAGACAAGACACAAGACAGGACAAGAGACAAGACACAAAACAAGACACAAGACACAAAACAGGACAAGAGACAAGACACAAAACAAGACACAAGACACAAAACAGGACAAGAGACAAGACACAAGACAGGACAAGAGACAAGACACAAAACAGGACAAGAGACAAGACACAAAACAAGACACAAGACACAAAACAGGACAAGAGACAAGACACAAGACAGGACACAAGACACAAAACAGGACAAGAGACAAGACACAAGACAGGACAAGAGACAAGACACAAAACAGGACAAGAGACAAGACACAAAACAGGACAAGAGACAAAACAAGACACAAAACAGGACAAGAGACAAGACACAAAACAGGACAAGAGACAAAACAAGACAAGAGACAAGACACAAAACAAGACAAGAGACACGACACAAAACAGGACAAGAGACAATACAAGAGACACGACAAGACACAAAACAGGACAAGAGACAAGACACAAAACAAGACAAGACACAAAACAAGACAAGAGACAAGACAAGACACAAAACAAGACAAGAGACAAGACACAAGACAAGAACTGATGTAACTGAACTTGATGCACGTACACGCACATTGTGCCTTTTTCTGGATGAAAACCAAATGATAAACCAAGTGGCAAGAACCGCTGATATCTCAGGCTTGGTTTATTCCTCAAATCATTGCTACGTCTTTTCTTTCAACCACTGAACTGATTTGTTTTTTAAATTTTAATTAAATAATTTACAGTTTTTATTTTCTGAAGGTCGAACTAACCATATCAGATACGTATTTAATATTCCATTTCTACGTTTTTTTTGTTTCTTTCTTGGCTTGAGGTTTGTCTAGTTTATGTTTGTGTGTATTGTGTATGTCCCAGCAATCAATTGCATAGTTTGTATGCCACAAAGTCTGATCGTTTTGTTTCGTCTTTTATTGCTGTAACGATAAATCCGTTACATTTTGTCTATATTTTAAATTTTATATTGACCCTTACTCCGCTAGTGCCGACCTGTCTGTCTGTCGATCTCTCTCTCTCTCTATATATATATATATATATATATATAATCTGTGTGGGACGTGGATATATATGTGGCATCGAGTTAAGGCGTCGGCCTCTGGGCTGACAGGTCAGGATTCGAATCTCGCTTGGACGGCAAGGCGCTCACAACAGAAGAGTTGGAGCCCACAGATGATAGCTTGCGCCATGAACGATGAACCAGAACCATCCAGACCCCACTCCACTTCTTCGCGGTGCCTCCCAAAACATACTAACCTGTCTGCACCATATAGGAATATTGAGAAGATGTAACATTTTCCTATTCGTAGTTTCAGATCTGGTGTTATTTGTTTTGTTGTTTTCTCCCAGTACAAATTACACATTAGTCGTTTGTTTGTGTCGTCTAGATTTATATCCTTTAGGCAGTCTATAAGTTGATTATGGTGTATTCTATCAAAAGCTTTGAAGTCTATGAAGCAGGCATATATTGATTTGTTTACTTCTATGCACTTTTCAATCAATGTTCTCATGCTAAATATGGCTTCTCTATGTTTACTCGCTCTTCTTCTACCATAAGATTTTCTAATTTTCCTTGTTGGTATAAGGTCCTAACATTTCATGTGGCTATTTTTAATTCGTTCTTAAAACAATAGTTAGAATTTCTCTCCATGGCTTTCTTTGAGTGTAACGTGATGGGGCTCCAATCTCTTTCACGGTGGTCTGTCATATTCATCTTTTGTGTTCTGAATATGCCGCATGTGTGTCACACACTTTGCTGTTTTCGCTTTCTGGGCCGTTGATCATTTCCGATTCTTCCGCCCCATCCACCGTCACAGACTTTTCACATTCGGGTTGAACATACCCGGTCACCGGCGAAATTTTTGTCGAACCATGTGCTTGCCTATCGAACCGCGAACACACGACACAAAGAAGAATAAATCATATACCACTTAAATATCGGTAAAGTTCACAGTTCATCCACACGTCAGAAGTAAAACATACACCAAACGGGGAATAGCAACACATACTTTCACAACTAGACTGTCGCGTAAATCATTTAAATATATCAGCAACAGCCGATTTATAAAAACGACTACACGTAGCCGCCATGACACCATCGTCATGCTACTCGTTATCAGATCAGACTGCCTCCTACTGCGAAGCTCTGTATAAGCGTGACTCGTTCCCCACACCTCCAGGTTGTGATATCGAGCTCGTTACCGCTAATTAAAAGCGGGACAAAAATTGATATTTGTTATTGAAAACGGGACACAATTTAATATTTGTTATTGAAAAGAGGACAACAAATCTTCTGCTTCGTCGTTCCCTCCTCATTTGCCTTTCAGCGTCGTGGGGAGACATAATTTGATGTCTTTTGCTCTTCTGTTCGCTTCTGCTGCTGTTTTGTTTCCTAAACTTTATAATATTCTGTCAATCCATCTTTTTCGTGGTCGACCCTTGGGTCTGGTGTTCTCGCAACGTCTAAGGCTCGTTATTTTGTGCTTTGACTACTCTGCCTTGTCACGTGGCCAAACAATTTTATCTGTTGTTTCTTTATATATTCTATGGCAGGGGCTATTCCCAGCTTTTTCCTCAGTTTTTCAGACAAAAATTGATATTTCTTATTGAAAGCAGAACAAAACTGTCGTTTTTAATCGAACGACGGGGGATCCGAGAAAAATGGAAAGTAAAAGTCCCGTTCAGTTCAAAAAGGTGTATGTGTGGTCAACTTAACAACATATGTCGGGAAAGGACTAGCAAACTGAAAATAAGAGACCGTCAGGAAAACAAAAAACACAGTAAGGGAGTGAGAAAATAAGAGCCTTAACGTGATGATATGTTGTGGTTGTGAAAAGGGGGTTGGCTAGCAAAGGTTTGATGATAAGCCTTCCCGGTGAGTCGACGTGGGATAGTGACTCTTGAAAGGAACGGTTTCATGCAAGAGTTGATTCTGGCAGACCTGATTGATAGATTACAGGCAGAGTGGCTTCGTTTTGCTAGATGCTGTGTTTCTGTGTATTTCTGAGTACAATCACAGCTCGGTTTAGACGTCACTGACTGAGACAGAACGGATCAAAATGTCTTCCCGTTTCTACCCCATTTGTGTATCTGATTAATTAAAATGAAACACGATGTATGGTACTGGTAGTCACATAGGATTGTGTTATGAGGAAATGCTGTATTTAGTGTAGGTAAATTTGTCTTCTGTGGACTTTGGGATGGAGAGAGAGAGAGAGAGAGAGAGAGAGAGAGAGAGAGAGAGAGGGAGAATTTGTTTTGTGTAGAAAAAAGGGGGGGGGATAATAAAAGAAAAAAAAAAGAAATGGAGGGAGGGGGTTTACTTGTGTGGAAGTTGCGGGACATTTTAGATATGTGGTTAGAAACTTGTGTGGATGTAGTAGAGAATTTGTGTGGATGTTGTGGCAAATCTGTGTGGATGTGAAGGAAAATGTGTGGATGTGATGGAAAATGTGTGTGGATGTGGAAAATTTGTGTGGATGTGAAGGAAAATGTGTGGATGTGATGGAAAATGTGTGTGGATGTGAAGGAAAATGTGTGTGGATGTGATGGAAAATGTGTGTGGATGTGATGGAAAATGTGTGTGGATGTGAAGGAAAATGTGTGTGGATGTGAAGGAAAATGTGTGTGGAAGTGATAGAAAATTTGTGGTGTGTGGATGTCATGGAAAGTTTGTGGTGTGTGGATGTCATGGAAAGTGTGTGTAGGTGTGGTGGAAAATGTGTGTGGATGTGATGGAAAATGTGCGTGGAAGTGATGGAAAGTTTGTGTGGATGTGATGGAAAGTTTGTGTGGAAGTGATGGAAAGTTCGTCATTAGTTCATGATTCGAAAAATGTGTTTCAAAAAGACGCGGCATCGACATTTATCTCACGTGGAAAATGGGAATCTTGTCATTTGTAAATAATGGGGTAGAGGAGTTGGGGAACATAACACAAATGTTGTGTAGAGAACATAAACAAGAGCTGATTTTTGGAGAGAGAGGAGATAACACATATATCATCTTTTGAACATAAACAGAGTTGATTTTTTAAAAGATAACAAAAAACGTCATTTAGATAACATAAACAGAATTGATGTTTGGGGAGATGAGATATCAACAAGGCCGTGTAAATAACATACACAGAATTGATGTTTGGGGAGATGAGATATTACATGGCCGTGTAGATAACATAAACAGAATTGATGTTTGGGGAGATGAGATATTAACAAGGCCGTGTAGATAACATAAACAGAATTGATGTTTGGGGAGATGAGATATCAACAAGGCCGTGTAAATAACATAAACAGAATTGATGTTTGAGATGAGATATCAACAAGGCCGTGTAGATAACACAAACAGGGTTGATGTTGGAAGAGACGAGATAAAAAAAAAGGGAAGTCGTGTGTGTAGAGGCAACTGAGAACACAACAAGAAGCAAGCCAATAACACATCAACGAAATATTAAATAGCGTGTAATTATGAATAATAAAAAAAAAAATAGGCACCGATGAATGTAAAATGACCACCCAAAAACAGCATTAGGAATCGGATAACACGAGCGAAAGCGTGGGCAATTTGGGTAAAAAGAGGAGGTAATTTATCATCGCTTTGGATAATAAAATAAACATGTTAATTCAACAAGTTAACGGAGGAGGAGTATTGGGAGAAAACTTGAATAAATGTGAGAGAGAGAGATAAGGATAACATTCGATGAGAGGAGGAGATGTTAACATGAATGTATATTTTGTTATATATTTTTTTAAAATACTTGACGATATTTGCAGCGGTAGGGGTTCGGGATGTGTAGTGAAGATAAAGTACAAGAGTTGAGAACCCAGACGTGCGAGTACGGACAATGTAAGGTACACTGGTAGCATCGTTACTTCTATCTGGACAACATCGGCTACTACAACAATAATAACTACAAGTACAGCAATTACCACAACACAAACAACAAAAGCCAAAGCTACAGAGGCTACAACAACTACCACAGCAATTACTACAGCAACAAGACGCGACCGCGCTGAATCATTACCGATACGGAGTCCTGGCAATACCTTTACTATATCAGCAGTCGTAACAAAAAGAAACCTACCAATACCACTACTACTACTACCATGGTCTTCCCTCTATCACTACATCTTTCTTTCTTTCCCTTCCTCTCTTTCTTTCTTTCGATTCCTCTCCTTCTTTCTTTCTTTCCCTTCCTCTCTTTCTTTCCCTTCCTCTCTTTCTTTCTTTCTTTCCCTTCTTCTCTTTCTTTCTTTCCTTTCCACTCTTTCTTTAGCTTCCTCTCTTTCTTTCTTTCTTTCCCTTCCTCTTTCTTTCTTTCCCTTCCTCTCTTTCTTTCTTTCTCTTCCTCTCTTTCATTCCCTTCTTCTCTTTCTTTCCCTTCCTCTCTTTATTTTTTTCTTTCCTTCCTCTCTTTAATTTTTTCTTTCCCTTCCTCTCTTTCTTTCCCTTCATCTCTTTCTTTCACTTCCTCTTTCTTTCCCTTCCTCTCTTTTTCTTTCTTTTATATAACTAGGTAGACTGGTAGCAAAATGTGGACATAAACAACGTTTCTATTATTTTGAGAAGTTTAATTATAAATCGTCGCTGGAACGTAGATTACGTTATTTTGCTTTCAGGATCCCATTTCTTTATCTTATTGTCGTCGACGGTAAAAACACTACCTACCTAGGTGTACATTTGCAGCTGTCAATTTACATGAGGCTGGCAGGTAATGATCAAACAAACCACACGCAGCTGTCAAACAATGATAAAAAAAATCGACTTGCAAGTGTCAAGTAATTATCTTTAAAATCCGCTTGCAGCTGCCAAGTAATGACCAAATAATCCCCTTGCAGCTGTCAAGTAATGACCAAATAATCCACTTGGAGCTGTCAAGTAATGACCAAATAATTCACTTGGAATTGCCAAGTAATGATCAAATAATCCACGTGCAGCTGTCAAGTAATTACCAAATAATCCCCTTGGAGCTGCCAAGTAATTCTCACACAATCCACTTACAGGTGTCAGAGGATATCTACATCCCACCTCTTCTCTCCAGAGCCCCCCGCCCCCTCTGCCCGCCTAAAAAACAAATCCCCAACCATAATAGCCTGAAACTGATCAAAAGTCTGGCCACAAAAACACCATTCAACATGAAATATGTACCGGGAATCCCCTCCCTGTGGGATTCCAGAGCTAACAATGAATTCACTCAAATTACGGGCCAACGTGTCGGAGCACCAACACCACTTGTTCTCACGTGAGACAATGGCTAAAGGGAGGTCACAATTGAACGGCTAACACGTTTTAGAACCCTGGACAAAAAAAAACCTGTCTTGTCATCTCATTCCAACATTATTTTTCTTCTTTTTTTTTTCCCCACTTCCTTATATTCCCCGTTGCGTTTTCACTCATTGTCAATTGAAGTTGTAGAGGTCCTCTGATGTTGTCAGTCCATCTTACTCTGGGACTACCGAAGGCTCTTCTTCCATCTCCTCATTTAATATGTTTTGTACTGGATATAAAAAGTAATGACCAAACAATCTTGCCTTGATAGAAGTATGGCGAATATATATATATATACATACAATCTAGTACATTGAGGAAGATACTATGCAATCCATTTTTGACAATCGAAACTAGAAAAAGAGTTCTTAAATGTTATGTAGAGCCAGTCTTAACATATGGATGTCAATCATGGACAATATGACAACTAACTTATCCTAGAATGTAGTATTAGAACTTTTGAAATTGAACCAACGAGAGGGCCGACCAAACCTGTCTTACAGGAGACAGGGCTATTTTAAGTTAGACACCTACATGAGAGTGGAATTAACTTGTGGTTCCCTAGCACCACTACGGCAATAGATCAAATTTACGCGATAAAGAGACTTGACATAAAGAGGACTTGACGTAAAAGAGACGACGGAAAAAAGACTTACAATAAAGAGACTTGACATAAAAAGGACTTGACGTAAAAGAGGCGACGTAAAAAAGACTTACAATAAAGAGACTTGACATAAAGAGGACTTGACGTAAAAGAGACGACGTAAAAAAGACTTACAATAAAGAGACTTGAAATAAAGAGGACTTGACGTAAAAGAGTACTTGACGTAAAAGAGTACTTGACATAAAAGAGACTTGAGATAGAGACTTAACATAAAAGAAACTTGACAGATGAAGAAAAGCAAATGAAAACAAGAGTTCGCGTTGCCTGGACTTCAGTGATTGACATGCTCAACAATGACAGGCAGCACGAAACCCCAAACCAGTATCTGATCTTCGCTCTCTTACAAAGTCTCCCTCCTTCCACATCAAACCCCAAACCAGTATCTGATCTTCGCTCTCTTACAAAGTCTCCCTCCTTCCACATCAAACCCCAAACCAGTATCTGATCTTCACTCTCTTAGTCTCCCTCCTTCCACATCAAACCCCATCCTTTTTACATGTTCCTACAGGAGCCAAGGTGGTTGAGTGATTAGTGTGCTCGATTCCTGATCAGAAGGATCTGGGTTCGATCCCCAGGAGTATCCCAAACTTTCAACACACACATACACACCTTCCTCACAAATATACACATATCTAACAATCATCTTCTCCTCTCCCTAACCCCTCTCTATCACTCACAAAACACATATGACATGAAGTGCAAAAACAAGTACTTACCAAGTCCAGAATCTTCAACATAAGTATGACCTCAAACATTTCAAGAACAAGTGATCTAAGTGTAGCTGCCCCTCAATAGAAATCATAACAGTTGTGGTCTAAACAGTCTAAGATTCGATCGCAGCCCAGACCTCGGTATAACAGCCACACAACGAACCGACAGCTGTTAACAGCCACACAACGAACCGACAGCTATTAATAGCCTCACAAAGAAACGACAGCTGTTAACAGCCACACAACGAACCGACAGCTATTGACAGCCACACAACGAACCGACAGCTGTTAACAGCTACACAACGAACCGACAGCTGTTAACAGCCTCACAAAGAACCGACAGCTGCTAACAGCCACACAACGAACATCCCTCAATAATAGTCACACAGTTATCTATGAGATGTTACACATACGTTGCATGGCGCTTGTTTCAAGACCGGCATGGCGAACCGCCCGCTAATACAACCACACGACGGCTGGCTCGCTGGCACTAACACACAAGGAATCACTCGCTCTTACAACCACACGACGGCTGTCTCGTTGTCTTTCACACACGAGGTATCACACGCTGTTACAACAACCACACGAACTGGCGCCAACTGCCATGGCCTGGCACCATTTAACACAAAACAAATATCCCGTGGTCGCTGTCACACTGCCTAGCTGCAAACACCACACGGCCTGACGCCAAATGTCACAAGGCATGACGACAAATGCCACGAAGCCTGACTCCTAATGTTACACATCCACATAAGCACAATTAAACTCATGCCCCTACCCCATATATAAAAACAAAATCAACCAAGATCAATCAAAGACCAGCATATGGAGGCGAAGGCGCGCCTCCCAGCACCAGAGCTGGAAGTTGTCAGCGACCCACAGCTGATGGCTTGCGCCAGGATTGGTGAACCAGACCCTGCTCCACCTCTCCGTGGTGCCTCCAGTAACAGACTAACCTGTCTAATCTGGCCAAGAGAGCAGGGATCGAAGAGGGAAGGCAACACAGTACTCAAAAATGTCGTGCTGAAGTCGGATGTGTTGGGCCGAAAGGCGCAAATATAACAGTTATACTGCAAGCCACAACACATAGCAGACACGCCCACTTAACGTCCTTTTAAGGATGGATGACGAAGAGGAATTCTACAGTCTACGAATACTCTAGAATACTTTAGTCATCGGGCGAACGCAAGCAAGCAAGCAGACCAGCATAGAGTAGTAATACTGCCGGAGCTACTGAGTTTAGTGCTCTGTGCACACTGTGTGCCCGTGTTTCATCCGGATTGTGTTTTAATATTCCAATTACTTACGATGAATTATGATATCGTATGAAAAAGGACAGATGAATGATGATATAGTATCAAGAAGGACAATCCAGCTGCGTTCACTTTCGGTGCCGTTTGGCCTTATGTCTTTTGACATGTGCTGTAGCTGCTATGATGCGAAGGGCAACTGCCTTTCTTTGTTTGGATCCTTTAATGAGATGAGATGTTAATTCGGATGATTCGACTAGCACGGGCGGTTAAGCAATTATGGATTTTAATTCGTTTGTAGAGATACCGGGGCCTTCGGCTAACTATAACCATAACAATAACCATAACCTTAGAGTATAAGTTACACTCATGTCCTTGACATTAGTACAACAAAAATACAACTCTAAGATGTTAGGAGACCTACTTGAGACTAAATTACGATTATTGTGATTGGATAATACATGTCACGTGGGATGATCTTTCTTGATGTTGATCCTTCCCTCGTCGCTAGACGTCGCAGAGTGTTCGTAGTGTTTTCGCTATCCATCTATATTCTTGATCAGGTGTTCGATCTGATCTAATGAGTCTATGCCCGCCATCTTTGCTTCTCTTATAAGTGTTCTTTTAGTGCCTCTCAATGTCTTACTCTTTCTGTGTATCTTGACATGGAACGAGCAGACATATTTAAGCTTAAATATCCAGAGCCAAACACACAACCCAGGGAGCCACGATAGCTCAGTGGTTAGTGAACTGGACTACAAAGGACAAGGGGTAGAGTTCGATCCAAACCGACGGCTTCCGGGTTCACCCAGCCTTAAATGGGTACCGGATTATTTTCTGGGAAAGTAAAGCAGCACGGGCGTAATACCGACCACATTACCCCAAAAATCATGTGCTGAAGGTCTGCAAAATATAGGGTCACTAACACCATATTTCCCTATACGCCACTTGGCGTGACGAGGCTACTTTACTTACTTTACTACGGCACATTTTAGGGTATTGTGGTCGGCATTACGTCAGGCCGCCTTTACTTAACAGAAAAATCTGAAGTAAAAGTGACTGTCTGAACCCTGGAGCCTTGCCGGTGTGAACAAAAATTCATCACTTCTGTGACTCGAACACAGACCATTCTGATCAGGCAGTGAGGACATTAGTCACGCCTTAAGGGGTACTAGAAATATAGTCTCTTCTTCTTCTACCTTTTTAGCTCCCAGTGGAGCATAGGTCTTCAACAAACACTTTCCAAGTCGTTCTGTTTTTTGCCATTCTTTTAAGATCATTCCATGTCTTCCTCATCATCTTCATCTCTGCTTCTATCTGTCTTCTCCAAGAATTCCTTTGTCTTCCTCTTGTCTTTTCCCCTGGGGATTCCAAAAAAGGGCCTGTTGTGTAATACTTGGCTTCCATAGTGTGTGTCCTATCCAGCGCCATCGTCTTCGCTGTATCTCTTTATCCACTGGTGTTTGACTGGTACATTTCTATAATCCTATGTTAGTGATTTTATCCTGCCATTTCCATCCTTTTATAGAAATATAGTATTAGTTATCAATCCGTGTTTGGCTATCGATACAATTTTAGGTAAAATGGACAGCACTACAACAGTGCTATATTTATTCTGCCAGCCCTCCTAAAAAAACATATTTTAATCATTAGAAACCATTGGCTGGGTGAACCAAGAAGACACCGATCAGTATTGATCTCTTGACATCAGCAGGGCAGCTCAGAATCCACCGCTTTACTAAGGCTCACTTGCTAGGTCAAGGTCCATATCAATTTGAGAACATTGTGGAATGTTGTTGTGCTGCACAAACAATAAGATAACCACTAACGAAATGAAATATGTTACGTGAATGAGAGGAAACAGTCTGAGAGGTAAGATCAGAAATGAAGAAGTGAGAAAAAAGCTAGAGTAATCCCCGTAAAATAATACACAAAGAAACAACAGATAAAATGGTTTGGCCACGTGATAATGCAGAAAGACGAAAACATAACACAACGAGCCTTCAATAAACGTTGCGAGAACACCAGACCCAAGGACCGACCACGAAAAAGATGGATTGACTGATTGGTTGGTTGTGTTCGCTCGATGACTAAAGTATTCTAGAATATCGTAGTAGACTAGAATATTCCTCTCCATCATCCGCCCTTACAAGGACGTAGTGGACGTGTCTGCGTTGTGTTGTGGTTTGCAGTATAACTGTTATATTTGCGCCTTTCGGCCCAACATTTGAAACACTAGGAAACATAGCAGTAGTAGAGGTAAACAAAAGAGCAAAAGACCGAAAATGATATCTCTCGTCGAAGCTGAAAGGCAAATTAGGAAGGAAAGAAGAAATGGAATCTTGGGTGATCACGACGAACTCATAACAAAATCCATGAAAAAAACAAACACACAAAAAACGAAAAATAAATATTCCGAAATTGTTAGCCGCTTAACTACACAAGTTGTCCTCACAAAGGGCCACAACTCGGGGCTGATTACAATAATGTTGGTCTCCCTCCAATTTAGCGGGGGTCGTCAGGGAGAATGCCCGATTCCGAATCATCATCTTCTTCTTTCCTTCCTCATCTGCCTTTCAGCGTCGAGGGGAGATATAATTTGCGGTCTTTTGCTCTTCTGTTCGCCTCTGCTGCTGTTATGTTTCCTAGTGCTTCTAATATTCCATCGACCCATCTTTTACGTGGTCGACCCTTGGGTCTGGTAATGAAACCGCAAACATTTCTAGCTCTGCACAGCATCCCCAAATGAAGTACAGTAATCCATCAGTTATCGCGGTTAATAGGGACCAGAACCGGCCGCGATAAGTGAAAAACCGCGAAGTAGTGTCACCCTCTCATTTTTAACATGCGTACATTTTTTGTGTATGTATAATATCAGTAAGTGTATATGAAACCATATAAGTACATATGTTATCATTAGAACATTAAAGAATAGTTTCAAACATGTAAATAAAATATTAATAGTATAAATAACATACATAAAATAATGTTGTTTTTTTTTAATAATAATTCCTCAATTTTGAATTTTTGAACAAACTGCGATGTACTGAGGCCGCGATAAATGAACCGCGAAGTAGCGAGGGAGAGCTGTATAAATAACGTTGGTGCGCGCGTGCACACGAAACACAATAAACAACCCGAACCAAGATTGAAACCACCGCCCTTTTTCAAAACAAATAGAGTGCCAACGAACACAGTCGGGAAACGCCACGCCCTCCTACCAAATTCAAGCACACTTCCAACCCCCATCCCTTCCTCTTAAAAAAAACAACAACTGCAGATCAAATTGATGGCAATCAGAGAAATAGAAGACAGAGAGAAACGTGATATCCAGAGATGGAAGACAGAGACATGTTATATCAAGAGATGGAAGACAGAGACATGTTATACCCAGAGATGGAAGACAGAGGCATTTTATATCCAGAGATGGAAGACAGGCATTTTATATCCAGAGATGGAAGACAGTGGCATGTTATATCCAGAGATGGAAGACAAAGGCATTTTATATACAGAGATGGAAGACAGAGACATTTTATATACAGAGATAGAAGACAGAGGCATGTTATATACAGAGATGGAAGACAGAGGCATTTTATATACAGAGATGGAAGACAGAGGCATATTATATCCAGAGGTGGAAGACAGAGACATGTTATATCCAGAGGTGGAAGACAGACTCATGTTTTATCCAGAGATGGAAGACAGAGGTATATTATATCCAGAGGTGGAAGACAGAGACATGTTATATCCAGAGATAGAAGACAGAGGCATGTTATATCCAGGGATGGAAGACAGAGACATGTTATATCCAGAGATGGAAGACAGAGACAAGTTATATCCAGAGATGGAAGACAGAGACATGTTATATCCAGGGATGGCAGACAGAGACACATGATATCCAGAGATGGAAGACAGAGGCATGTTATATCCAAAGATGGAAGACAGGCATTTTATATCCTGAGATAGAAGACAGAGACACATGATATCCAGAGATGGAAGACAGAGACAAGTTATATCCAGAGATGGAAGACAGAGGCATTTTATATCCAGAGATGGAAGACAGAGGCATTTTATATCCAGAGATGGAAGACAGAGACAAGTTATATCCAGAGATGGAAGACAGAGGCATTTTATATCCAGAGATGGAAGACAGAGACATGTTATATCCAGAGATGGAAGACAGAGACACATGATATCCAAAGATGGAAGACAGAGACACATGATATCCAGAGATGGAAGACAGAGGCATTTTATATACAGAGATGGAAGATAGAGGCATTTTATATACAGAGATGGAAGACAGAGACAAGTTATATCCAGAGATGGAAGACAGAGGCATGTTACAACCAGAGCTGGAAGACTGAGACATGTGACGTCCAGAGACAGAAAGAGGGAGACATGTGATGTCCAGAGACAGGAAGAGAGAGACATGTGATGTCCAGAGATAAAGAGACAGAGACAAATGATGTTCAGAGATAGGGAGATAGAGACATGAGATGTCTGCAGACGGAAGACAGAGACAAGTCGTGATGGTAAGTGATAGGTTTAGAGTTATAAGAAAGATGTCGTGACATTCAGAGAGAGGGAGAAAGTTGTAAAAGACAAGTTATAATGTCAAGATGGGGAAAAAAGTTATAAAAGACAAGTTATAATGTCAAGATGGGGAGAAAGTTATAAAAGACAAGTTATAATGTCAAGATGGGGAGAAAGTTATAAAAGACAGGTTATAATGTCAAGATGGGGAGAAAGTTAAAAGAGATATGCTGAGATGTTTTTAGATAGTTAGAGAGGCCGTGATGTTTGTAGATAGTCAGAGAGGCCATGATGTTTGTAGATAGTTAGAGAGGCCATGATGTTTGTAGATAGTTAGAGAGGCCATGATGTTTGTAGATAGTTAGAGAGGCCATGATGTTTGTAGATAGTTAGAGAGGCCATGATGTTTGTAGATAGTCAGAGAGGCAGTGATGTTTGTAGATAGTCAGAGAGGCCATGATATTTGTAGATAGTCAGAGAGGCCATGATATTTGTAGATAGTCAGAGAGGCCATGATGTTTGTAGATAGTTAGAGAGGCCATGATGTTTGTAGATAGTTAGAGAGGCCATGATGTTTGTAGATAGTTAGAGAGGCCATGATGTTTGTAGATAGTTAGAGAGGCCATGATGTTTGTAGATAGTTAGAGAGGTCGTGATGTTTGTAGATAGTCAGAGAGGCCGTGATGTTTGTAGATAGTCAGAGAGGCCATGATGTTTGTAGATAGTCAGAGAGGCCATGATGTTTGTAGATAGTTAGAGAGGCCATGATGTTTGTAGATAGTCAGAGAGGCCATGATGTTTGTAGATAGTTAGAGAGGCCATGATGTTTGTAGATAGTTAGAGAGCCCGTGATGTTTGTAGATAGTCAGAGAGGCCGTGATGTTTGTAGATAGTCAGAGAGGCCATGATGTTTGTAGATAGTCAGAGAGGCCGTGATGTTTGTAGATA
This sequence comes from Megaustenia siamemsis, assembly GCA_032433765.1. NCBI lineage: Eukaryota > Metazoa > Mollusca > Gastropoda > Stylommatophora > Ariophantidae > Megaustenia > Megaustenia siamemsis. The sequence continues at coordinate 34,886,222 of JAVIAB010000091.1, read as the reverse complement.
GTCAGAGAGGCCGTGATGTTTGTAGATAGTCAGAGAGGCCGTGATGTTTGTAGATAGTCAGAGAGGCCATGATGTTTGTAGATAGTTAGAGAGGCCATGATGTTTGTAGATAGTCAGAGAGGCCATGATGTTTGTAGATAGTTAGAGAGGCCATGATGTTTGTAGATAGTTAGAGAGGCCGTGATGTTTGTAGATAGTCAGAGAGGCCGTGATGTTTGTAGATAGTTAGAGAGGCCGTGATGTTTGTAGATAGTCAGAGAGGCCGTGATGTTTGTAGATAGTCAGAGAGGCCGTGATGTTTGTAGATAGTCAGAGAGGCCGTGATGTTTGTAGATAGTCAGAGAGGCCATGATGTTTGTAGATAGTCAGAGAGGCCATGATGTTTGTAGATAGTCAGAGAGGCCATGATGTTTGTAGATAGTCAGAGGCCATGATGTTTGTAGATAGTCAGAGAGGCCGTGATGTTTGTAGATAGTCAGAGAGGCCATGATGTTTGTAGATAGTCAGAGAGGCCATGATGTTTGTAGATAGTCAGTAGTCACAGAGGTCGTGATGTTTGTAGATAGTTAGACAGGCAGTGATGTTTAAAGACAAATAGATCGTGATGTTTCGAGACAGAGACACGTAGTGGAGTCTAACAATAGAGAGTTAGAAAGACATACTCCAGAGAGAGACAGAGAGAGAGAGAGAGTTTACTTGGACAGTTCGTTGACAATGATATGACCACGTGACCAAGAAACAAATTTCACCAACTGAGGTGCATGGTAAAATGTGATGATTTGAGACAAGGGAAGCAACCAGCTTCAAAACAAAAAATAAACACTTCATTTACATCCCCAGGAATAATCGCCAGACAGCGACACCAGGTTTATGATCAAGTTGGTGAAGGCAAGCAACATCAGGACCGAAGATGAGCTACCAGCACCTGGACTGGAAGTGTTCAGTAACTAATATCCAATTGACTACATCAACATCAGTGACTAATATCCGATTGCCTACATCATTATCGGTGATACGAAAATATGATTGCCTACATCAATATCATTGACTAATATCCGATTGCCTACATCAATATCAGTAAATAATATCTGATTGCCTACTTCAATATCAGTGACTAATATCTGATTGCCTACATCAACATCAGTGACCAATATCCGATTGCCTACATCAATATCAGTAACTAATATCTGATTGCCTCCATCAATATCAGTGATTAATATTTGATTGCCTACATCAATATCAGTGACTAATATTTGTAATTCATCCAAATATACTATATCGTAGCCTTCCATTCGTCGCTCACGGATCTGCCTCTGGTATTTGCTTCGGGCAGCTATCAGGTGTGGTTTTTCACAAACAATATTTCTACCACTAGCAGATTTTCGAAAAGAATAAAAAAAAAACGCCTCTTACGATTTTCCAAAGAGTCGTTGTTGAGATTTCAATATCACATTCTAATTGCAGTCGAACTTTAAGTTTGCGCAGTGTAACAAGTTGATTTGATTCAAATATTTTCAAAATCTCACGTCTAATAACGTCTTTCTCAAAATCATCGACATTCATTTATCTTCCTCGCTTGACCGTCGCCTCTGCAGATTCAAAGTTCTGTCCTACCAATCGATTGAAAGACCTTCTATCTATACTTAAAGCTGTACGCGTTATTTTTTTTTAAAACAGTAATATAACTGATATAATATAATATAATATATCTATATAGATAATTTTTTTAAGATCAATTAGGGGCATGCCTGGAATAACAATCGGGGGTCATTGTATAAATAATCTAAGGTATGCTGATGATACAGTCTTAATCGCTAAGAGTGAAAATGAGTTACAAGAAATGTTAGACATTATAGTGAAAGAAAGCAAAAATAAAGGACCTTAATAGCAAAAAGACAAAAGTAATGGTAACAACAAAGAAAGAGACATCAGCGCAGTACACAATAAAGACAAGTGGAACAATATTAAAACAGGTAAATGAATTTAAATATCTGGGAAAATTGTTAACCTCAGATGGTAGATGTACAACAGAAGTGAGATGCAGAATGGCTCTGGCAAAAATACAGCTTTCATTAAAATGAGATACTTTGCAATCCTTTTTTGACAATAGAAACAAGAACAAGAGTTCTTAAGTGTTATGTAGAGCCGGTCTTAACATATGGATGTCAATTATGGACAATAGGATAACAAACAAGAAAATTACTGGAGGATATAGAAAAGTTGTTTTACAGAAGAATTTTGAGAATACCATGGACAGCTAAGAAGAGTAATGAAAACGTTATGAAAGAGGCCAAAGCAAAGGGAGAGCTAATTTTCAATATTAGGGAGAAACAATCATCATTTTTGGGCAATGTAATGAGAAGGGTGCAGCTGGAATATTTTGTAATAACTGGAAATTGAGGGACGAAGAGATAGAGGGAAGCAAAGAGAAAAGATACCAGACAGCTAAAGAGAATGGCTTTGCAGAAGGTCAACGATTGAAATGATAAATAACTGTCGATTTTAAAAATCAGGTTTTCACTGTACAATAACTTACAAATTATCACATATAAAGCATTATACATTAATAGTAAATATTTTGTCAAGACACGCCTATGATCTTTTTTCACAAGAAATCGGAAACAACAAAACTACTTTCTGAACGGCGCGGCTTACAATTTACGGTTCAATAAGTGCGAAATGGTGCTATGATTGTGTGGAGAACACATGAGATTGCCTTTTTTAAAATATGAGTTGATTACAACAAATGTGGGTATTGTAAACTTCTACAAATTAGGACAGCCAAGAAAATAATATTTTTATATACCTCAAAGAAACAAAAATCTTTCCTAAATGCATGGGAGTAGGGGAAAAAAAAAATCAGACTTAAGGTCGGTGAAAAAATAAGATTTCTTGAAAAGAATTACAGAAATTCATCAAACAGTTTCCGAGATAATTAATAAATTTTGTGGGCACGAATTTCTGAACGAACTATAAAATCTCCCTCCCTGTTATTTTTACCTCCAATTTAGATCTTTAGTCTGTACTTCCACACCTTTTTCTCTTATTATTTCTCTTTCTCAGCCTTTACACCACATCGGTGTTGTACATGACTCTTGTCACACCCCTTGTGGCTGGGTAGTCTAGAGGTACTACGTGGCTCTCAGGACAGGAAAGAACCGGGTTAAAAGGCCACAAGAAATGGTGGTGATTTTTCAAAAATTTGAATACAATTTTTTTTTAATAGAGGGGAGGTAATCACTGGAAGAAAATCGCCGATAGACTCACTGGCAGTGAGTATGTACCGGACGTTAGAGAAAGTGGACATTGTTAAGTTTGTTCTTAATTACTTAGGAGCGGAAGCAGAAAATGGGCGGGGCAAGAAGTAAACATTGAAACATACCGGCACTGTTAACTGTCACGTATGTCGTAGTAGAGGTGACTAAGGAGATTGGAGATCGTCGCCTGTGCAGACGTGTAGTATGTGCACTGAGCGACCTTGAACAACGTAATTTACCTACGCATTTTGGGAAATGCTGTGACAAATGGTGTAGCGGATATGGGTAATTCCTGACTGCACTGAAACTGGTTCCTTGGATGGAATAGAATAGTTTAGGATGAAAAAGGGATTGGGTCGATCCGGTGTGCATGTGGGAGAAGACGATGTGTCGACAATAAACATCTGATAACGACAATCGGTCTGAATATACTTCAAGAAATTCTGGAGAGCGGTGGGGCGGATATGGGGGATGTTCTGACTGCAATGAAACTTATTCCATGAAAAGAATATTAATAACATATTTGTTTAAAAACAGAATTAGATGCTAATGGTTCTTGTGTGTAAAAGACTTTAGAACAGGTGGTATAGTTTTTTTTTATTTTCATAATTATTACGCATAGACAGACAGGCAGGCAGGCAGATATTCAGACGGACGGGCGGAAGTACTAGGCTAGACTAGAGACAAGACAAGACACAAGACACAAGACAGGACAAGAGACAAGACACAAGACAGGACAAGAGACAAGACACAAAACAGGACAAGACACAAAACAGGACAAGAGACAAGACACAAGACAGGACAAGAGACAAGACACAAAACAGGACAAGAGACAAGACACAAAACAAGACACAAGACACAAGACAGGACAAGAGACAAGACACAAAACAGGACAAGAGACAAGACACAAAACAAGACAAGAGACAAGACACAAAACAAGACAAGAGACAAGACACAAAACAAGACAAGAGACAAGACACAAAACAGGACAAGAGACAAGACACAAGACAGGACAAGAGACAAGACACAAAACAAGACACAAGACACAAAACAGGACAAGAGACAAGACACAAAACAGGACAAGAGACAAGACACAAGACAGGACAAGAGACAAGACACAAGACAGGACAAGAGACAAGACACAAAACAAGACACAAGACACAAGACAGGACAAGAGACAAGACACAAAACAGGACAAGAGACAAGACACAAAACAAGACAAGAGACAAGACACAAAACAAGACAAGAGACAAGACACAAAACAAGACAAGAGACAAGACACAAAACAGGACAAGAGACAAGACACAAGACAGGACAAGAGACAAGACACAAAACAAGACACAAGACACAAAACAGGACAAGAGACAAGACACAAAACAAGACACAAGACACAAAACAGGACAAGAGACAAGACACAAGACAGGACAAGAGACAAGACACAAAACAGGACAAGAGACAAGACACAAAACAAGACACAAGACACAAAACAGGACAAGAGACAAGACACAAGACAGGACACAAGACACAAAACAGGACAAGAGACAAGACACAAAACAGGACAAGAGACAAGACACAAAACAGGACAAGAGACAAAACAAGACACAAGACACAAAACAGGACAAGAGACAAGACACAAAACAGGACAAGAGACAAAACAAGACAAGAGACAAGACACAAAACAAGACAAGAGACACGACACAAAACAGGACAAGAGACAATACAAGAGACACGACAAGACACAAAACAGGACAAGAGACAAGACACAAAACAAGACAAGACACAAAACAAGACAAGAGACAAGACAAGACACAAAACAAGACAAGAGACAAGACACAAGACAAGAACTGATGTAACTGAACTTGATGCACGTACACGCACATTGTGCCTTTTTCTGGATGAAAACCAAATGATAAACCAAGTGGCAAGAACCGCTGATATCTCAGGCTTGGTTTATTCCTCAAATCATTGCTACGTCTTTTCTTTCAACCACTGAACTGATTTGTTTTTAAATTTTAATTAAATAATTTACAGTTTTTATTTTCTGAAGGTCGAACTAACCATATCAGATACGTATTTAATATTCCATTTCTACGTTTTTTTTGTTTCTTTCTTGGCTTGAGGTTTGTCTAGTTTATGTTTGTGTGTATTGTGTATGTCCCAGCAATCAATTGCATAGTTTGTATGCCACAAAGTCTGATCGTTTTGTTTCGTCTTTTATTGCTGTAACGATAAATCCGTTACATTTTGTCTATATTTTAAATTTTATATTGACCCTTACTCCGCTAGTGCCGACCTGTCTGTCTGTCGATCTCTCTCTCTCTCTCTATATATATATATATATATAATCTGTGTGGGACGTGGATATATATGTGGCATCGAGTTAAGGCGTCGGCCTCTGGGCTGACAGGTCAGGATTCGAATCTCGCTTGGACGGCAAGGCGCTCACAACAGAAGAGTTGGAGCCCACAGATGATAGCTTGCGCCATGAACGATGAACCAGAACCATCCAGACCCCACTCCACTTCTTCGCGGTGCCTCCCAAAACATACTAACCTGTCTGCACCATATAGGAATATTGAGAAGATGTAACATTTTCCTATTCGTAGTTTCAGATCTGGTGTTATTTGTTTTGTTGTTTTCTCCCAGTACAAATTACACATTAGTCGTTTGTTTGTGTCGTCTAGATTTATATCCTTTAGGCAGTCTATACGTTGATTATGGTGTATTCTATCAAAAGCTTTGAAGTCTATGAAGCAGGCATATATTGATTTGTTTACTTCTATGCACTTTTCAATCAATGTTCTCATGCTAAATATGGCTTCTCTATGTTTACTCGCTCTTCTTCTACCATAAGATTTTCTAATTTTCCTTGTTGGTATAAGGTCCTAACATTTCATGTGGCTATTTTTAATTCGTTCTTAAAACAATAGTTAGAATTTCTCTCCATGGCTTTCTTTGAGTGTAACGTGATGGGGCTCCAATCTCTTTCACGGTGGTCTGTCATATTCATCTTTTGTGTTCTGAATATGCCGCATGTGTGTCACACACTTTGCTGTTTTCGCTTTCTGGGCCGTTGATCATTTCCGATTCTTCCGCCCCATCCACCGTCACAGACTTTTCACATTCGGGTTGAACATACCCGGTCACCGGCGAAATTTTTGTCGAACCATGTGCTTGCCTATCGAACCGCGAACACACGACACAAAGAAGAATAAATCATATACCACTTAAATATCGGTAAAGTTCACAGTTCATCCACACGTCAGAAGTAAAACATACACCAAACGGGGAATAGCAACACATACTTTCACAACTAGACTGTCGCGTAAATCATTTAAATATATCAGCAACAGCCGATTTATAAAAACGACTACACGTAGCCGCCATGACACCATCGTCATGCTACTCGTTATCAGATCAGACTGCCTCCTACTGCGAAGCTCTGTATAAGCGTGACTCGTTCCCCACACCTCCAGGTTGTGATATCGAGCTCGTTACCGCTAATTAAAAGCGGGACAAAAATTGATATTTGTTATTGAAAACGGGACACAATTTAATATTTGTTATTGAAAAGAGGACAACAAATCTTCTGCTTCGTCGTTCCCTCCTCATTTGCCTTTCAGCGTCGTGGGGAGACATAATTTGATGTCTTTTGCTCTTCTGTTCGCTTCTGCTGCTGTTTTGTTTCCTAAACTTTATAATATTCTGTCAATCCATCTTTTTCGTGGTCGACCCTTGGGTCTGGTGTTCTCGCAACGTCTAAGGCTCGTTATTTTGTGCTTTGACTACTCTGCCTTGTCACGTGGCCAAACAATTTTATCTGTTGTTTCTTTATATATTCTATGGCAGGGGCTATTCCCAGCTTTTTCCTCAGTTTTTCAGACAAAAATTGATATTTCTTATTGAAAGCAGAACAAAACTGTCGTTTTTAATCGAACGACGGGGGATCCGAGAAAAATGGAAAGTAAAAGTCCCGTTCAGTTCAAAAAGGTGTATGTGTGGTCAACTTAACAACATATGTCGGGAAAGGACTAGCAAACTGAAAATAAGAGACCGTCAGGAAAACAAAAAACACAGTAAGGGAGTGAGAAAATAAGAGCCTTAACGTGATGATATGTTGTGGTTGTGAAAAGGGGGTTGGCTAGCAAAGGTTTGATGATAAGCCTTCCCGGTGAGTCGACGTGGGATAGTGACTCTTGAAAGGAACGGTTTCATGCAAGAGTTGATTCTGGCAGACCTGATTGATAGATTACAGGCAGAGTGGCTTCGTTTTGCTAGATGCTGTGTTTCTGTGTATTTCTGAGTACAATCACAGCTCGGTTTAGACGTCACTGACTGAGACAGAACGGATCAAAATGTCTTCCCGTTTCTACCCCATTTGTGTATCTGATTAATTAAAATGAAACACGATGTATGGTACTGGTAGTCACATAGGATTGTGTTATGAGGAAATGCTGTATTTAGTGTAGGTAAATTTGTCTTCTGTGGACTTTGGGATGGAGAGAGAGAGAGAGAGAGAGAGAGAGAGAGAGAGAGAGGGAGAATTTGTTTTGTGTAGAAAAAAGGGGGGGGGGATAATAAAAGAAAAAAAAAAGAAATGGAGGGAGGGGGTTTACTTGTGTGGAAGTTGCGGGACATTTTAGATATGTGGTTAGAAACTTGTGTGGATGTAGTAGAGAATTTGTGTGGATGTTGTGGCAAATCTGTGTGGATGTGAAGGAAAATGTGTGGATGTGATGGAAAATGTGTGTGGATGTGGAAAATTTGTGTGGATGTGAAGGAAAATGTGTGGATGTGATGGAAAATGTGTGTGGATGTGAAGGAAAATGTGTGTGGATGTGATGGAAAATGTGTGTGGATGTGATGGAAAATGTGTGTGGATGTGAAGGAAAATGTGTGTGGATGTGAAGGAAAATGTGCGTGGAAGTGATAGAAAATTTGTGGTGTGTGGATGTCATGGAAAGTTTGTGGTGTGTGGATGTCATGGAAAGTGTGTGTAGGTGTGGTGGAAAATGTGTGTGGATGTGATGGAAAATGTGCGTGGAAGTGATGGAAAGTTTGTGTGGATGTGATGGAAAGTTTGTGTGGAAGTGATGGAAAGTTCGTCATTAGTTCATGATTCGAAAAATGTGTTTCAAAAAGACGCGGCATCGACATTTATCTCACGTGGAAAATGGGAATCTTGTCATTTGTAAATAATGGGGTAGAGGAGTTGGGGAACATAACACAAATGTTGTGTAGAGAACATAAACAAGAGCTGATTTTTGGAGAGAGAGGAGATAACACATATATCATCTTTTGAACATAAACAGAGTTGATTTTTTAAAAGATAACAAAAAACGTCATTTAGATAACATAAACAGAATTGATGTTTGGGGAGATGAGATATCAACAAGGCCGTGTAAATAACATACACAGAATTGATGTTTGGGGAGATGAGATATTACATGGCCGTGTAGATAACATAAACAGAATTGATGTTTGGGGAGATGAGATATTAACAAGGCCGTGTAGATAACATAAACAGAATTGATGTTTGGGGAGATGAGATATCAACAAGGCCGTGTAAATAACATAAACAGAATTGATGTTTGAGATGAGATATCAACAAGGCCGTGTAGATAACACAAACAGGGTTGATGTTGGAAGAGACGAGATAAAAAAAAGGGAAGTCGTGTGTGTAGAGGCAACTGAGAACACAACAAGAAGCAAGCCAATAACACATCAACGAAATATTAAATAGCGTGTAATTATGAATAATAAAAAAAAAAATAGGCACCGATGAATGTAAAATGACCACCCAAAAACAGCATTAGGAATCGGATAACACGAGCGAAAGCGTGGGCAATTTGGGTAAAAAGAGGAGGTAATTTATCATCGCTTTGGATAATAAAATAAACATGTTAATTCAACAAGTTAACGGAGGAGGAGTATTGGGAGAAAACTTGAATAAATGTGAGAGAGAGAGATAAGGATAACATTCGATGAGAGGAGGAGATGTTAACATGAATGTATATTTTGTTATATATTTTTTTAAAAATACTTGACGATATTTGCAGCGGTAGGGGTTCGGGATGTGTAGTGAAGATAAAGTACAAGAGTTGAGAACCCAGACGTGCGAGTACGGACAATGTAAGGTACACTGGTAGCATCGTTACTTCTATCTGGACAACATCGGCTACTACAACAATAATAACTACAAGTACAGCAATTACCACAACACAAACAACAAAAGCCAAAGCTACAGAGGCTACAACAACTACCACAGCAATTACTACAGCAACAAGACGCGACCGCGCTGAATCATTACCGATACGGAGTCCTGGCAATACCTTTACTATATCAGCAGTCGTAACAAAAAGAAACCTACCAATACCACTACTACTACTACCATGGTCTTCCCTCTATCACTACATCTTTCTTTCTTTCCCTTCCTCTCTTTCTTTCTTTCGATTCCTCTCCTTCTTTCTTTCTTTCCCTTCCTCTCTTTCTTTCCCTTCCTCTCTTTCTTTCTTTCTTTCCCTTCTTCTCTTTCTTTCTTTCCTTTCCACTCTTTCTTTAGCTTCCTCTCTTTCTTTCTTTCTTTCCCTTCCTCTTTCTTTCTTTCCCTTCCTCTCTTTCTTTCTTTCTCTTCCTCTCTTTCATTCCCTTCTTCTCTTTCTTTCCCTTCCTCTCTTTATTTTTTTCTTTCCCTTCCTCTCTTTAATTTTTTCTTTCCCTTCCTCTCTTTCTTTCCCTTCATCTCTTTCTTTCACTTCCTCTTTCTTTCCCTTCCTCTCTTTTTCTTTCTTTTATATAACTAGGTAGACTGGTAGCAAAATGTGGACATAAACAACGTTTCTATTATTTTGAGAAGTTTAATTATAAATCGTCGCTGGAACGTAGATTACGTTATTTTGCTTTCAGGATCCCATTTCTTTATCTTATTGTCGTCGACGGTAAAAACACTACCTACCTAGGTGTACATTTGCAGCTGTCAATTTACATGAGGCTGGCAGGTAATGATCAAACAAACCACACGCAGCTGTCAAACAATGATAAAAAAAATCGACTTGCAAGTGTCAAGTAATTATCTTTAAAATCCGCTTGCAGCTGCCAAGTAATGACCAAATAATCCCCTTGCAGCTGTCAAGTAATGACCAAATAATCCACTTGGAGCTGTCAAGTAATGACCAAATAATTCACTTGGAATTGCCAAGTAATGATCAAATAATCCACGTGCAGCTGTCAAGTAATTACCAAATAATCCCCTTGGAGCTGCCAAGTAATTCTCACACAATCCACTTACAGGTGTCAGAGGATATCTACATCCCACCTCTTCTCTCCAGAGCCCCCCGCCCCCTCTGCCCGCCTAAAAAACAAATCCCCAACCATAATAGCCTGAAACTGATCAAAAGTCTGGCCACAAAAACACCATTCAACATGAAATATGTACCGGGAATCCCCTCCCTGTGGGATTCCAGAGCTAACAATGAATTCACTCAAATTACGGGCCAACGTGTCGGAGCACCAACACCACTTGTTCTCACGTGAGACAATGGCTAAAGGGAGGTCACAATTGAACGGCTAACACGTTTTAGAACCCTGGACAAAAAAAAACCTGTCTTGTCATCTCATTCCAACATTATTTTTCTTCTTTTTTTTTTCCCCACTTCCTTATATTCCCCGTTGCGTTTTCACTCATTGTCAATTGAAGTTGTAGAGGTCCTCTGATGTTGTCAGTCCATCTTACTCTGGGACTACCGAAGGCTCTTCTTCCATCTCCTCATTTAATATGTTTTGTACTGGATATAAAAAGTAATGACCAAACAATCTTGCCTTGATAGAAGTATGGCGAATATATATATATACATACAATCTAGTACATTGAGGAAGATACTATGCAATCCATTTTTGACAATCGAAACTAGAAAAAGAGTTCTTAAATGTTATGTAGAGCCAGTCTTAACATATGGATGTCAATCATGGACAATATGACAACTAACTTATCCTAGAATGTAGTATTAGAACTTTTGAAATTGAACCAACGAGAGGGCCGACCAAACCTGTCTTACAGGAGACAGGGCTATTTTAAGTTAGACACCTACATGAGAGTGGAATTAACTTGTGGTTCCCTAGCACCACTACGGCAATAGATCAAATTTACGCGATAAAGAGACTTGACATAAAGAGGACTTGACGTAAAAGAGACGACGGAAAAAAGACTTACAATAAAGAGACTTGACATAAAAAGGACTTGACGTAAAAGAGGCGACGTAAAAAAGACTTACAATAAAGAGACTTGACATAAAGAGGACTTGACGTAAAAGAGACGACGTAAAAAAGACTTACAATAAAGAGACTTGAAATAAAGAGGACTTGACGTAAAAGAGTACTTGACGTAAAAGAGTACTTGACGTAAAAGAGACTGTGACATAAAAGAGACTTGAGATAGAGACTTAACATAAAAGAAACTTGACAGATGAAGAAAAGCAAATGAAAACAAGAGTTCGCGTTGCCTGGACTTCAGTGATTGACATGCTCAACAATGACAGGCAGCACGAAACCCCAAACCAGTATCTGATCTTCGCTCTCTTACAAAGTCTCCCTCCTTCCACATCAAACCCCAAACCAGTATCTGATCTTCGCTCTCTTACAAAGTCTCCCTCCTTCCACATCAAACCCCAAACCAGTATCTGATCTTCACTCTCTTAGTCTCCCTCCTTCCACATCAAACCCCATCCTTTTTACATGTTCCTACAGGAGCCAAGGTGGTTGAGTGATTAGTGTGCTCGATTCCTGATCAGAAGGATCTGGGTTCGATCCCCAGGAGTATCCCAAACTTTCAACACACACATACACACCTTCCTCACAAATATACACATATCTAACAATCATCTTCTCCTCTCCCTAACCCCTCTCTATCACTCACAAAACACATATGACATGAAGTGCAAAAACAAGTACTTACCAAGTCCAGAATCTTCAACATAAGTATGACCTCAAACATTTCAAGAACAAGTGATCTAAGTGTAGCTGCCCCTCAATAGAAATCATAACAGTTGTGGTCTAAACAGTCTAAGATTCGATCGCAGCCCAGACCTCGGTATAACAGCCACACAACGAACCGACAGCTGTTAACAGCCACACAACGAACCGACAGCTATTAATAGCCTCACAAAGAAACGACAGCTGTTAACAGCCACACAACGAACCGACAGCTATTGACAGCCACACAACGAACCGACAGCTGTTAACAGCTACACAACGAACCGACAGCTGTTAACAGCCTCACAAAGAACCGACAGCTGCTAACAGCCACACAACGAACATCCCTCAATAATAGTCACACAGTTATCTATGAGATGTTACACATACGTTGCATGGCGCTTGTTTCAAGACCGGCATGGCGAACCGCCCGCTAATACAACCACACGACGGCTGGCTCGCTGGCACTAACACACAAGGAATCACTCGCTCTTACAACCACACGACGGCTGTCTCGTTGTCTTTCACACACGAGGTATCACACGCTGTTACAACAACCACACGAACTGGCGCCAACTGCCATGGCCTGGCACCATTTAACACAAAACAAATATCCCGTGGTCGCTGTCACACTGCCTAGCTGCAAACACCACACGGCCTGACGCCAAATGTCACAAGGCATGACGACAAATGCCACGAAGCCTGACTCCTAATGTTACACATCCACATAAGCACAATTAAACTCATGCCCCTACCCCATATATAAAAACAAAATCAACCAAGATCAATCAAAGACCAGCATATGGAGGCGAAGGCGCGCCTCCCAGCACCAGAGCTGGAAGTTGTCAGCGACCCACAGCTGATGGCTTGCGCCAGGATTGGTGAACCAGACCCTGCTCCACCTCTCCGTGGTGCCTCCAGTAACAGACTAACCTGTCTAATCTGGCCAAGAGAGCAGGGATCGAAGAGGGAAGGCAACACAGTACTCAAAAATGTCGTGCTGAAGTCGGATGTGTTGGGCCGAAAGGCGCAAATATAACAGTTATACTGCAAGCCACAACACATAGCAGACACGCCCACTTAACGTCCTTTTAAGGATGGATGACGAAGAGGAATTCTACAGTCTACGAATACTCTAGAATACTTTAGTCATCGGGCGAACGCAAGCAAGCAAGCAGACCAGCATAGAGTAGTAATACTGCCGGAGCTACTGAGTTTAGTGCTCTGTGCACACTGTGTGCCCGTGTTTCATCCGGATTGTGTTTTAATATTCCAATTACTTACGATGAATTATGATATCGTATGAAAAAGGACAGATGAATGATGATATAGTATCAAGAAGGACAATCCAGCTGCGTTCACTTTCGGTGCCGTTTGGCCTTATGTCTTTTGACATGTGCTGTAGCTGCTATGATGCGAAGGGCAACTGCCTTTCTTTGTTTGGATCCTTTAATGAGATGAGATGTTAATTCGGATGATTCGACTAGCACGGGCGGTTAAGCAATTATGGATTTTAATTCGTTTGTAGAGATACCGGGGCCTTCGGCTAACTATAACCATAACAATAACCATAACCTTAGAGTATAAGTTACACTCATGTCCTTGACATTAGTACAACAAAAATACAACTCTAAGATGTTAGGAGACCTACTTGAGACTAAATTACGATTATTGTGATTGGATAATACATGTCACGTGGGATGATCTTTCTTGATGTTGATCCTTCCCTCGTCGCTAGACGTCGCAGAGTGTTCGTAGTGTTTTCGCTATCCATCTATATTCTTGATCAGGTGTTCGATCTGATCTAATGAGTCTATGCCCGCCATCTTTGCTTCTCTTATAAGTGTTCTTTTAGTGCCTCTCAATGTCTTACTCTTTCTGTGTATCTTGACATGGAACGAGCAGACATATTTAAGCTTAAATATCCAGAGCCAAACACACAACCCAGGGAGCCACGATAGCTCAGTGGTTAGTGAACTGGACTACAAAGGACAAGGGGTAGAGTTCGATCCAAACCGACGGCTTCCGGGTTCACCCAGCCTTAAATGGGTACCGGATTATTTTCTGGGAAAGTAAAGCAGCACGGGCGTAATACCGACCACATTACCCCAAAAATCATGTGCTGAAGGTCTGCAAAATATAGGGTCACTAACACCATATTTCCCTATACGCCACTTGGCGTGACGAGGCTACTTTACTTACTTTACTACGGCACATTTTAGGGTATTGTGGTCGGCATTACGTCAGGCCGCCTTTACTTAACAGAAAAATCTGAAGTAAAAGTGACTGTCTGAACCCTGGAGCCTTGCCGGTGTGAACAAAAATTCATCACTTCTGTGACTCGAACACAGACCATTCTGATCAGGCAGTGAGGACATTAGTCACGCCTTAAGGGGTACTAGAAATATAGTCTCTTCTTCTTCTACCTTTTTAGCTCCCAGTGGAGCATAGGTCTTCAACAAACACTTTCCAAGTCGTTCTGTTTTTTGCCATTCTTTTAAGATCATTCCATGTCTTCCTCATCATCTTCATCTCTGCTTCTATCTGTCTTCTCCAAGAATTCCTTTGTCTTCCTCTTGTCTTTTCCCCTGGGGATTCCAAAAAAGGGCCTGTTGTGTAATACTTGGCTTCCATAGTGTGTGTCCTATCCAGCGCCATCGTCTTCGCTGTATCTCTTTATCCACTGGTGTTTGACTGGTACATTTCTATAATCCTATGTTAGTGATTTTATCCTGCCATTTCCATCCTTTTATAGAAATATAGTATTAGTTATCAATCCGTGTTTGGCTATCGATACAATTTTAGGTAAAATGGACAGCACTACAACAGTGCTATATTTATTCTGCCAGCCCTCCTAAAAAAACATATTTTAATCATTAGAAACCATTGGCTGGGTGAACCAAGAAGACACCGATCAGTATTGATCTCTTGACATCAGCAGGGCAGCTCAGAATCCACCGCTTTACTAAGGCTCACTTGCTAGGTCAAGGTCCATATCAATTTGAGAACATTGTGGAATGTTGTTGTGCTGCACAAACAATAAGATAACCACTAACGAAATGAAATATGTTACGTGAATGAGAGGAAACAGTCTGAGAGGTAAGATCAGAAATGAAGAAGTGAGAAAAAAGCTAGAGTAATCCCCGTAAAATAATACACAAAGAAACAACAGATAAAATGGTTTGGCCACGTGATAATGCAGAAAGACGAAAACATAACACAACGAGCCTTCAATAAACGTTGCGAGAACACCAGACCCAAGGACCGACCACGAAAAAGATGGATTGACTGATTGGTTGGTTGTGTTCGCTCGATGACTAAAGTATTCTAGAATATCGTAGTAGACTAGAATATTCCTCTCCATCATCCGTCCTTACAAGGACGTAGTGGACGTGTCTGCGTTGTGTTGTGGTTTGCAGTATAACTGTTATATTTGCGCCTTTCGGCCCAACATTTGAAACACTAGGAAACATAGCAGTAGTAGAGGTAAACAAAAGAGCAAAAGACCGAAAATGATATCTCTCGTCGAAGCTGAAAGGCAAATTAGGAAGGAAAGAAGAAATGGAATCTTGGGTGATCACGACGAACTCATAACAAAATCCATGAAAAAAACAAACACACAAAAAACGAAAAATAAATATTCCGAAATTGTTAGCCGCTTAACTACACAAGTTGTCCTCACAAAGGGCCACAACTCGGGGCTGATTACAATAATGTTGGTCTCCCTCCAATTTAGCGGGGGTCGTCAGGGAGAATGCCCGATTCCGAATCATCATCTTCTTCTTTCCTTCCTCATCTGCCTTTCAGCGTCGAGGGGAGATATAATTTGCGGTCTTTTGCTCTTCTGTTCGCCTCTGCTGCTGTTATGTTTCCTAGTGCTTCTAATATTCCATCGACCCATCTTTTACGTGGTCGACCCTTGGGTCTGGTAATGAAACCGCAAACATTTCTAGCTCTGCACAGCATCCCCAAATGAAGTACAGTAATCCATCAGTTATCGCGGTTAATAGGGACCAGAACCGGCCGCGATAAGTGAAAAACCGCGAAGTAGTGTCACCCTCTCATTTTTAACATGCGTACATTTTTTGTGTATGTATAATATCAGTAAGTGTATATGAAACCATATAAGTACATATGTTATCATTAGAACATTAAAGAATAGTTTCAAACATGTAAATAAAATATTAATAGTATAAATAACATACATAAAATAATGTTGTTTTTTTTAATAATAATTCCTCAATTTTGAATTTTTGAACAAACTGCGATGTACTGAGGCCGCGATAAATGAACCGCGAAGTAGCGAGGGAGAGCTGTATAAATAACGTTGGTGCGCGCGTGCACACGAAACACAATAAACAACCCAAACCAAGATTGAAACCACCGCCCTTTTTCAAAACAAATAGAGTGCCAACGAACACAGTCGGGAAACGCCACGCCCTCCTACCAAATTCAAGCACACTTCCAACCCCCATCCCTTCCTCTTAAAAAAAACAACAACTGCAGATCAAATTGATGGCAATCAGAGAAATAGAAGACAGAGAGAAACGTGATATCCAGAGATGGAAGACAGAGACATGTTATATCAAGAGATGGAAGACAGAGACATGTTATACCCAGAGATGGAAGACAGAGGCATTTTATATCCAGAGATGGAAGACAGGCATTTTATATCCAGAGATGGAAGACAGTGGCATGTTATATCCAGAGATGGAAGACAAAGGCATTTTATATACAGAGATGGAAGACAGAGACATTTTATATACAGAGATAGAAGACAGAGGCATTTTATATACAGAGATGGAAGACAGAGGCATTTTATATACAGAGATGGAAGACAGAGGCATATTATATCCAGAGGTGGAAGACAGAGACATGTTATATCCAGAGGTGGAAGACAGACTCATGTTTTATCCAGAGATGGAAGACAGAGGTATATTATATCCAGAGGTGGAAGACAGAGACATGTTATATCCAGAGATAGAAGACAGAGGCATGTTATATCCAGGGATGGAAGACAGAGACATGTTATATCCAGAGATGGAAGACAGAGACAAGTTATATCCAGAGATGGAAGACAGAGACATGTTATATCCAGGGATGGCAGACAGAGACACATGATATCCAGAGATGGAAGACAGAGGCATGTTATATCCAAAGATGGAAGACAGGCATTTTATATCCTGAGATAGAAGACAGAGACACATGATATCCAGAGATGGAAGACAGAGACAAGTTATATCCAGAGATGGAAGACAGAGGCATTTTATATCCAGAGATGGAAGACAGAGGCATTTTATATCCAGAGATGGAAGACAGAGACAAGTTATATCCAGAGATGGAAGACAGAGGCATTTTATATCCAGAGATGGAAGACAGAGACATGTTATATCCAGAGATGGAAGACAGAGACACATGATATCCAAAGATGGAAGACAGAGACACATGATATCCAGAGATGGAAGACAGAGGCATTTTATATACAGAGATGGAAGATAGAGGCATTTTATATACAGAGATGGAAGACAGAGACAAGTTATATCCAGAGATGGAAGACAGAGGCATGTTACAACCAGAGCTGGAAGACTGAGACATGTGACGTCCAGAGACAGAAAGAGGGAGACATGTGATGTCCAGAGACAGGAAGAGAGAGACATGTGATGTCCAGAGATAAAGAGACAGAGACAAATGATGTTCAGAGATAGGGAGATAGAGACATGAGATGTCTGCAGACGGAAGACAGAGACAAGTCGTGATGTTAAGTGATAGGTTTAGAGTTATAAGAAACATGTCGTGACATTCAGAGAGAGGGAGAAAGTTGTAAAAGACAAGTTATAATGTCAAGATGGGGAAAAAAGTTATAAAAGACAAGTTATAATGTCAAGATGGGGAGAAAGTTATAAAAGACAAGTTATAATGTCAAGATGGGGAGAAAGTTATAAAAGACAGGTTATAATGTCAAGATGGGGAGAAAGTTAAAAGAGATATGCTGAGATGTTTTTAGATAGTTAGAGAGGCCGTGATGTTTGTAGATAGTCAGAGAGGCCATGATGTTTGTAGATAGTTAGAGAGGCCATGATGTTTGTAGATAGTTAGAGAGGCCATGATGTTTGTAGATAGTCAGAGAGGCCATGATGTTTGTAGATAGTCAGAGAGGCCGTGATGTTTGTAGATAGTCAGAGAGGCCGTGATGTTTGTAGATAGTCAGAGAGGCCGTGATGTTTGTAGATAGTCAGAGAGGCCATGATGTTTGTAGATAGTTAGAGAGGCCATGATGTTTGTAGATAGTCAGAGAGGCCATGTTTGTAGATAGTTAGAGAGGCCATGATGTTTGTAGATAGTTAGAGAGGCCGTGATGTTTGTAGATAGTCAGAGAGGCCGTGATGTTTGTAGATAGTTAGAGAGGCCGTGATGTTTGTAGATAGTCAGAGAGGCCGTGATGTTTGTAGATAGTCAGAGAGGCCGTGATGTTTGTAGATAGTCAGAGAGGCCGTGATGTTTGTAGATAGTCAGAGAGGCCATGATGTTTGTAGATAGTCAGAGAGGCCATGATGTTTGTAGATAGTCAGAGAGGCCATGATGTTTGTAGATAGTCAGAGGCCATGATGTTTGTAGATAGTCAGAGAGGCCGTGATGTTTGTAGATAGTCAGAGAGGCCATGATGTTTGTAGATAGTCAGAGAGGCCATGATGTTTGTAGATAGTCAGTAGTCAGAGAGGCCGTGATGTTTGTAGATAGTCAGAGAGGCCGTGATGTTTGTAGATAGTCAGAGAGGCCATGATGTTTGTAGATAGTTAGAGAGGCCATGATGTTTGTAGATAGTCAGAGAGGCCATGTTTGTAGATAGTTAGAGAGGCCATGATGTTTGTAGATAGTTAGAGAGGCCGTGATGTTTGTAGATAGTCAGAGAGGCCGTGATGTTTGTAGATAGTTAGAGAGGCCGTGATGTTTGTAGATAGTCAGAGAGGCCGTGATGTTTGTAGATAGTCAGAGAGGCCGTGATGTTTGTAGATAGTCAGAGAGGCCGTGATGTTTGTAGATAGTCAGAGAGGCCATGATGTTTGTAGATAGTCAGAGAGGCCATGATGTTTGTAGATAGTCAGAGAGGCCATGATGTTTGTAGATAGTCAGAGGCCATGATGTTTGTAGATAGTCAGAGAGGCCGTGATGTTTGTAGATAGTCAGAGAGGCCATGATGTTTGTAGATAGTCAGAGAGGCCATGATGTTTGTAGATAGTCAGTAGTCACAGAGGTCGTGATGTTTGTAGATAGTTAGACAGGCAGTGATGTTTAAAGACAAATAGATCGTGATGTTTCGAGACAGAGACACGTAGTGGAGTCTAACAATAGAGAGTTAGAAAGACATACTCCAGAGAGAGACAGAGAGAGAGAGAGAGAGTTTACTTGGACAGTTCGTTGACAATGATATGACCACGTGACCAAGAAACAAATTTCACCAACTGAGGTGCATGGT
This sequence comes from Megaustenia siamemsis, assembly GCA_032433765.1. Lineage (NCBI taxonomy): Eukaryota > Metazoa > Mollusca > Gastropoda > Stylommatophora > Ariophantidae > Megaustenia > Megaustenia siamemsis. The sequence continues at coordinate 34,866,524 of JAVIAB010000091.1, read as the reverse complement.
AAAATGTGATGATTTGAGACAAGGGAAGCAACCAGCTTCAAAACAAAAAATAAACACTTCATTTACATCCCCAGGAATAATCGCCAGACAGCGACACCAGGTTTATGATCAAGTTGGTGAAGGCAAGCAACATCAGGACCGAAGATGAGCTACCAGCACCTGGACTGGAAGTGTTCAGTAACTAATATCCAATTGACTACATCAACATCAGTGACTAATATCCGATTGCCTACATCATTATCGGTGATACGAAAATATGATTGCCTACATCAATATCATTGACTAATATCCGATTGCCTACATCAATATCAGTAAATAATATCTGATTGCCTACTTCAATATCAGTGACTAATATCTGATTGCCTACATCAACATCAGTGACCAATATCCGATTGCCTACATCAATATCAGTAACTAATATCTGATTGCCTCCATCAATATCAGTGATTAATATTTGATTGCCTACATCAATATCAGTGACTAATATTTGATTGCCTACATCAATATCAGTGATTAATATTTGATTGCCTACATCAATATCAGTGACTAATATATGATTGCCTACATCAACATCAGTGACCAATATCCGATTGCCTACATTAATGTCAGTGACTAATATTTGATTGCCTACACCAATATCAGTGACTTAAATAACTGATTGCCTACACTAATATCAGTGACTTAAATAACTGATTGCCTACACTAATATCAGTGACTTAAATAACTGATTGCTAACACCAATATCAGTGACTAAAATAACTGATTGCCTACACTAATATCAGTGACTTAAATAACTGATTGCCTACACCAATATCAGTGACTAAAATATCTAATTGCTAACACCAATATCAGTGACTTAAATAACTGATTGCCTACACTAATATCAGTGACTTAAATAACTGATTGCCTACACTAATATCAGTGACTTAAATAACTGATTGCCTACACTAATATCAGTGACTTAAATAACTGATTGCCTACACTAATATCAGTGACTTAAATAACTGATTGCCTACACTAATATCAGTGACTTAAATAACTGATTGCCTACACCAATATCAGTGACTAAAATATCTAATTGCTAACACCAATATCAGTGACTTAAATAACTGATTGCCTACACTAATATCAGTGACTTAAATAACTGATTGCCTACACCAATATCAGTGACTAAAATATCTAATTGCCTACACTAATATCAGTGACTAAAATATCTAACTGCTAACACCAATATCAGTGACTAATAACTGATTGCCTACACCAATATCAGTGACTAATAACTGATTGCCTACACCAATATCAGTGACTTAAATAACTGATTGCATACACCAATATCAGTGACTAATAACTGATTGCCTACACCAATATCAGTGACTTAAATAACTGATTGCCTACACTAATATCAGTGACTAAAATATCTAACTGCTAACACCAATATCAGTGACTAAAATATCTAATTGCTAACACCAATATCAGTGACTTAAATAACTGATTGCCTACACTAATATCAGTGACTTAAATAACTGATTGCCTACACTAATATCAGTGACTTAAATAACTGATTGCCTACACTAATATCAGTGACTTAAATAACTGATTGCCTACACTAATATCAGTGACTTAAATAACTGATTGCCTACACTAATATCAGTGACTTAAATAACTGATTGCCTACACCAATATCAGTGACTAAAATATCTAATTGCTAACACCAATATCAGTGACTTAAATAAATGATTGCCTACACTAATATCAGTGACTTAAATAACTGATTGCCTACACCAATATCAGTGACTAAAATATCTAATTGCCTACACTAATATCAGTGACTAAAATATCTAACTGCTAACACCAATATCAGTGACTAATAACTGATTGCCTACACCAATATCAGTGACTAATAACTGATTGCCTACACCAATATCAGTGACTTAAATAACTGATTGCATACACCAATATCAGTGACTAATAACTGATTGCCTACACCAATATCAGTGACTTAAATAACTGATTGCCTACACTAATATCAGTGACTAAAATATCTAACTGCTAACACCAATATCAGTGACTAATAACTGATTGCCTACACCAATATCGGTGACTAATATCTGATTGCCTACACCAACATCAGTGACCAATATCTGATTGCCTACATTAATGTCAGTGACTAATATTTGATTGCCTACACCAATATCAGTGACTTAAACAACTGATTGCCTACACTAATATCAGTGACTTAAATAACTGATTGCCTACACCAATATCAGTGACTTAAATAACTGATTGCTAACACCAATATCAGTGACTAAAATAACTGATTGCCTACACCAATATCAGTGACTTAAATAACTGATTGCCTACACCAATATCGGTGACTAAAATATCTAATTGCTAACACCAATATCAGTGACTTAAATAACTGATTGCCTACACTAATATCAGTGACTTAAATAAATGATTGCCTACACTAATATCAGTGACTTAAATAACTGATTGCCTACACTAATATCAGTGACTTAAATAACTGATTGCCTACACTAATATCAGTGACTTAAATAACTGATTGCCTACACCAATATCAGTGACTAAAATATCTAATTGCTAACACCAATATCAGTGACTTAAATAACTGATTGCTAACACCAATATCAGTGACTAATATCTGATTGCTAACACCAATATCAGTGGCTAATAACTGATTGCCTACACCAATATCAGTGACTAAAATATCTAATTGCTAACACCAATATCAGTGACCAGTAACTGATTGCCTACATCAAGATCAGTGACTAATATCTGATTGCCTACACCAATATCAGTGACTAATAACTGATTGTCTACACCAATATCATTGACTAATATCTGATTGCCTACACCAATATCATTGACTAATATCTGATTGCCTACACCAATATCATTGACTAACATCTGATTGCCTACACCAATATCATTGACTAATATCTGATTGCCTACACCAATATCATTGACTAATATATGATTGCCTACACCAATATCATTGACTAATATCTGATAACCTACACCAATATCAGTGACTTAAATAACTGATTGCCTACATTTAATATCAGTGACTAAAATATCTAATTGCTAACACCAATATCAGTGGCTAATAACTGATTGCATACACCAATATCAGTGACTAAAATATCTAATTGCTAACACCAATATTGAGGCTAATAACTGATTGCCTACACCAATATCAGTGACTAAAATATCTAATTGCTAACACCAATATCAGTGGCTAATAACTGATTGCCTACACCAATATCAGTGACTAAAATATCTAATTGCTAACACCAATATCAGTGACCAGTAACTGATTGCCTACATCAAGATCAGTGAACTCAAACTGAATGAGATCCTACTACATATCCCAGTGGTGGGAAATGCTGTTTGTGGATTTTTCAGAATAAACGTTGTTGATGAGATGCAACGAGTTGACGCGGGTAGTAGCCCTTAGACTCTTTGGGTGTGGCTTGTCGTAATGTCTTCTTTTGACATTCTCGGTATTTACGTGAGAAGCTGGAGTTTGTCTAGTCCCAGTCTATGGCTGGAAAACTGTGTGACTTATCTTGCCTATAAGTACTTCAATACTAGGTCTTCTATACAGTAATATTCACCACTACAGGGAACATGGCGATCCTAGTTTCTGTTAGCCAGCCTGTGTGACTTGTCCTGCCTAGAGGTACTGCAATACTAGGTCTTCTATAACAGTAAGAGCCACCACTACAGGGAACATGGCGATTCTAGTTTCTGTTAGCCAGCCTGTGTGACTTGTCCTGCCTAGAGTAAGTCTTCTATAACAGTAAGACCCACCACTACAGGGAACATGGCGATCCTAGTTTCTGTTAGCCAGCCTGTGTGACTTGTCCTGCCTAGAGGTACTGCAATACTAGGTCTTCTATAACAGTAAGAGCCACCACTACAGGGAACATGACGATCCTAGTTTCTGTTAGCCAGCCTGTGTGACTTGTCCTGCCTAGAGTAGGTCTTCTATAACAGTAAGACCCACCACTACAGGGAACATGGCGATCCTAGCTTCTGTTAGTCAGCCAGTTTTGATACATTACTACCGGGTGAACCCGATGAGGTAAAGCTGCTAGGTCTTGGTCAGCTAATGGTCCGCAACCCTGCTGTTGCGATTGCAGGTCACAGGCATTTAATTTCCACTGAATGGTGTAAAAATACCTGTGCCGTGACCTTTTACAGTATAATTTATGTTTGTCTACAGCCATGTACAGTAAAACCATAAATAGCTGAGGTTTGTAAGAGTTTCCCTCTATTTTACATATTAGTTGTTGTTATTAATTTACCACTAGTGAGAGGAAGATGTCTAGTTCTATAAATACATACCACTAGTGATAGGAGGAAGTCTAGTTCTATAAACACATACCATTAGTGATAGGAGGATGTCTTGTTCTATAAACACATACCACTAGTGATAGGAGGATGTCTTGTTCTATAAACACATACCATTATTGATAGGAGGATGTCTTGTTCTATAAACACATACCACTAGTGATAGGAGGATGTCTTGTTCTATAAACACATACCACTAGTGATAGGAAGAAGTCTAGTTCTATAAACACATACCACTAGTGATAGGAGGATGTCTAGTTCTATAAACACATACCACTAGTGATAGGAGGATGTCTAGTTCTATAAACACATACCACTAGTGATAGGAGGATGTCTAGTTCTATAAACACATACCATTAGTGATAGGAGGATGTCTAGTTCTATAAACACATACCATTAGTGATAGGAGGATGTCTAGTTCTATAAACACATACCATTAGTGATAGGAGGATGTCTAGTTCTATAAGCACATACCATCATTGCTACTGTAAATGGAGAAATATCAGAATTATCCTGCCTCATTCTTTGAATAGAACTAGTGACTTCCCTTATTCTCATATCAGAAAGATAACCTGAAACATTCTCTCATACCAGAAAGAGATTCTGAAATATTTTCTACCTAGAATGGAGAGAACTGCATGAAAAATATGAGACAAACCATGATGATAGTTCAAACAAGCTCAACAGGCAAATAACTGCTGAGTTGCTGTAAAGCTGGTTTCAAGGATTAAGTGGTGGGGTGTAAATATGTACAGTCAGCACACCGATTCAGAGCTCCAGAGTCGATTTTCAGCTAAGTCTTGCATTATATTATATAATTTTTCAATTTTTTAGTTTATTAATTTTGTTATTTTCTTATAATGAAGTACATTTCCCTTTTGTTTTGTCATTTCACATCTTATCCCATTTTTTATTTCTTTTTGATCTACTACTTCTGCTCAATCTAAAACATGTAGTAGAATTTATCTTCATTCCGATGTCCATTTGTGTTATTCTCGTATTCTTGTTTTTTGAAGAAGGCCACATGCAGGCCAAAATTTGATTATTTTGTTTTGTTCCCTTTCTCAGCAAAGCTGTCACATTGTATGAGTGTACGTTACTCTCCACCACTTGCTCCTCATCAGACATGAGCAGACCAAGCTTTTCCGACTCACAAGTGACCACAGCAAATCAATATAAAACAGGACTTGGTGAAACTGCAACATGGAATTTTTGGAGCATATAAATAGCCACCGAAGCACATCATACAGGACTGCTCACTCTCAATTCTGTACGAATGAATGGCCCATAAAAGTAAAACAACGCATCAAACATCATGGAACCAGTGAAAACCTAAAACGCATTTCAATGTTCATTGCTTATGCAAGTGTAGATACTTACATCAAGATAAGTAAAAATATAAAATATTTGATATATTAAATATTATGTGGGTCATGTTATCCATCCTCATATGACTCTTTCTTCCATTTCCACTATGTTTGGCTCCTTTTTTAGCCCTTGAGATCCTAATTGCCCTATTGACTTTTTATTATGTGACCAAAGGACAGACACAGGTCCTGGCGACTGTTGCTCTTCAGACTTCAGCAATTTTTTCATTTATTAAGATTAGTTGTTGCCTTTCATGTTTGTCTTTAATTTTGGATTAACCTGTAAAAGTTTTTGAACCATTTGAGCAACCAAATGACTCCACAAATTTTTGCTCTGTGCTAGTTCAACAACCATTAGGTTTGTTCCATACAAAATAGTTGCATATACACTCCAATCCATCTTTTTAATTCACTGTAAAGTCAGTTCCAGCATTTAAAAAGAAGCAAACAGTCTGGTTGGGTGTTTTCACAAAGGAATTTGTTCATTTTCAATTGCTGACATCTGACAGTTTTTTTTTATGTTAATAGAGCCTTTTCTATTAACATTTCATTTGTGAGTCGTCTAAATAGATTATTTTGTTTCAAAAGGAATTAAATGCTAATAAATGTTGTAAATACCGATACTGTGAATAGAAAGTAAATAAAGTGGCTTTATAGATGTCAAGTTGTGTAACATCATTCAACATAAAGTGGTAAGTAACAAAAATGGTTGTTCTCGTTCCTGTTTACATATCACTTTACATTTTTGGTAATAAATACGTTATTTGTGTTACAGAATGAATGACAATCATACACTACGTGTAGCTATGGATCTAAATTGAAAATGACGTAGAGTTTTATGTCAATTTTGACTAGGAATTATTTGAGTACAGTATGAAGTGGAAATTTTATTTTAATGTTGGTGTTTTTTGCTAGTTTACTTATTACACAGCACAGTTTGTATGTGAATCTTCTTATATAAATATATTCTACTATTGTAAGAAAAAGGACTAGCCATTCATGAACAGTATATATATAATACATGAAAAAAACAATGACAAATACCAGATCAATTGATAAATTTGCCGCAACTGGTATGTGTACAAAATTCTGCTTAAAAAATGGGTGCGTCTAAATATGGTTTTTACCCATGCCCACTAAAGGGCAATATGTTATTTTGTGTCTAATGAAGGCTTTTGCAGAAATGACGTAGCTTGTCTTGTCTCTCTACTAGTTTAGCTGCTTAATACCATTCTATGTTTATTTTAAATATTTGACTAAATGAAGCTAATCGCTAGTGAGAAACCTTCTGTCTCATAGTAGTTATAGATGTCAAGTTGTGTAACATCGTTCAACACAGAGTGGTAAGTAAATAAAATTGTTGTTCTCGCTCCTGTTTACATATCACTTTACATTTGTGGACAATGTAAAAATGTCCTTTCTCACACATTATCATCATGTGCCATACCAGTTGGCGTAGGCGATCATGTCCTTCCACAATTTTCTATCTACAGTGCATCATATCAGTTCTGTTGACTGTTTTCCATGCCATGACACCAAGCTATCCAGTATTTTCTCTCTTTGTCATCCGCGATCTCTCCTTCCTTTTATTTTCCCAGTTGTAACCAAGTATTCCAACTTTTCTCTTCTCATGATGTGCCCGAAAAATGTTGATTGTTTCTTTCTGATGTTTTTTAAGAGCTCCCTTTTTGTGCTGGCCTCTTTGAGAATTTCCTCATTGGTCTTTTTAGCTGTCCAGGGAACTTTCAACATTCTTATTAGAAATCCCATCTCTGTGGCCTGTAATCGTCTTTTCATTTGTTTGACTACTGTCCATGATTCGCTTCCATAGGTCAGAATTGGTTCTATACAGCACCGATGAACTCTCTTTCTCACTTCTATTGACATAGATTTGTTGCATAAGATATTTCTCATTTTGGCCTGAGCTATTCTGCTTTTTATTTCCATGATGTGTCTTCCATCTGATGTTATTATTGTGCCCAAGTATTTGAAACATTGCACTTGTTTTCAGATTTGTCGTGTTTTATGCTGCATGATGGTGATGACTGTTTCTTCAATATGACCATTACTTCTGTTTTCTTTCTTACCATTCAGATTGAGACCTTTCTCGTTGCTTTCTTTTACTATTATGCCTATCATTTGTTGTAGTTCATTCTCTGTCTCTGCTACTAAGACTGTGTCATCCGCATATCACAAATTATTTATATTGTGACCGCTGACTTCAATTCAATTTTTGTCTACTATTGATCTCATATGTTCACTGTAAAGTGAAAACAAATCCGGTGACAGAACACAGCCTTGTCTGACTCTCTCAAACATACTCAAATACTTACAAACTGTATGATCTTGATAAATCCTTTGGGTTCAAGGAAAACTTTCAGATTCAAGAAAGTTGAAACCTGCAAAAGAATGAGAAGAAAAAAAAACAAAAAGAAAGATATTAACAATGGTCAAGATTTGTGCGCTTACCTTCTTTCTCTTCTGCATTCACCCAATGATTATTCCTCTTCATTGGATGCCCTAAAAGAACATTAAATTAGTGGAGATGTTTATGTTCTTGTTTAGGGATGAGTGTTATTTTCTCTCCAGGTCTACCTCAGGGAGGCGTAGAAGGGACTTGATTAGCTATGGTTCAGATGTCAAGACACAGTTAGCAATGAGCCACTGATTGCTTCCAGCTCAGGTCTATATGGGCCATTTTGATCCCACTGAATAAAGGGGAAAGGTATAAATTGGTACATCAGCAGAACGTCGGTACGTGATGTGCTTCCTTCCTGACACACATTTGTAACCTTGCATCCCTTTCTTCCTGGTCAACTTTTGAATCTGGTATTGTCGTAATAACAGAGATGGGATGTCTCAGAAGAATGTTGAAAGTTCCCTTGACAGCTAAAAAGACCAATGAGGAAATTCTCAAAGAGACCAACACAAAAAAGGAGCTCCTAAAAAACATCAGAAAAAATCAATCAACATTTTTCGGGCACATCATGAGAAGAGGAAAGTTGGAATACTTGGTTACAACTGGCAAAATACAGGGAAAGAGAGATCGTGGACGACAAAGAGAGAAAATACTGGATAGCTTGGTGTCATGGTATGGAAAACAGTCAACAACTAAATTGATATGATGCACTGTAGATAGAAGATTGTGGAAGGACATGATCGCCTACACCAACCGGTATAGCACATGACGATTGTCGTAATGTGACCATAATGTTTAGTTTATTTTAAAGTTAAAGTTTAATGTTCTGGTTTTACGCCACAGTAGTTGTATTGTGTTGTTTGGGCTTTCTAGTTTCTATCTTATAAGACAAGTTATCAAGTGGCCAGACTATTATGTCCCCTGTTTCTTTATATAGAATAGAGAGACAGCAATTAAAAAAATATTTTAAAAACATGATAACGTTTTCACTACACTGATCAGACATTCTTCCATAACATCTAAATGTAAGAAGATAGATGGGGCAATCATCATTATGTGCCAACCAGTTTGCATAGGCGATCGTGTCCTTTCACAATCTTCTATCTACAGTGCATCATATCAATCCTGTTGGTGACTGTTTTCCATGCCATGACACCAAGCTATCCAGTATCTTCACACTTTGTTGTCTGTGATCTCTCTTTCTCTGTATTTTGCCAGTTGTAACCAAGTCTGAAGTATTCCAACTTTCATCTCCACAAATGTACCAGGAAAATGTTAATTGTTTCTTTCTGATCTGATGTTTCTTAGGTGCTCCCTTTTTGTGTTGGCCTCATTGAGAATTTCCTCTTTGGTCTTTTTAGCTGTCCATGAAACTTTTAACATTCTTACTAGAAATCCCATCTCTCTGGCCTCTAATCGTCTTTGTCATTCGTTTGTTTATTAATTTATCGTACGTGTCGTGTCCATGATTATATTATGTGATTCGCTTCCATAGGTCAGAATTGGCTCTCTATATTATAGTATATATATAGCACCAATTAACTCTCTTTCTCACTTCTTTTGAAATAGACTTATAAATGTTTTTAGAGACGCATAAAATGTTTTTCATTTTCTGAAATGCTATTTTAGCCTGAGATCATGCGACAATACAATTCTAAGAATTCTATTACATTACATTTATTCTCACTTCCTTGCTCACTCTTATTTTTAGTCTTGTCTTATACTACCGCGTGATTCACAGCTAGAAGTATTGAGTATAGTATTAATTAATGGAAATAATCCTTTAAAAAAAAAAAATACAGTTAGCTGAAAATACAATGTTAGAAGTGAAGTAAAGATATATATACAAATCATTGATCCCCAACCAAACCACCGTGTTAACAAACAGTAAAACAAAGATGATAATCTTAGTCTAAACTTACTTGTTTTGTGGCCTCCATGTTGGTTTCCAGATCAGGAAGTTTGTGTGGGACGTGATTTGATTGGTTGAAATGTGTAGTCACTAGGGCGAGGGCGTGTCCAGCTGGTGTCTGCATTCTTCAGTGTTATTGTTTAGTTTTGAGAAAGAAGTTCTAGTGTTATTGTTGTTTAGTTTTGAGCAAGAAGTTCTAGCTGAGTTAGTGTTGTTATTGTTTAGTTTTGAGCAAGAAGTTCTAGCTGAGTTAGTGTTATTGTTGTTTAGTTTTGAGCAAGAAGTTCTAGCTGAGTTAGTGTTATTGTTGTTTAGTTTTGAAGAAGAAGTTCTAGCTGAGTTAGTGTTGTTATTGTTTAGTTTTTGAGCAAGAAGTTCTAGCTGAGTTAGTGTTATTGTTGTTTAGTTTTGAGCAAGAAGTTCTAGCTGAGTTAGTGTTATTGTTGTTTAGTTTTGAAGAAGAAGTTCTAGCTGAGTTAGTGTTATTGTTGTTTAGTTTTGAGCAAGAAGTTCTAGCTGAGTTAGTGTTGTTATTGTTTAGTTTTGAGCAAGAAGTTCTAGCTGAGTTAGTGTTATTGTTGTTTAGTTTTCAGCAAGAAGTTCTAGCTGAGTTAGTGTTATTGTTGTTTAGATTTGAGCAAGAAGTTCTAGCTGAGTTAGTGTTATTGTTTAGTTTTGAGCAAGAAGTTCTAGCTGAGTTAGTGTTATTGCTTAGTTTTGAGCAAGAAGTTCTAGCTGAGTTAGTGTTATTGTTGTTTAGTTTTGAGCAAGAAGTTCTAGCTGAGTTAGTGTTATTGTTGTTTAGTTTTGAGCAAGAAGTTCTAGCTGAGTTAGTCTTATTGTTGTTTAGTTTTGAGCAAGAAGTTCTAGCTAGGTTAGTGTTATTATTTAGTTTTGAGCAAGAAGTTCTAGCTGAGTTACTGTTATTGCTTAGTTTAGAGCAAGAAGTTCTAGCTCAGTTAGCACTATTGTTGTTTACTTTAGTTTTGAGCAAGAAGTTCTAACTGAGTTGGCGTTATTGTTTAGTTTTGAGCAAGAAGTTCTAGCTGAGTTAGCACTATTGTTGTTTACTTTGGTTTTGAGCAAGAAGTTCTAGCTGAGTTGGCGTTATTGTTTAGTTTTGAGCTGGAAGTTCTAGCTGAGTTAGTGTTGTTGCTTAGTTTAGAGCAAGAAGTTCTAGCTGAGTTAGTGTTATTGCTTAGTTTAGAGCAAGAAGTTCTAGCTGAGTTAGTGTTATTGCTTAGTTTAGAGCTAGAAGTTCTAGCTGAGTTAGCACTATTGTTGTTTACTTTAGTTTTGAGCAAGAAGTTCTAACTGAGTTGGCGTTATTGTTTAGTTTTGAGCAAGAAGTTATAGCTGAGTTAGTGTTATTGCTTAGTTTAGAGCAAGAAGTTCTAGCTGAGTTAGTGTTATTGCTTAGTTTAGAGCAAGAAGTTCTAGCTGAGTTAGCACTATTGTTGTTTACTTTAGTTTTGAGCAAGAAGTTCTAGCTGAGTTAGTGTTGTTGCTTAGTTTAGAGCAAGAAGTTCTAGCTGCGTTAGTGTTATTGCTTAGTTTAGAGCAAGAAGTTCTAGCTGAGTTAGCACTATTGTTGTTTACTTTAGTTTTGAGCAAGAAGTTCTAACTGAGTTGGCGTTATTGTTTAGTTTTGAGCAAGAAGGTCTAGCTGAGTTAGCACTATTGTTGTTTACTTTAGTTTTGAGCAAGAAGTTCTAGCTGAGTTGGCGTTATTGTTTAGTTTTGAGCTGGAAGTTCTAGCTGAGTTAGCACTATTGTTGATTAGTTTTGAGCAAGAAGTTCTAGCTGAGTTAGTTTTATTGTTGTTTAGTTTTGAGCAAGAAGTTCTAGCTGAGTTAGCGTTATTGTTGTTTAGATTTGAGCACGAAGTTCTAGCTGAGTTAGTGTTATTGTTGTTTAGTTTTGAGCAAGAAGTTCTAGCTGAGTTAGTGTTATTATTTAGTTTGAGCAAGAAGTTCTTGCTGAGTTAGTGTTATTGTTGTTTAGTTTTGAGCAAGAAGTTCTAGCTGAGTTAGTGTTATTGTTGTTTAGTTTTGAGCAAGAAGTTCTAGCTGAGTTAGTGTTATTGTTGTTTAGTTTTGAGCAAGAAGTTCTAGCTGAGTTAGCACTATTGTTGTTTACTTTAGTTTTGAGCGAGAAGTTCTAGCTGAGTTAGCGTTATTGTTGTTTAGTTTTGAGTAAGAAGTTCTAGCTGAGTTAGTGTTATTGTTGTTTAATTTTGAGCAAGAATTTCTAGCTGAGTTAGCGTTATTGTTGTTTAGTTTTGAGCGAGAAGTTCTAGCTGAGTTAGCGTTATTGTTGTTTAGTTTTGAGCAAGAAGTTCTAGCTGAGTTAGTGTTATTGTTGTTTAGTTTTGAGCAAGAAGTTCTAGCTGAGTTAGTGTTATTGTTGTTTAGTTTTGAGCAAGAAGTTCTAGCTGAGTTAGTGTTATTGTTGTTTAGTTTTGAGCAAGAAGTTCTAGCTGAGTTAGTGTTATTGTTGTTTAGTTTTGAGCAAGAAGTTCTAGCTGAGTTAGTGTTATTGTTGTTTAGTTTTGAGCAAGAAGTTCTAGCTGAGTTAGTGTTATTGTTGTTTAGTTTTGAGCAAGAAGTTCTAGCTGAGTTAGTGTTATTGTTGTTTAGTTTTGAAGAAGAAGTTCTAGCTGAGTTAGTGTTATTGTTGTTTAGTTTTGAGCAAGAATTTCTAGCTGAGTTAGTGTTGTTGTTGTTTAGTTTTGAGCAAGAAGTTCTAGCTGAGTTAGTGTTGTTTAGTTTTGAGCAAGAAGTTTTAGCTGAGTTAGTGTTGTTGTTGTTTAGTATTGAGCAAGAAGTTCTAGCTGAGTTAGTGTTGTTGTTTAGTTTTGAGCAAGAAGTTCTAGCTGAGTTAGTGTTATTGTTTAGTTTTGAGCAAGAAGTTCTAGCTGAGTTAGTGTTATTGCTTAGTTTTGAGCAAGAAGTTCTAGCTGAGTTAGTGTTATTGTTGTTTAGTTTTGAGCAAGAAGTTCTAGCTGAGTTAGTGTTATTGTTGTTTAGTTTTGAGCAAGAAGTTCTAGCTGAGTTAGTGTTATTGTTGTTTAGTTTTGAGCAAGAAGTTCTAGCTGAGTTAGTATTGTTGTTTAGTTTTGAGCAAGAAGTTCTAGCTGAGTTAGTGTTATTATTTAGTTTTGAGCAAGAAGTTCTAGCTGAGTTAGTGTTATTGCTTAGTTTAGAGCAAGAAGTTCTAGCTGAGTTAGCACTATTGTTGTTTACTTTAGTTTTGAGCAAGAAGTTCTAACTGAGTTGGCGTTATTGTTTAGTTTTGAGCAAGAAGTTCTAGCTGAGTTAGCACTATTGTTGTTTACTTTAGTTTTGAGCAAGAAGTTCTAGCTGAGTTGGCGTTATTGTTTAGTTTTGAGCTGGAAGTTCTAGCTGAGTTAGTGTTGTTGTTTAGTTTAGAGCAGGAAGTTCTAGCTGAGTTAGTGTTATTGCTTAGTTTAGAGCAAGAAGTTCTAGCTGAGTTAGTGTTATTGCTTAGTTTAGAGCAAGAAGTTGTAGCTGAGTTAGCACTATTGTTGTTTACTTTAGTTTTGAGCAAGAAGTTCTAACTGAGTTGGCGTTATTGTTTAGTTTTGAGCAAGAAGTTATAGCTGAGTTAGTGTTATTGCTTAGTTTAGAGCAAGAAGTTCTAGCTGAGTTAGTGTTATTGCTTAGTTTAGAGCAAGAAGTTCTAGCTGAGTTAGCACTATTGTTGTTTACTTTAGTTTTGAGCAAGAAGTTCTAGCTGAGTTAGTGTTGTTGCTTAGTTTAGAGCAAGAAGTTCTAGCTGAGTTAGTGTTATTGCTTAGTTTAGAGCAAGAAGTTCTAGCTGAGTTAGCACTATTGTTGTTTACTTTAGTTTTGAGCAAGAAGTTCTAACTGAGTTGGCGTTATTGTTTAGTTTTGAGCAAGAAGTTCTAGCTGAGTTAGCACTATTGTTGTTTACTTTAGTTTTGAGCAAGAAGTTCTAGCTGAGTTGGCGTTATTGTTTAGTTTTGAGCTGGAAGTTCTAGCTGAGTTAGCACTATTGTTGATTAGTTTTGAGCAAGAAGTTCTAGCTGAGTTAGTTTTATTGTTGTTTAGTTTTGAGCAAGAAGTTCTAGCTGAGTTAGCGTTATTGTTGTTTAGATTTGAGCACGAAGTTCTAGCTGAGTTAGTGTTATTGTTGTTTAGTTTTGAGCAAGAAGTTCTAGCTGAGTTAGTGTTATTATTTAGTTTTGAGCAAGAAGTTCTTGCTGAGTTAGTGTTATTATTTAGTTTTGAGCAAGAAGTTCTAGCTGAGTTAGCACTATTGTTGTTTACTTTAGTTTTGAGCGAGAACTTCTAGCTGAGTTAGCGTTATTGTTGTTTAGTTTTGAGTAAGAAGTTCTAGCTGAGTTAGTGTTATTGTTGTTTAATTTTGAGCAAGAATTTCTAGCTGAGTTAGCGTTATTGTTGTTTAGTTTTGAGCAAGAAGTTCTAGCTGAGTTAGCGTTATTGTTGTTTAGTTTTGAGCAAGAAGTTCTAGCTGAGTTAGTGTTATTGTTGTTTAGTTTTGAGCAAGAAGTTCTAGCTGAGTTAGTGTTATTGTTGTTTAGTTTTGAGCAAGAAGTTCTAGCTGAGTTAGTGTTATTGTTGTTTAGTTTTGAGCAAGAAGTTCTAGCTGAGTTAGTGTTATTGTTGTTTAGTTTTGAAGAAGAAGTTCTAGCTGAGTTAGTGTTATTGTTGTTTAGTTTTGAGCAAGAATTTCTAGCTGAGTTAGTGTTGTTGTTGTTTAGTTTTGAGCAAGAAGTTCTAGCTGAGTTAGTGTTGTTGTTTAGTTTTGAGCAAGAAGTTTTAGCTGAGTTAGTGTTGTTGTTGTTTAGTTTTGAGCAAGAAGTTCTAGCTGAGTTAGTGTTGTTGTTTAGTTTTGAGCAAGAAGTTCTAGCTGAGTTAGTGTTATTGTTGTTTAGTTTTGAGCAAGAAGTTCTAGCTGAGTTAGTGCTGCACAAACCATCAGCTTCGAGTCGCTGAAAGTTTCCAGCTCTGTTGCTGTCAGGCACCTCGCCTCCGGACTTTAATAGAATGTCTCATATTATTGTACATATCATTAAGGTGAGATGCAGAATTGATCAGGCAAAAGCAGCTTTCCAAAAAATGAGGAAGATACTATGAAATCCATTTTTTACAATCAAAACAAGAAAATGATTTCTTATGTGTTATGTAGAGTCAGTCTTAACATATGGATGTGAATCATGGACAATAGGATAATGGACAAGAAAATCACTGGAGTCTGTAGAAATGTGGTTTTACAGAAGAATGTTGAGAATACCATGGACAGCTAAGATGAGTAATGAAAACATTCTGAAAGAGGTCAAAGCAAAAAGAGAGCTAATTTCCAATATTATGAAGAAACAATCATCATTTTTTGGACATGTAATGAGAAGGGAACATGAAATATATTGTAACAACTAGAAAAATTGAGGGACGAAGATATAGTGGGAAGCAAAGAGAAAAGATACCAGACAGCTTAAGAGAATGGCTTGGCAGAAGGTCAACAACAGAAATGATAAATAACTATCGAGATCGAAAGTTGTGGAGAGAAATGATCACCTACGCCAGCAGGCCCGGTACTTGATGATGATTATTGTACATCTTAATTATGTAAATAAAAACTATGTGCCATTGACTTCATTTATTAAATAAAATATTATCTTATATTATTTCAGCTGGCGTATTTTGTCCTAAAAATTCTGTATAAGAAAAGCAGAACATTTAAAGAAAAAGAAATGAAAAAAAATAATAATAATGATAGACAATAGTCGATAGACAATTAAAACAAGTGGAAGAATTAAATATCTAGGAAGTCTAGTGACAAACGACAATTCACAAGCAGCAGAAACAGACTCGAGATGAATCAAAGGTTGTCACATCATCGGACAGCTATCATTACTGCTGTTCAAAAAGGAGACAATAACAGAGGCAGAATGGACACGTTGTAACACAATCTTCATCTAAAAAAACATTGTAAACGTGCTTTTGCGGGTACTGTGACGTGTGTGATGGAGCGGATATGGGAAATTCTTTATTGCAGTGAAACTTTTTACATAACCAGAAACAGAACTTCATCCCAGCGCTGTGTTATCAATGCCAGACCTGGACGCTAGACTCAAGAAAAATAAGAAAAATAACCACCACTGAGATGAAATGTGTTAGACATGAGGCAAGAATGAGCTGAGAGATAAGATCAGAAATGAAGAACTGAGAAAAAACAAACTAAAAAACTAGGATGAATTCCCGCCATATAACACATAAAGAAACAAATAAAATTGTTTGGGCACATAATAAGGGAGAAAGACCAAAAACACAAGCCTCTAATAAACGTTACGAGAACACAAAACCCAAAGGCAGATCACGAAAAAAAGGATTGATAGAATATTACAAACACTAGGAAATATAACAGTAAAAGAGGCCCCACGAGACGTAAAACACCGCAAACAATATCTCCTCTCCACGCCGAAAGGCAAGTGATAAGGACAAGAAAAAGAATCCTGTATATAGAGGATTACGTTGCCTTTAACTTTATAAAATAATTTTTTCTGCAGCATTTTGTTTCGAAGAAACCAATTTTCTTCATTGTTCTTTTCGAGACTGTCCATGATTCACAACCATATATTGATATGGGGAAGATATATGTTCTCATTACGTTTACTATTACTGACTCGTTGGCGTTTTACCATGTGATCGTCGTTGTTTTTATGTATTTTGATATCGCTATTGCTTTCTCTCCAAGTGGATACTTATTTTATTTGATGTTCATTTAATTCCTCTCGGACCGAAGACGGTACATTGGCAGGAAGTCAAAGTTCTCAAATGACGATTTACTGTTAGATCGTGTAGTTCTTGCTTGTTTCTTAGTCTCACTGTTACATATTTTTTTAAAATTTCATTCAGTGTCTCATTTTCACAGTTTAGTAAAATTAACAGAACACAAAACCAGGCTGCCCGTATCATCACTGGTGCTATTAAATCTACACCTATCGAGGCTCTAGAAACAGTAACAAGTTAACAACCCTTAGAAGACAGACGGAAAACTAAAGTAATGCAACAAGCGGAGAAATATACAAGGATCCCTAGCCATCCAACGCACCAACGAATACTATTATTCCCTATTATCGCCTCGGAAGTTCCCTATATAATAATATTTGTTTATTATTATTTGTATCCAGCACCAAAGAATAACTGGTTTTGGATAAGGAAGACTAAAGAGGAGCAACTTCGATGCAATCTCCAAAGAACTGACAACTAGTGATCAAGTACTGTCCGAAACAATGCCGAAACCCGTAAGTCCATCTGATATGGCTCCTCATGGGAAACACAAAATACCAGAACTTAAAGAAGACATAATAGGAATCATGAAAAAAGGAACCAAACAGACACAGAGAGAAAACACATAGCAGAAAAACACACAAACAGCAACTACCCACAGGACTCCTGGTCACACGTATACACAGATGGCTCTGCTACAGATACCACCAGAGATGGAGGAGGAGGTGTGTTCTTGAGGCTGAATAACCAGGAAGAGATCACCAAGTCAATAGCTACTGGGAAATTCTCAAACAACTATAAAACAGCAACTGAAGCCCTCAAAGACGTTGCAAAACTAGCTATCCAACACAAAAATAACATGCAAAAGAAATTGGTGATACTGGCTGATGCACTGTCAGTCCTAACAGCTCTAAAACCCCCCTGGCACAGTGAGCTTGATGACTTGAGAACAACCCTAGACCAAGTGTGCAATAACTTCCAGAGAGTGGTCATTCAGTGGTAACCATCACACTGTAATATACATGGAAACGAACGCGCAGACAAATTAGATAAAGAGGGAGGGAGATTACCACAAGAGAACCATCTGTTCAGCTACGACAAAACCAAATCCATCATCAAAGGCCAGTATCATGAAGAATGGAAATAAGAACACCCAACGTATAACGCTAGGGATGGATGCCTCCAACTATCAAGGAGGGATCAAATCATCATACTTCGCCTACGCACTGGTCACAACAGAATGAGAAACCACATGTTCACCAAACTCAAAATAGGAACTACCAGCCAATGTCACTGTACACTGGATAACATGACAACAAAACATGTTCTACAGGACTGCCCCCAGTACACAGACCTGAGAAGAGCAATGTGGCCCACACCCATCTCCCTGGAAGAGAAACTATACGCTGCAACCGAATCACTTAAACAGGCAGCTGCCTTCATAAGAGAGTCTGGAATCCTAGTCTGAATGAGCCATGATTGTAGAAGAAGAAGAAGAAGTCTCATTGTTGAGTAGTGTCAAGACAAAGAAATGCATAAAAATGCGAAGCTGTAGTAAAGCTAATTGTAAGGAGAAATGAAGAAAAAAATATAGAAAAAAAATGAGAAAAAAAACGGTATGGTTAAACTTTACGTGATAAGTGGATTACAAAAACAAAATATATTTATCCACTTATCACGTAAAGTTTTAACCATACCGTTTTTTTTTTCCTTTTTTTTTCTACATATATTTTTTTCATTTCTCCCATTGTTGAGGCTCCCCTAGTAATTGTTCTGTGTAGCGATCCTCTTGGCCTACATTGCTTTCTTTTATCAGGTGGTTTCCACTTGAATGCCTGACGGGGACGTTTTTCTGCATTCATTCTCAGCACATGACCGATGTATTTCTTCATTCATTCTCAGCACATGACCGATGTATTTCTGCATTCATTCTCAGCACATGACCGATGTATTTCTGCATTCATTCTCAGCACATGACCGATGTATTTCTGCATTCATTCTCAGCACATGACCGATGTATTTCTTCATTCATTCTCAGCACATGACCGATGTATTTCTTCATTCATTCTCAGCACATGACCGATGTATTTCTTCATTCATTCTCAGCACATGACCGATGTATTTCTTCATTCATTCTCAGCACATGACCGATGTATTTTCAACGTCTTCTTTTTATTAACCTTGACACGAATTCTTGTTTTGCTTCGTTTCTTATATGTCATTTGAAATGTATTCTTTCCAGCTGACGTTTGAGATCCTACGTAGACAATTGTTTTTAATCAAGTTATTTAATTTCCTGTCTCTTCCAATCTGTATTAACTGGTACTGCATGAGTTTCAAAATTAGTTCTATGTTGTTTCTTTGTCTTATTTTCTCATTTCAGATTCTTTTATTTCTGGCAGTTCCAGCATTTCTTCTCAAATATCGTATCAACATCATGACGAATGGTTCCCTGGACTGGCCGTGCGATAATCTTACGGTCTGCTGTTTGATGTGCGACGGGGATAATTAGACGACTGACTGTGTGTCTCTATGTTCGGCATTGGAGTCAACAACGATGGCCTAACATCATCAAGTGCTACGATGATCATCATTTTCAAGAAGACGTGAATTACCGGTATATGGGGATAGGCGGCGGGAACAATTGAAGGCTATGCATGAAAAGTTTTCCTTGTTGCAGTTTCCTCATATTACAAGTCGCATGTCTGTGTTAGTCACCTCTAGTGACTCGGCTGATGGTGCTCGTAAACCTGGGAAGGCCGACCGTATAAGGGCAGAATCCCCCTAAAGAAAAGATCACCAGCTGCCTTGCAGGAAGATTGGGGACAATCAAAGGCTAAGGAAAGCAAACCTGAACAAAATGCTGGCTGAAATCGGATTCACTGAGCCACTGGCGCAGAACACAGTGCAACATTTTAACAGGTATTCAAGCGGAGTGGATCTAACAGGCTTAAACAGACAGCTGTCTTTGTGTGAGAGTCTGGAGTCCTACTCTGATTGAGTCCTGATCGCAGAGAGAGAGAGAGAGAGAGAGAGAGAGAGATCATGACTATTTCCCTCTTCAATTTATAGTGAATGACGTTAGGCATTCATAACGTAATGCAGGTTTAAATTTTTCTGCATGAGATGTTCTTTATATCTAGCGGCAACTGGAGTCATGACCCAGGCAGGTACATAGCGTCCCCACCCCCCCTCCCACCCCCACACCCCCCCCCCTGTCTTAGAGGGTAAATAAGCTGACGGGCATTAATCTTTGTCAACGGCATGTACCTCTTCAGATGATCAGATTACTCTTGTGTTAAGTTCTGTTAATATAATTTCCTTTCATCGTTCAGGGACGTTAGCTGTCCGTGTGTAAAATGAATAAATGTAATAGGAAGAAACACTTTATACAGAGCTTCGCGAGGAGGAGGTAATCCAATCATCAAATAAGTACCTCGTCGATCAAGTGTTTCGTCCCCTTAGCTTCTTGGTACTACCAGAGGTGGGCAAATTTGGTCATAACTCCCAGGATCAAGGCAAAGAAACGCACATACATGCGAAGCTGCAGTGAAGCTAATTGTGAGAAGAAATGAAAAAAAAAAACATATATATATATATATATCAGCAGCCAGATAAAAACGATGCAGGAAAACACAAATGAACTATCATCGATAGCCAGCAAAATTGAGCAATAGAATATATATATATATATTGACCTTTCGAGCCGTAGCCGGCCCATAGGGCGTAGACCAAGATACTCCTTCTCTTATCTGAATTTTTGTTCTAGCAGTTTTCAATTCTTTTAAAGATATTTTATCAAATCTCGCCATTTGTCTCTTTTCTGCGCAAGCAGCTCTATCTCATTGAGGGAGCCGAATCCTGCTGCTCTTGCCTCTCTCATCGATGTTATTCTCATTGATGAGAGAGGCAAGAGCAAATATATATATATATATATATATATATATATATATATATGAAAAAAAGAAGAAAAAAAACGGAACGATTAAAACTTCACGTAACAAGTGGACATTATTTATTGCACCGAAACGTCGTCCTGGTTTGTATTGTCCACTTGTTACGTGAAGTTTTAACCACACGATTTTTTTTTTTCTGTGCATATTTCTTTGTCATTTCACGTCATGACCCCAAGGCGTCCACCTTCTGCTACATTGAACCGGAAGGCACACACATTCGGCATGTAATAATGATTAAACTTCTTCGCAACACTTCTGGTTGAATCTACTGTCCCTATCCGGTGGCCATGTCTTAGCTTTCACATCGCACATTGATGTCCTCATTGTGGTCACTTATAGCCGTGTTCTAGTTGTTCTTGGCATATGACAAGGCACCACACATTCAAGAATGAACAAACTTTGTACGTTACAAATCAGTCCTCATTTATTATATTACTTACACTCACACACACACACACACACACACACACACACACACACACACACACACACACACACACACACACACACACACACACACACACACACACACACACACACACACACACACACACACACACACACACACACATATATATAGATACTATCAGGCTATCCTTCCTAGCATTCTGTACATACTTGTTCGATCTGTTAACAGTCTTGGCCGCTGAAGCACTTCTACTACCGTCGGTGTTGTACCTCAGCTATTCCTATAGTGGATATTCTAGCTGTCTCTCTATCTAGCTCTCTTTCGTCTGCGTCTTCTGTTTCAAACGTTCTCCAATCGCCATCTCGATGTCTATCTCTAGTTCCCCGTCTCTCGTTCTAGTTCTCGTCCTCTAGTTCTGGTGCGTGACTTCTAATTCTGATCTGTAATTCTAATTCTGCTCTCCTGTAGTTCTGCTTATCTAGTTCTAGCTCTTCTCTAAGTTGAAGTTCCTCTGTGACTATCTCAGTTCCTATCGGTCCCTACTGCGTGGCTATCTCTGTGTGTTCCTAAGTCGAAGTCTAAGTGTAAAAGTGGAAGCCCCCTCTCAAGTCTGTCCTATAACTGTTATACTCCTGTCCTTAGACCGACAGTTAACCTTACTCCCTGCCTCTCTCCGTCCACTCGTGACAGATCTTCGAGTCAAGCCCTGGAATTTCCCAGAGCGGGGTCATTTCGTCAAGTTCGCATCGTTACTAGTAACTCGATCTTTGTGTCTTCCTCTCTGGCTATACTTCTAACTCCCTGCCAACTATTCTTTCTCTAGATAAAAATTACATCCAACACTGCTCCACTCCTCTCTGAACTCCAAGTGACCCTCCCCAACCATCTGACACTGTGTGACTAGCCTTCAGTTTATGAGTTCTACATTCCTTACTGACAGCTAAGGTCACTCCCAGTTTACAACCTTTTGGTCAGTCACAGCGGTTTAACATGGTCTCTTAGCCATCCCTATGCTAAATTTGTCTAGACCTGCTTTGTCCCATGTCCTCGCTTAATTATGATCTAAATATGTATGTGTCATCATTCACGGTTACATACTGACTAAAATGGTTTGGGCTCTACGTGACTTTCATATATACTCATATGTAGAATTCTTCTCTGAAACTAATCCTCTTATTTTGGTGTAACTGAGGTCATTGGGAGTGTTGTCTTCTGTTCTTTGTGAGGTAATTGGGAGTGCTGTCTTCTGTTGTTTGTGAGGTCATTGAGAGTTTTGTCTTCTGAATTTTGTGAGGTAATTGATAGTGCTGTCTTCTGAAATTTGCGAGGTCATTGATAGTGCTGTCTTCTGCTGTTTGTGAGGTCATTGAGATTGCTCTCTTCTGGTGTTTGTGAGGTCATTTAGAATGTTGTCTTCTGTTGTTTGTGAGGTCAATGAGATTGCTCTCTTCTGGTGTTTGTGAGGTCAATGAGATTGCTGTCTTCTGAATTTTGTGAGGTCATTGAGATTGCTGACTTCTGTTGTTTGTGAGGTCAATGAGATTGCTGTCTTCTGAATTTTGTGAGGTCATTGAGATTGCTGACTTCTGTTGTTTGTGAGGTCAATGAGATTGCTCTCGTCTGGTGTTTGTGAGGTCAATGAGATTGCTGTCTTCTGAATTTAGTGAGGTCATTGAGATTGCTGACTTCTGTTGTTTGTGAGGTCAATGAGATTGTTGTCTTCTGAATTTTGTGAGGTCATTTAGATTGCTGTCTTATGAATTTTGTGAGGTCATTAAAAGTGTTGTCTTCTGCTGTTTGTGAGGTTATTGGGATTGTTGTCTTCTGCTGTTTGTGAAGTCATTGGGAGTGTTGTCTTCTGTTGCTTGTGAGGTCATTGGGAGTGTTGTCTTCTGTTGTTTGTGAGGTCATTGGGAGTGTTGTCTTCTGTTGTTTGTGAGGTCATTGGGAGTGTTGTCTTCTGTTGTTTGTGAGGTCATTGAAAGTGCTGTCTTCTGTTTTTTGTGAGGTCATTGGGAGTGTTGTCTTCTGTTGTTTGTGAGGTCATTGAAAGTGCTGTCTTCTGTTTTTTGTGAGGTCATTGACAATGTTGTCTTCTGTTGTTCATGAGGTTATTGACAATGTTGTCTTCTGTTATTTGTGAGGTCATTGAAAGTGCTGTCTTCTGTTGCTTGTGATGTCATTGAGAGTGCTGTCGTATGTTGTTTGTGATGTCATTGTGAGTGCTGTCATATGTTGTTTGTGATGTCATTCAAAGTGCTGTCTTCTGTTGTTTGTGAGGTCATTGGGAGTGTTGTCTTCTGTTTTTTTTTCTGTGAGATTATTACGAGTACTGTTTTCTGTTGTTCATGAGCTCATTGACAATGTTGTCTTCTGTTGTTCATGAGGTCATTGACAATGTTGTCTTCTGTTGTTTGTAGTGGTCATTGAGAGTGCTGTCTTATGTTTTTTGTAAGGTCATTGGGAGTGTTGTCTTCTGTTGTTTGTGAGGTCATTGAAAGTGCTGTCTTCTGTTGTTTGTGAGGTCATTGGGAGTGTTGTCTTCTGTTGTTTGTAGTGGTCATTGAAAGTGCTATCTTCTGTTGTTTGTGAGGTCATTGGGAGTGTTGTCTTCTGTTGTTTGTAGTGGTCATTGAAAGTGCTGTCTTCTGTTGTTTGTGAGGTCATTGGGAGTGTTGTCTTCTGTTTTTTTTTTTCTGTGAGATTATTACGAGTACTGTCTTCTGTTGTTCATGAGCTCATTGACAATGTTGTCTTCTGTTGTTTGTAGTGGTCATTGAGAGTGCTGTCTTATGTTGTTTGTGATGTCATTGAGAGTGCTGTCTTCTGTTGTTCATGAGCTCATTGACAATGTTGTCTTCTGTTGTTTGTAGTGGTAATTGAGAGTGCTGTCTTATGTTGTTTGTGATGTCATTGCGAGTGCTGTCTTCTGCTGTTTGTAGCGGTCATTGAGAGTGCTTTCTTATGTTGTTTGTGATGTCATTGAGAGTGCTGTCTTATGTTGTTTGTGATGTCATTGCGAGTGCTGTCTTCTGCTGTTTGTAGCGGTCATTGAGAGTGCTGTCTTATGTTGTTTGTGATGTCATTGTGAGTGCTGTCTTATGTTGTTTGTGATGTCATTGTAAGTGCTGTCTTATGTTGTTTGTGATGTCATTGTGAGTGCTGTCTTATATTGTTTGTGATGTCATTGTGAGTGCTGTCTTATGTTGTTTGTAGTGGTCATTGTGAGTGCTGTCTTATATTGTTTGTGATGTCATTGTGAGTGCTGTCTTATATTGTTTGTGATGTCATTGTGAGTGCTGTCTTATGTTGTTTGTGATGTCATTGTGAGTGCTGTCTTATGTTGTTTGTGATGTCTTTGTGAGTGCTGTCTTATGTTATTTGTGATGTCATTGTGAGTGCTGTCTTATATTGTTTGTGATGTCATTGTGAGTGCTGTCTTATGTTTTTTGTAGTGGCCATTGTGAGTGCTGTCTTATGTTGTTTGTGATGTCATTGTGAGTGCTGTCTTATATTGTTTGTGATGTCATTGCGAGTGCTGTCTTCTGCTGTTTGTAGTGGTCATTGCGAGTGCTGTCTTATATTGTTTGTGACGTCATTGCGAGTGCTGTCTTCTGCTGTTTGTAGCGGTCATTGAGAGTGCTGTCTTATGTTGTTTGTGATGTCATTGAGAGTGCTGTCTTATGTTGTTTGTGATGTCATTGAGAGTGCTGTCTTATGTTGTTTGTGATGTCATTGTGAGTGCTGTCATATGTTGTTTGTGATGTCATTCAAAGTGCTGTCTTCTGTTGTTTGTGAGGTCATTGGGAGTGTTGTCTTCTATTTTTTTTCTGTGAGATTATTACGAGTACTGTCTTCTGTTGTTCATGAGCTCATTGACAATGTTGTCTTCTGTTGTTCATGAGCTCATTGACAATGTTGTCTTCTGTTGTTTGTAGTGGTCATTGAGAGTGCTGTCTTCTGCTGTTTGTAGTGGTCATTGAGAGTGCTGTCTTCTGCTGTTTGTAGTGGTCATTGAGAGTGCTGTCTTCTGCTGTTTGTAGTGGTCATTGAGAGTGCTGTCTTCTCTTGTTTGTAGTGGTCATTGAGAGTGCTGTCTTCTGCTGTTTGTAGTGGTCATTGAGAGTGCTGTCTTCTGCTGTTTGTAGTGGTCATTGAGAGTGCTGTCTTCTGCTGTTTGTAGTGGTCATTGAGAGTGCTGTCTTCTCTTGTTTGTAGTGGTCATTGAGAGTGCTGTCTTCTGCTGTTTGTAGTGGTCATTGAGAGTGCTGTCTTCTGCTGTTTGTAGTGGTCATTGAGAGTGCTGTCTTCTCTTGTTTGTAGTGGTCATTGAGAGTGCTGTCTTCTGCTGTTTGTAGTGGTCATTGAGAGTGCTGTCTTCTGTTGTTTGTAGTGGTCATTGAGAGTGCTGTCTTCTGCTGTTCATGAGCTCATTGAGAGTGCTGTCTTCTGCTGTTTGTAGTGGTCATTGAGAGTGCTGTCTTCTCTTGTTTGTAGTGGTCATTGAGAGTGCTGTCTTCTGTTGTTTGTAGTGGTCATTGAGAGTGCTGTCTTCTGCTGTTTGTAGTGGTCATTGAAAGAGCTTTACAAAATAGCTCTGCCCATGTACAAGTGAAGTTTATCCTTGTTACTGACCTTGAGTTTGTTTCTATAAATAGATACTTCTTATCACGACCTCATTCATGAGCTGCATGCTAGTGACGTCACGTCTCTCTCAGAGTCGGTCACATTTGCTGCGTGTCAAAGTTCTCTTGTCCACGACATACCTACGATCGTACTCGGTAACTGCAATATCTGGACGAAGCGATAACAACAATTAGTTGCGCAACGGCAATAGAAAGTGTTATCCAATGTGTTATACGACCTAGCATTACCACCAGTGATACTTGATATGATAACCAGTTCCGAGCAATAACACCAATTTTAGGCTTGTTTAGTTGCACCTCCCTTTTGGCACTCAGCTGTCACTGCAGATTCCAACTCTGTATTACAATAAATGGTCGCAGCCGAAAATGTTATGATCCACAGCCATCTATAGCTTTGATAAGGCACGTGGGCTGAAAGGTATCACCCAAAGTTTGTCACAATTTCAGCTTTGAGAGCACGGGCAGTGTTGGTTAAAATGACGCCGGGCGTCCATAGCTCTCGTTGCTGGTGACGTCACACAATTTGCATGGTTCAGAGATTTTGTGTAAATCAGCTGTGTGTGATAGAACTGGTTATACGGCTCTTGAGGGAGGGGGAGGGGGGAGGGAGACTGGTTGGTCTCGAGGTTGTGGGTTCGAATCCCGGCTGCACCAGTTGAGATTTTTATTTATGATTTCTCTCTGCGGCAACCAGCCCTGGTCTCAGCAGCGAGACCCGGCTTGAAACGTTATCGACGGAAAACAAATATGAGTATCCTCCGAAGACGAAGTTATCTGCCTGTGAGGCGAGGGACCCCTGTGGGCTGCCAGGGAAAAATGGATGAACACGCAAGTCTCTAGGGACTTCGTGAGAGGTTAAAAAAAAAAAGAAAGGCCGGTAAACACACACACAAAAATAAATAAATAAAAAAAAAAAAAACACGCCTGTTTATTATTTTATCTTTTCAGGGTAGCGCATATATAACAGGGTGTTTCTAAAGTCGCAGTGCAGTGACTTTATACTCTCGGAAGAAAAAAACGTCACGTCACACAAATTGTAAAATAAATGGTATTATTCAAATATACTTGACTGCTATCGGCGAGCTTATAATGGGTAATGTTGGTATTAACACAATAAAGTTGTGTTAACACCATTGTAAGCCAGATCTATCATGTAGCAGTGATGTTTAAATGAACACGTAAATGGTGCTTGAACTATTACGTCATACATAGATAAAATTTAGGTGCGTAATTATTTCAACAACAAAAAATGCACAGTCATTAAAGAGACACCCTATATATATATTTAAATAGGCTGTTGGACATTTTTCGGTGAAGCATGAGTCTGGTGTTTCTGCGCCATATTTGGCGGGTACACCAGGACAAGAGTTCTTAAAAAGGAACAGAGTTCTTAAATTAAATGTTATGTAGAGCTATTCTTAACTTATTGATGCGAATCATGGACAATAGGACAACAGACAAGAAAATCACTGGAGGCTGTAGAAACATGGTTTTACAAAAGAATGTTGAGAATACCATGGACAGCTAAGAAGAGTAATGAAAACGTTGTGAAAGAGACCAAACTAAAAGGAGAGCTAATTTCCAATATTAGGAAAAAACAATCATCAATTTTTGGCTGTCACGTAATGAGAAGAGAACAGTTAGAATATATTGTAACAACTGGGAAAATTGAGGGACGAAGAGATATAGGGAAGCAAAGAGAAGAGATACCAGACAACTTAAGAGAATGGCTTGGCAGAAGGTAAACAATAGAAATAATAAATAACTGTCGATATCGAAAGTTGTGGAGAGACATGATCACCTACGCCAGCAGGCACGGAACTTG
This sequence comes from Megaustenia siamemsis, assembly GCA_032433765.1. NCBI lineage: Eukaryota > Metazoa > Mollusca > Gastropoda > Stylommatophora > Ariophantidae > Megaustenia > Megaustenia siamemsis. The sequence continues at coordinate 34,838,816 of JAVIAB010000091.1, read as the reverse complement.
AATACCAGGACCAAAAAAAAACTGTCACTACGAGACCATGTTTTTGGTGTCTGCCGGAGGAACTTAATAGGAATATAAGAATAGGAGAATAAAGGACACTTGCCCAGTGCAGTCGCCACAAGGTCTTCGGGTCTGAGGTTTTTATTTTACCAGTGAGACTTGGTAGTTTTGTTTAATTAAAAAGTGGTTGATGATTTGTGATCGTTCTACTTGGCTAGACGTTAAGCACCATCATTGTGTGCCGTTGCCGCATCGAAGGTTGGCTTCCATGGAGCGCCATTCCACTCTGCCTTTTGCTTTTATAATGCAGGTTAATATAATATGCAGGTTATAAGCAATGTTTACATTGAACAACACCAGATATGATATTGCTGCGAGTTGGCAGATTTTTGAAAATGTTTTCAAGGGTTTGAACATAAATGTTTGTTCACAGTTCGGTAACCTTCGCTGTAGATAAAGTCGTTAATTCGTTTCAGACGTTTGGGACGTTGTAGACTACACATTCACATCTAAGAGTGAATCAGTGAAGGTCACAAAATCATATTCTCTCTGTGGTTTTACTAACTACAGGTCATGTGGCTTCTGTTGGATTGGAAATGATAACTTACCACCACTGTGTGTCTATATGTTTGGAATTGGAGTCATCAATGACGGCCTAACATCATCAAGTGCTATGACGATCATCATTTTCGGGAGGACGTGAACGCCCATGGTATATGGTGGATAGGCGGCAGGAACCATTGAAGGCTATGTCTGAAAAGTGTTCCTTCTTGCAGTTTCCTCATATTCCAAGTCCGGCTTGTTGCAGGAGCTACTGAGTTAAGTGCTCTGTGCACACCGTGAGCTGTGTGTCTCATCCGTTTTGATCCTGCTTCGATATCCCACTTGTTTACGATGAATGATGATATCGTATGACAGGGAACAGTTGGCTGTGTTCACTTTCTGCGCGGTTTCGCCTTATGTCTTTTGGCGTGTGCTGAGACTGCTACGATGGGGACTACAGTTACCTTTCTTTGTTTGGGAGATGAGTTAGTAATTCGGATGATTCCACTGGCACGGGCGGTTGAGCAATTATGGATTTTAATTCGTTTGCTGTGAGACCGAGGCCTTCCATAGCCAATAACCAATGTAGGTTGTCATAGGCTGACTTGTCCATTTTTTTAAAATTACTCGTCCATCTTAGTCTCGATGTCTGCCTCTGCCTCTTTTACCTTGTATTTTCCCTTCCATGATTGGTTACTTTTTGTAGTCTGCTGTGTCGTTTAATTCGCCTCAAAATCTCATTATTCTTGGTTGTGAAACGGAAGTGGTTAAATGATTTATGTCCTTGCTACGGGTCAAGGCTTCATTCTCAGATGTTGGTGGGTTTTTTTTTTTATTTATTTATTTTTAAACTGACAAGGTTTCGGAGTTCACCCTTTCTCTTAATATAGGTACCAGAGTATTTTCCTGTTGAATTAAGCCGGCCTGGCATGAAACCAACCTTCTTCTTCTTCAACTTCTTCTTTTTCTTCCTCTTCTTATTATTATTATATAGTTTTTTAAAAATATATATAAGTATATAGATGAGAAGAACATTGATGAGAGAGGCAAGAGCAGCAGGATTCGGCTCCCTCAATGAGATAGAGCTGCTTGCACAGAACAGAGACAGATGGCGAGATTTGATAAAATATCTTTAAAAGAAAACTGCTAGAACAAAAATTCAGATAGGAGAATGTGTCTACGCCCTATGGGCCGGCTACAACTCGAAAGGTCAATAGATAGATAGATAGATATAAATGAGCACATGTGGCTTCAGGTCATCATCTGCTAGCCAAACTTTTTTTTTGGAGAAAACTTAAAATAAAAGGTTATACTACAACGAATAAGGGTAGCAAATATTGCAATGTAGGGTTTCTTAAAGAACAAGGAATTAAAGATAAATTCGCAGTCCCAATATCAAACAAGCACCAAGTTCTCCAACAACTAGAAAATACAATAAATATCAAATCTCATTTGAAACAGGTAAGGATATATGGAAAGAGACATGCGAAGAAACGCTGGGAAAAAGAGAACGCCAGAATAAGCCATGATTGACAGCGGAGACGCTGGAGAAAATTAATGAAAGAAATAATAAGAAATCATACATAATTAATAGCAAAACGAGAAGTAATAAAGCCAAGACACAGGAAGCTTATACAGAGGTGAACAAAGAAGTGAGAAGATGCATTAAAAGGGATAAGAGGAAATATATAGATGAACTAGCTAAAGAGGCAGAGGAAGCAGCAAATAGAGGGGATATGGAAGAACTGCACAACAGATAAAAAGAAATTAAGTGCAAAAATACAAACAGATCAATACCATTATTAAAGATAAGAAAGGAAATCTGCTTAGTAAAATAAGGGAACAAATGGAGAGACGGAAAGAGCACATTGAAGAACTTTAGAACAGACCCAGCTGAAATAACCCTCCAGATATACTAACAGCAGAAGAAGAGTTACACGTTAAATGTGGAAAACCAAACAAGGAAGAAATAATGAAAGCCATCAAGCTTTTAAAAAATGGTAAAGCCACAGGACCAGATGAAATTCCTTCGGAAGGCATCAAAGCAGATATTAACACCTCTACCAAGATGTTACATAATTTATTAGATAAAATTTGGGAGAGGGAAGAAATGCCTAAAGACTGGAAAGAAGGGTTATATGATCAAACTTCAAAGAAAGGAAGTTTACAGGAGTGCACACATTATAGGGGAATTCTGCTATTATCAGTGCCAGGAAAAATATTAAGCAGAATTATTCTGGAGAGACTAAAAGAGGCCTTAGAGAAACATTTGAGAGATGAACAAGCAGGTTTTAGGAAGAACAGATCATGTGCTGATCAAATAACTACTCTGCGTATAATAGTTGAACAAAGTTTAGAACTATAGTCAGCACTTTATATTGGATTCATAGATTACGAAAAGGCATTTGATAGTTTAGACAGAGGAATGCTTTGGAAGTTGCTGAGTCATTACGGAATCCCTATAAAGTTTATTAACCTGATAAAGACAATATATGAAGGAACGAAATGTAGTGTGGTGCATGAAGGACAGCTTACAGAAGCATTTGAAATAAGAACAGGATAAAGACAGGGATGCCTTCTGTCTCCATTTCGCTTTCTACTGGCCATAGATTGGATTATGAAAATAACTCAAAACAACAGAAATGGGATCCAGTGGTCCCTGACCAAGCAACTTGATGATTTAGACTTTGCTGATGACATAGCTCTCCTATCACACAGCCATCAACAGATGCAGGATAAAATGAGCATACTTGATGAGAGATCACAATAGCTAGGACTGAATATTAATAGAGATAAGACCAACATTATGAGAATTAATACAGTTGGCAATAACAAAATAAAATTAGGAGAAATACCTCTACTATAATATATCTGGGTAGTAATATAGATAAAGAGGGAGGAACAGAAAATGATACTAAAATAAGAATATTAAAGGCTAGGAGAGCATTTGTTGCACTGGGAAACATATGGAAGTCCAAAGAGATTAGGTTAAATACAAAAATAAAAATTTTCAGCTCCAATGTTAAGATAGTCTTATTATATGACTGTGAAACATGGAGAACAACTAAAATGACAATCATGAAGATACAGACTTTCATTAATGGATGCTTATGCAGAATAAAAGGATGGAAATGGCAGGACCGAATCACTAACATAGAATTATGGAAATGTACCAGTCAAATACCAGTGGATAAAGAGATACAGCGAAGACAATGCGATGTCTAGGACACACACTGCGGAAGCCAACTGAGAGTATTACACAGCAGGTCCTTTTTTGGAATCCCCAAGAAAAAAGACAAAGAGGAAGATCAAGGAATTCTTGGAGAAGACAGATGGAATAAGAGATGAAGATGATGGCGAGGACATGGAACGATCTTAAAAGAATGGCAAGAAACATAACGGCTTGGAACGTGTTTGTTGAAGACCTATGCTCCACAGGGAGCTGAAAGGTAGAACATTTTTATTCTTCTTCTGCTTCTTCTTCTTCTTCTTCTTCTTCTTCTTCTTCTTCTTCTTCTTCTTCTTCTTCTTCTCATAAACATTGGGGTCGTTGGACATACTTCGTCAAGGTGCTCCATTTATTTATCTCTATCTTCAGACAGTTTGTGGTACTCCGCAAAGCCGAGGCTTTTCCTTTTTTGATGTTATCTTCCCATCTCTTTCTCTGTCTACTTCTCCTTCTCACTCCCTTTCGCCATTCCTTACAGAAGGATATTTGCTAGACTTGACGATTGAGATACTTGACCAATCCATTTCATTTTGCATTTCTTCACAACATTCACAAGAGCATAAAGTACTTCGATTGCTTATTGTTTCATTTTAGGAACTTGTTCATTTGTGATACGATCTAACTAAGAGATGACCCTAAGTTTTAATATAACATTTCATTTCCACATTTTATAAATTCTCCTTTTTTTTTAGTAGTAGTAGTTAGTAGTAGTAGTAAAACTTTAGTAAAAGATTTCATTTAAAATCTTTATTGTATAAATATTCAGACAGTTGGAGCAGCCCAAGAACGACAAATGATATAACCACGACACCTTTTAGGTATCAGTGAAAAGAGAAAAGAAGAAGATTGTATAAATATAAATTATTGTAAATTGTTCTGTTGCTCTGCTGTAAGGGTCGATGTTTCATAAGCGTATAGAAAAATGGATACAACAAGGATGGGTGGGCATAGCCAGATTTTAGAGCCAAAAGGGGTGCTATCTTTCCAAATAGGTGTAACTTTGCAGGGCATTACAAATAAAGTAAAGTACCCCCGTCACGTCAAGTGACGTATATACTACTCACTATACTATACATTGTAGCACAGTTAACACTATACTATACATTGTGGCACAGTTAACACTATACTATACATTGTAGCACAGTTAACACTATACTATACATTGTGGCACAGTTAACACTATACTATACATTGTAGCACAGTTAACACTATACTATACATTGTAGCACAGTTAACACTATACTATACATTGTAGCACAGTTAACACTATATTATACGTTGTGGCACAGTTAACACTATACTATATGTTGTGGCACAGTTAACAAAAGTACTTAGCGTCCGAAAAAGAATATACCCTTTCCTTTATTTTTTTTTCTCCAGATGACCAATGTGTGTACAGAGACTTGTAAGAACCACCGATTGTAACTGAAGCTAAAAACGTTTCAGTTGAAATGGCAGACGCGCGTATACACACATAAAAAAAAGAAAAATTTTGCCAGCTTTTACCTCTGACGAAGTCCCTAGAGACTAGGAACTGAATTTTGAGTGTTAATCCATTTTCCCTGGCAGCCATGTGCACAGGGGTCCCTCGCCGCACAGGCAGATAACTCCGACTTCGGAGGTACTCATATTTTTTCCTGTCGATGAGTAATTAACGTTTCAAGCTGGGCGTCGCTGCTGAGACCAGGGGTGGTTGCCACAGAGAGAAATCATAAATAAAAATCCCAACCAGCCGGGATTTGAACCCACAACCTCTGTGTCTCGAGACCGGCGTCTTGTCTCGAGACCAACCAGTCCCCTACACATATATTTGGATGGAACTGAGAAATCGGAACAAGGACGCCTTTGTTACCGTTACAAGAGTCATGTTGAGTTGATAAACGGAGAAAATGAACTATCGACTAATCGACTAGATATCTGCCGTATCACGAAGGACGCCCATATTCAATATTGTAAGATCATCATCATCAAGTATCGGGGCAACTGGCGTAGGTGATCATGTCTCTCCACAACTTTCGATCTCGACAGTTCTTTATCATTTCTGTTGTTGACCTTCTGCCAAGCCATTCTCTTAAGCTGTCTGGTATCTTTTCTCTTTGTTTCCCTCTATCTCTTCGTCCCTCAATTTTTTCACTTGTTACAATATATTCCAGTTGTTCTCTTCTCATTACATGGCCAAAAAATGATGATTGTTTCTTCCTGATATTGGAAATTAGCTCTCTTTTTGCTTTGACCTCTTTCAGAACATTTACATTACTCTTCTTAGATGTCCATGGTATTCTCAACATTCTTCTGTAAAACCACATTTCTACAGCCTCCAGTGATTTTCTTGTTTGTTGTCCTATTGTCCATGATTCACATCCATATGTTAAGACTGGCTCTACATAAGGTTTGAGAACTCTTTTTCTTATAAAATAGAAGAAATAGAATAATTTTCTTGTAAGATAGGATTAAAGAAACTATGAGACATACCTTTGGTAGTAAAAGGAACCTCATATCACTTCAGCGGGACCGTCAATAATTTATTGAAAAAGGTATATTCTTTTTATGACAAACTGTATTGTTACTGATTGTACTCCTACTAATACTGAAAGCTGGAATCCCCTTTCACGAATCTATATATATCCAGCTCAGTGATTGGTGAACGTGACTGCTAAGGACAAGAGTTAGGGTTTGATCCGCATAGACAGCTTTCAGGTTCACTCTGTCTTATATGGATACTGGGTATTTTTTTTTGGAAAAGAAGTACGGCACTGGCGTAATGCCGTACACTTTATCCACAAATAATGTGCCGAAGGTGTTTAAAACTATGAATGAAAAAAAAAAATGTGGCATGGTAACAGCTTTACGTAGGTGAGAAACAAAACAAGAGTAGAACGACGTTTCGGCCAAGTAGGCCTTCAGATGGAACAATAAACAACGACACAATAATATATAGTATGAAAAATAATGTAGACGCTAATAGTCTACAGCAGGGATGGCTAATTAGGTGCCCGCGGGCCACAAGTGACCACCGACGTCCTTTTTGTGGCCCGCGGCGGATAACAAATAAAATCAGGTTGCATTGAGCAAAATGTCCTGAGGGAAATTGATTTAAAATTTGTTACATTAACTTCTACCTTGGAGAAAGCTAACTCAAATATTCCCTTGTAGACCCATGTTTAAAACTCGGAACACTCTAGTAGTTAGTTTAACGTCGACTTCCCGTCATTCCCGGCCCATCCTTTTTTCCCTGTTCATCATCCTGCGACCGACTTAAACAAAGGAAGAAGCCAACGCATGGTTCTAGAGCCGACTCTCGGTTCGGCGAGTTCAGTTTCCGCCAAAAATACTGTCAGTCACCCACCTCCTCAACCCCAACACATTCACCTCACAATTATTTCACTTTCAGTTTCTTTCTCTCCAAACCTCTTTTCATCAGTCAAAATTATATATCCGATCTGATCATTCTGATTTTGTCGAGTTACAGTGAACAGTTCCATTTTAACAGGAAACAGTGCTATTGTTGTAATATGTGTTTTCATTGTCTGTTGCTTCGGTCGTGGTATAATATGAACAATAAACGTCAATTAAATGAAAAAATCAGATTTTTTCATGAGAAATGGGAACATGATTTTTTATTTATCAACAATAAGGATAGCAAACCGCAGTGCCTTGTGTGTTTGCAAGTGTTGTCTGTAAATAAAGAGTATAATCTTAAATGGCATTACACACAGCATCACGCCGCTAAATACAAGGACTACATTGGTACAATACGTTCTACACTTGTGTGCGATTTGAAGAAAAAGGTTAGTGCTCAGAAATCTGTTTTTACTACATTAACAACAAAACAAACAAGTTCCTTAATGGCATCGTTTGTTGTAAGCGCAGAGATAGCGAAATAAAAAAAATCATTATGTGGCGGTGACTTCGTAAAGCGTTGTTCCATTAACATGGCGCGTGCATTTGGGGAAGAAAAAATTGCCAGGCATTTTGAGAGCGTTCCACTATCAAAACAGACAGTCACTAGAAGGGTTGAGGAAATATGTTCTCATATATCTAGTAAATTAAAGAGTGTCGTTACAATTTCCGCTTACTTTTTTCTGGCTTTGGATGAATCTACTGACATATCAGACACAGCACAACTTTTAATTTTCATAAGAACTGTTTCAAAAGACTTTATTATCAATGAAGAGCTACTAGCTTTAGATTCATTGCATAATACGACCAAAGGTCAAGACATTTATAACTCAATTATGAAAGTTGTTAACAGTATCGGTGACAGGAACAGACTTTCAGCAATAGTGACAGATGGCGCTAAGTCAATGTGTGGTACTCAAACAGGTCTAGTTGGATTATTAAGGAAGGCTGGAATCCATTGCCCAGCATTACACTGCATTATACACCAGGAGGCGCTGTGTGGCAAGATTCTAGACTTGGAGGATGTTATGAAAACTGTAATAAAGTGTGTGAATTTAATAAAAGGCGGGAATCGGTCTTTGACACACCGACAGTTTATAAATTTTCTATCAGAAGTTGAGGCGGAATATGGCGATTTGGTGCTCTACACACAAGTACGCTGGCTAAGCAGAGGGAATTGTTTGAGGCGGTTTTTTGCTTTGAGAAACGAGATAAAGCAGTTTTTAGAGAAACATGATACCAACAAAGAACAGATTAGAAAAATGTCTGATCCACATTTTAACAGCGAATTGGCCTTTTTAACTGATATCACCCAGCACATGAATGAACTCATCGTGAAGATACAGGGACGTTCCCAAACAGTCTCAGATTTGGTAGGACAGCTAGATGGATTTATAAGTCGACTAAAAGCTTTTAGATTTACCCTGGCCAAAGAAAACTTCATTCACTTTCCTTCGTGCAAAGAATTGATTGAGGAGCGCAGTGACACTGATTTCAAATTTTCTGTATTAATGTTAGACAAACTATTGGAGCAATTCAATGAACGATTTTCTGACTTCAGTGGTACACGACCAGAACTGGCACTGTTTAACAACCCTATGAAGTGTGACATTTTCCAACAACATGACACTTTTCAGTTATAGTTATGTAACCTCCAAAGTGACCCCTTTTTCCAATCAAGGATGGAGATAGGAGTTGACTTTTGGAAACTTGTGCCACAGGAAAAATATCCCGCATTGAGTAATTTCAGTTTGAAAATGACTTCTATGTTCGGAAGCACATATATATGTAAATGCGCTTTTTCAACAATGAAGGAGATTAAATCGTCACAAAGAAACCGACTCACTGATGGCCACCTTCAGGATTTATTACGAATAATCATCTTCATCTTTACACATTGACTTTGATGAGCTTGTTGCTGCACACGAACGTCCACATTGCTCTCATTAAGATTTGTTACATGTCAACTTTAAAATGACCTAACTAAAACATGTTTGTTAAACAATATAAATAGCAAATTTTATTCATTTTTATAAATCAACTAGACATTTTTAACTCTGTTGCAATAAAATGATTTATGTAAGCAAATAATGCCGATAAATAACAACAATATTACCTTAAAACAAATGCCAAGTTTATTTGTATTGATGTTGTTATGTGTGTGGCCCGCCACAAAAAAAATAATAAAAAAGTGGCCCGCCACTTGAAAGAAATTGGCCATCCCTGCTCTACAGAATGAAGTTTATAGTACAAACATGTAGGACGATATACAAGTATTGAGTAGCAGCGGTACGGTACTAGTAAAGGCATTAAAATGCATCAAGAAGCATAGAAATGCAAAGCTGCTGTAAAGCCGATGATAAGAATGAACATTTAAAATAAGGAAAAAGAGGTATGGTAACAGCTTTACTTGCTCCTTCGTTCGAATCTGTGTCGTCTATTAATCACGTAAAGCTTCTAACATACCATTTTTTAATTTTTTTTTTAATAATTTTTTTTCAATTTACTTGCTCCTACTGATACTCAATGTTTGTATATCTTCCTTCAAATTTACACTAGAGCTTCATTCTGTAGACTATCAGCATTTACATCGTTCTTCAAATTTACACTATATAGAACTTCATTCTGTAGACTATCAGCATTTACATTCTTTTCAGACTATCTATTTCTGTGTTGTGTATTCTTTAAAAATATGGGTGCTAGCACTATATGATACGGTACCATCAGCTGAGCATGACAGTGTTTTCTTTCTTTCTTTCTTTCTTTCTTTCTTTCTTTCTTTCTTTCTTTCTTTCTTTCTTTCTTTCTTTCTTTCTTTCTTTCTTTCTTTCTTTCATTCTTTCTTTCTTTCTTTCTTTTTTCTTCTTTCTTTTCCTACTTCCTTCCTTCCTTTCTTCCTTCCTTTCTACACCACACATGCAAACACACACACACACACACACACACAAACTATGTGTATAAAGTGATCGCCCAATGTTTGCCTTCTTATCTCGTCTGTTGTCACTGCTTTCGTGAACGTGCAGGTTTTGACCTTTGTGACGTAGACAGTCAAGTACGCTGCATCGAGTTGCCGGTAGCGGTACGCTATCTAAACACTTAACCTGGGTGTGAAAGGCTTTTTTGGGAGAAGGGGTGGCAATGGAGAGAGAGATAGAGAGAGAGAGAGAGAGAGAGAGATGGACATTATGAGAGATCGTTAGAGATCCAGTGTCCTATATGTAACGTGCAAGCAGACACGTATATAACCAGAACAGTTGGTAACTGCTTACTATGTTAGTTCAGCTAGGTTCGACTTGGGAAATTTCATTGCATAAATCACTGGATTAACAGGTCAGTGTTAAAAGACATACTTCTCTGGTTTTTTTTTCTGTTTGTGTGTGTGTGTGCCGCTGCAATATTTTACTTTCTGTTGATGGTATATTTATATTTTTAAAAATAAAATGTTATTGTTATTTTCTTTACTTTGTATAATATGCTTTCTGGGTTTAATTGTTTGTCTCCTATTTCCTCTTTCTGATCATGTTTTTAGAGCTGGTGATTTCGTTGTTTGTTGATTCTTTTGAATGTTTTTTTCGTTAACATTTTGGTACTCTGATTTTTTTTTTAAAATAGCTTCAAAATGACGTGGACGAACGTCAATCCTTTTGCTCAATGATGATATCATTTTGTGCATTCAGTTACTGGCTAAAGCTAAACAAAGTACTTGGACCTAATTAATAAAGCGTACTATCGCCATGTCGTTAGGTTTCTGTGTAAATTCTTTTATTTTTGTGATGTTGTTTATTGTTCCAGCTGAAGGCCTACTTGGCCGAAACGTCGTTCGACTTTTGTTTTGTTTCTCACCTACGTAAAGCTGTTACTATACCACTTTTCCTCTCCCTTGTTTTTTAAATTTGTCATTATTATCACCCACTTTTACATCAGCTTCGCATCTCCATGCCTAGGGCTTATACCCCCTTCCACCTCCCACATGGACATAATTCAGGCAAAAGACGAGTAAGGATTTCAAGAGATTTCTACAAAGTAGTAGAAGCAACAAGAAAGAGAAGGAGGGACAGAGAGAGAGAGAGAGAGAGAGAGAGAGAGAGGGAGAGGGAGAGAGAGAGAGTGGGGGGAGGAGGAGGGAGGGAGACAGAGAGAGAAAAGAAAATTACGATTCCACTGAACTCATAAATAATAAAACAGAACAGCCAATACGAATGTACTAAGAGACGAAAAAGCATTATTAGCAACAACAACAAATATACTCACATCAAAGCAAATTGCACCAGAACTAAAACTACGAATTGTAAAATGCTATATTTACTCATCATTCCTGTTTAGTGCAGAAACGTGGACATTAAAATAGCAAAACAGATCAGAAAATAGAAGCATTTGAAATCTGGATCTACAGAAGAATGGGGAGAATTGGGTGGAAGGAAAAGAAGACAAACAAGGAAGTTCTGAATCAGCTGAAAATGAAAAAAAAAAAGAACTACTTAACACAATTCGAAAAAGTCAATTGAAATATTTTTGGACATGTGAAGAGACAAAATCTTTTCTAAAAGTCATCTTGGAAGGGAAGGTACAAGGTAGACGAGGCTTAGGCAGACCAAGACTAAAGTGGACAGATACCATGAAAAGGTGAACCTATGACAACGTGCACTATCAAGACATGAGTAAAATGGCTCTCTATGGTAGCCAACCTTTGATGTGGAGACGGCACTCAGTGAAAAGTAAATAAAAGAGAGATTAAACAGATGGAAAGAACATTTCGAAGAACTATAGAATGTGGCACCAGTTATCAATATTACAACAACAACCACACAAGGATGCACAAATACTAAACCCAACACCATGACCGAAGAAATCGAAGAAGTAATAAAATATACACCAAGAAATAAAGCACCGAGGGGAGAGAATACACCAGAGGATATAATAGTAGCAGCAGGAGAAACAGAAGTTATATGACTGCACATACAATTCAATGCACCATGTCAATAACAGAAAGCAATCATCGAATCAATATGAACAAGAAAGGTAGTAACAGAGACTGCAACCAAAATAGAGGTACATGTACGTCCATTCTCAGATATTGTGGGAAAGTTATAAGCCTAAATTATGGGGAAAAGGCTAAGACTGTAACTGGATTTAGCCTTTTCCCCATAATTTAGGCTTATAACTTTCCCACAATATCTGAGAATGGAAGTACATGTACTTCTATTTTGGTTGCAGTCTCTGTTACTACCTTTCTTGTTCATATTGATTCATATTGAGTTACATATTAGCGACACTCATATGGGGTTTCGGGAAAATAGAGAATGCACTCACTGACACATTATTTAGCTGGAAACAGCTGGCAGAAAAGACAAAAGAGCACAATCGCGATTTGTACATAGCTTTCATTGACCAGGAAAACGCATTCGACCGAATAAATAGAGAACAACTGTGGGAGATACTAACATAGGGAGTAAGTCAACATCTAACCAACCAATGCTAAAGTCCATACATCAAGAGCAACTGCACAGATAGAAGAGCAGCAGACTATATAGATCAGTTTAACGTTAGATCATGAGTAAGAGAGGCTATATAGTTCACTTTGAAGTTAGATCACATGTAACAGAGTACATAGATCATTTCGAAGTTCATCATCATCATTATCATCAAGTACCATGCTTGCTGGCGTAGGTGATCATGTCTCTACACAACTTTCGATCTCGACAGGTATTTATCATTTCTGTTATTGACCTTCTGCCAAGCCATTCTCTTAAGCTGTCTGTTATTTTTTCTCTTTGCTTCCCTCTATCTCTTCGTCCCTGAATGTTTCCAGTTGTTACAATATATTCCAGTTGTTCTCTTCTCATTACAAGGCCAAAAAATGATGATTGTCTCTTTCTAATATTGGAGATTAGCTCTCTTTTTGCTTTGACCTCTATCAGAACCTCTTCATTACTTTTCTTAGCTGTCCATGGTATTCTCAACATTCTTCTGTAAAACCACATTTCTACAGATTCCAGTGATTTTCTTGTCTGTTGTCATATTTCGAAGTTAGATCAGGTGTAAAAAAAGTAAAAGTAAAGTACCCCCGTCACGCCAAGTGACGTATAGGGAAATATGGTGTTAGTGACCATGCATTTTACAGACCTTCGACACATGATTTTTGGGGTAATGTGGTCGGTATTACGCCCGTGCCGCTTTACTTTCCCAGAAAAAATCCGGTACCCATTTAAGGCTGGGTGAACCCAGAAGCCGTCGGTTGGGATTGAACCCTACCCCTTGTTCTTTGTAGTCCAGTTCACTAACCACTGAGCTATCGCGGCTCCCTGGTGTAAGACAGGATATATAGATAACTTTGAAGTTAGATCAGGTATGAGACAGGGTACATAGATCATTTCGAAGTGAGATCAGGCGTAAGACAGGATACTTAGATCATTTCGAAGTTTGATCATGGGTAAGACATGGTACATAGATCATTTCGAAGTTTGATCATGGGTAAGACATGGTACATAGATCATTTCGAAGTTTGATCATGGGTAAGACATGGTACATAGATCATTTCGAAGTTTGATCATGGGTAAGACATGGTACATAGATCATTTCGAAGTTTGATCATGGGTAAGACATGGTACATAGATCATTTCGAAGTGAGATCAGGCGTAAGACAGGATACTTAGATCATTTCGAAGTTTGATCATGGGTAAGACATGGTACATAGATAATTTCGAAGTTAGATCAGGTGTAAGACATGGTACATAGATCATTTCGAAGTTAGATCAGGTTAAGACAGAGTACATAGTTCATTTCGAAGTTAGATCAGGTTAAGACAGGGTACATAGATCATTTCGAAGTTAGATCAGGTGTAAGACAGCGTACATAGGTCATTTCGAAGTTAGATCAGGTGTAAGACAGGGTACATAGATCATTTCGAAGTTAGATCAGGTTAAGACAGGGTACATAGATCATTTCGAAGTTAGATCAGGTGTAAGACATGGTACATAGATCATTTCGAAGTTAGATCAGGTGTAAGACAAGGAATATATCTCCTCTATTGTTTATTACCGGGAACCGCGATAGCTCAGTGGTTAGTGAACTGGATTACAAAGGACAAGAGGTAGAGTTCGATCCCAACCGACGGCTTCCGGTTCACCCAGCCTTTAATGGTTACCGGATTTTTTTCTGGGAAAGTAAAGCGGCACGGGCGTAATACCGACCACATTACCCCAAAAATCATGTGCCGAAAGTTTGTAAAATTTATGGTCACTAACACCATATTCCCTATACGCCACTTGGCGTGAGTGTTGTACTTTACTTTACTTTTTTTTTATTGTCTATTACCTACTTTGACTACCTATGTAAATCAATCAACTCATCGAACACAGAGGAGTTTAACGAGCTACAGCCCACATCGATCTCTATTTTGTAAACTTTATATTATGTTCAAAGCCCACATCAATCTCTATTTTCTAAACCTTATATTATGTTCACAGCCCACATCAATCTCTATTTTCTTAACGTTATAATAAGTTCACAACCCACATCAATCTCTATTCTCTAAACGTTATATTATGTTCAAAGCCCACATCAATCTCTATTTTCTAAACCTTATAATATGTTCACAACCCACATCAATCTCTATTCTCTAAACGTTATATTATGTTGACAGCACACATCGATCTCTATTTTCTAAACTTTATATTACGTTCACACCCCACATCGAGAGGATGACGTCATGGCGACGCACCAAAATGGCAGCTTATTTATATTCGAGCCATGGACTAAGCAATGTTTACATTGAAAACCACGATATCTGCTATTGCAGCTAGTTGGCAGATTTTTGAAAATGTATTCAAGGGTTTGAACATAAATGTTTGTTCACAGTTCGTTAACCTTCGCTGTAGATAAAGTCTCTATTTTGATAACTTCGTTTTTGTGACCTTTCTAGCTAAGGACCTATAGGATGGCATTGGCAAGGATCATTTTGAATCTATGAAGTGGGCTCATTTTGCGTTTAACTCAAAAGCATATGTGCTTTTTAACCAAAGACCTTTTTTTTTTTTGGGAGGGGGGGGGGGGGACTCAAGGAAGATATCCCCGATGGAAGCATAAATTGTACTAGTAGTCCCATAAATGATTCGCTTCCAGAGGTTTATGATGTAAACAAAGCAGTTTTGTCATTGCAAGTGAATAATGTCCACACCTATAATTGGTCAGGATTGTGTAGCAGCAGCGGCTTTATAGCGAACACAGAAAACATCATAGGATTGTGCTGTTCTGAAACAGCTATGCCATGCTACCCTAGAATTGCCTTTAATGGGATTACTGTGACCACAAACCACTCTCCATTTGTGTGTCACATATTTACACCCCAGAAAGAAATACTGAATATAACAACATCATATGCCGTCTGTGATATTAATGACCACAAACCAGGAGCCTTCTGTATGATTGATACAACTGTTGCACCAAACACTTCATCAGCAGAGCCAGATCTATGGAATGTTAATCTGGCATTGTTCTTGAATGATGTCCAAGTTAATGAGACATCAGAATCGTGTGGCAGCAGCTACAAGAAGGGAGCAGAGAACATCAAGTTCTGCTGCTATAAAGGAGACTTGCCTTGCTATCCCAGAATTGCCTTAAATGGGACCACTGTAGTTGAAAACTTCTCCTCTTGTGTAAACTACACATTCACATCCAAGAGTGAATCAGTGAAGGTCACAAAATCATATTCTCTCTGTGCTTTTACTAACTACAGGTCAGGTGGCTTCTGTTGGATTGGAAATGATAACTTACCACCACTGTGTGTCTATATGTTTGGAATTGGAGTCATCAATGACGGCCTAACATCATCATGTGCTATGACGATCATTATTTTCGGGAGGACGTGAACTCCCATGGTATATGGTGGATAGGCGGCAGGAACCATTGAAGGCTATGTCTGAAAAGTGTTCCTTCTTGCAGTTTCCTCATATTCCAAGTCCGGCTTGTTGCAGGAGCTACTGAGTTAAGTGCTCTGTGCACACCGTGAGCTGTGTGTCTCATCCGTTTTGATCCTGTTTCGATATCTCGCTTGTTTACGATGAATGATGATATCGTCTGACAGGGAACAGTTGACTGTGTTCACTTTCTGCGCGGTTTCGCCTTATGTCTTTTGGCGTGTGCTGAGACTGCTACGATGGGGACTACAGTTACCTTTCTTTGTTTGGGAGATGTGTTAGTAATTCGGATGATTCCACTGCACGGGCGGTTGAGCAATTATGAATTTTAATTCGTTTGCGGTGATACCGAGGCCTTCCATAACCAATAACCAATAACCCACATCGATCTCTATTTTCTAAACGTTATATTCTGTTCTGAGCCCACATCGATCTCTATTTTCTAAACGTTATATTATTTTCACAGCCCACATCATTCTCTATTTTCTAAACTTTCTATTACGTTCACAGCCCACATCGATCTCTATTTTCTAAACGTTATATTATGTTCACAGCCCACATCAATCTCTATTTTCTAAACGTTATATTATTTTCACAGCCCACATCATTCTCTATTTTCTAAACTTTCTATTACGTTCACAGCCCACATCGATCTCTATTTTCTAAACGTTATATTATGTTCACAGCCCACATCAATCTCTATTTTCTAAACGTTATATTATTTTCACAGCCCACATCATTCTCTATTTTCTAAACTTTCTATTACGTTCACAGCCCACATCGATCTCTATTTCTAAACGTTATATTATGTTCACAGCCCACATCAATCTCTATTTTCTAAACGTTATATTATGTTCACAGCCCACATCATTCTCTATTTTCTAAACTTTCTATTGCGTTCACAGCCCACATCGATCTCTATTTTCTAAACGTTATATTATGTTCACAGCCCACATCAATCTCTATTTTCTAAACGTTATATTATGTTCACAGCCCACATCAATCTCTATTTTCTAAACGTTATATTATGTTCACAGCCCACATCGATCTCTATTTTCTAAAC
This sequence comes from Megaustenia siamemsis, assembly GCA_032433765.1. Taxonomy (NCBI): domain Eukaryota; kingdom Metazoa; phylum Mollusca; class Gastropoda; order Stylommatophora; family Ariophantidae; genus Megaustenia; species Megaustenia siamemsis. Next base: position 34,821,667 of record JAVIAB010000091.1, on the reverse strand, counting down.
GTAATATTATTTTCACAGCCCACATCATTCTCTATTTTCTAAACTTTCTATTACGTTCACAGCCCACATCAATCTCTATTTTCTAAACGTTATATTATGTGTCTACGTGTTAAAGCTCTGGCTAAATAATGAGGTGTTAAGAAACTGAGACACTTGTAGCACGCCTATGTAAGGTCTAGCGGTGCTGTGACGGTCTGATACACGTCGCACAACAAAAACAGCTCTAAATGTATAGGTGTATTGCTTACACTTTTAGACTCGTTATTGAGGCAGGTATAAGGGAATTATACATATCATTGAGGCAGGTTTGAGAATATTATATATGTCATTGAGATAGGTAAGATAATATTATACATGTCATTGAGGAAAGTTTGAGAAAATTATACATGTCATTGAGCTAGGTTTGAGAATATTATACATGTCACTGAGATAGGTTTCAGAATATTATACATATCATTGAGGCAGGTTTGAGAATATTATACATGTCACTGAGATAGGTTTGAGAATATTATACATGTCATTGAGGTAAGTTTGAGAAAATTATACATATCATTGAGACAGATTAGAGAATATTATATATGTCACTGAGGTAGGTTTGAGAAAATTATACATGTCACTGAGGTAGGTTTGAGAAAATTATACATGTCATTGAGGCAGGTTTGAGAAAATTATACATGTCATTGAGGCAGGTTTGAAGGAATCCTGCTATTTATACCTACATCGGGTCCAGTTATTTATACTTAGCTTGTAAAAGTAAAGTACCCCCATCACGCCAAGTGGCTTATAGGGAATATGGTGTTAGTGACCATAGATTTTGCAGACCTTCGGCACATGATTTTTGGGGCAACGTGGTCGGTATTACGCCCGTGTCGCTTTACTTTCCCAGAAAAAATTCCGGTACCCATTAAAGGATGGGTGAACAGGACCGTCGTTTGGGATCGAACGCTATCTCTTGTCCTGTGTAGTCCAGTTCACTAACCACTGAGATGTCACGGCTCTCATACTTAGCTTGGATCCCGTTATTTATACTTAGCTTGGATCCCGTTGTTTATACTTAGCTTGGATCCCGTTATTTATACTTAGCTTGGATCCCGTTATTTATACTTAGCTTGGATCCCGTTATTTATACTTAGCTTGGATCCCGTTATTTATACTTAGCTTGGATCCCGTTATTTATATCTCGCACGGATCTCGGTCTTTATACCAAGCTATGATGACTGGTTAGTCTCGAGGCAAGACGTCGGCCTCAAGGCAGAGAGGTCGTGAGTTCAAATCTCGGCTGCTCCAGTTGTAATTGTTATTTGTGATTTCTCTCTGCGGCAACCACCCCTGGTCTCAGCAGCGAGACCCGGCTTGAAACGTCAATAACTCATCGACGGAATAAATATGAGTATCACCAAAGTTGGAGTTATCTGCCTATGCGACGAGGGACCCCTTTGCACACAACTGCCAGGGGAACAGATTAATACTCAAATTTCAGTTTCTATACTTTACGGACTTCGCTAGAGGTGAAAGCTGGCGAACGCAAAAATAAATAAAACAAATACCTATTTCGGATCTCGATGTTTATATATAGTTCGGGTCTCGATGTTTATACATAGTTCGGGTCTCGATGTTTATACATAGTTCGGGTCTCGATGTTTATACATAGTTCGGTTCTCGATGTTTATACATAGTTCGGGTCTCGATGTTTATACATAGCACGGATCCAGTTTTTTTTTATACCTAGCTCGGGTCTCCCTATTTATACCTAGCTCAGATCTCGCTATTTATACCTAGCTCGGGTCTCCCTATTTATACCTAGCTCAGATCTCGCTATTTATACCTAGCTCGGGTCTCCCTATTTATACCTAGCTCGGATCTATCTATTTATACCTAGCTCAAATCTCTCTATTTATACCTAGCTCAGATCTCGCTATTTATACCTAGCTCTGGTTTCTCTTTTTATACCTAGCTCGGATCTAGCTATTTATACCTAGCTCTGATCTCGCTATTTATACCTAGCTCAGATCCCGATATTTATACCTAGCTCTGATCTCGCTATTTATACCTAGCTCAGATCCCGATATTTATACCTAGCTCAGATCTCGCTATTTATACCTAGCTCTGGTTTCCCTTTTTATACCTAGCTCGGATCTAGCTATTTATACCTAGCTCTGATCTCGCTATTTATACCTAGCTCAGATCCCGATATTTATACCTAGCTCAGATCTCGATATTTATACCTACCTTAGACCCCGATATTTATACCTAGCTCAGATCCCGATATTTATACCTACCTTAGACCCCGATATTTATACCTAGCTCAGATCTCGATATTTATACCTAGCTCAGATCCCGATATTTATACCTACCTTAGATCCCGATATTTATACCTAGCTCAGATCTCGATATTTATACCTACCTTAGATCCCGATATTTATACCTAGCTCAGACCCCGATATTTAAACCTAGCTCAGACCCCAATATTTATACCTAGCTCAGACCCCGATGTTTATACCTAGCTCAGACCCCGATGTTTATACCTAGCTCAGACCCCGATATTTATACCTAGCTCAGACCCCGATATTTATACCTAGCTCAGATCCCTATATTTATACCTAGCTCAGATCCCTATATTTATACCTAGCTCAGACCCCGATATTTATACCTAGCTCACATCCCTATATTTATACCTAGCTCAGATCCTTATATTTATACCTAGCTCAGACCCCGATATTTATACCTAGCTCAGATCCCTATATGTATACCTAGCTGAGATCCCGATATTTATACCTAGCTGAGGTCATTATATTTATACCTATTTGAGATCCCTATATTTATACCTAGCTCAGATCCCTATATTTATACCTAGCTCAGATCCCTATATTTATACCTAGCTCAGACCCCGATATTTATACCTAGCTCAGATCCCTATATTTATACCTAGCTCAGACCCCGATATTTATACCTAGCTCAGATCCCTATATTTATACCTAGCTCAGATCCCTATATTTATACCTAGCTCAGACCCCGATATTTATACCTAGCTGAGGTCATTATATTTATACCTATTTGAGATCCCTATATTTATACCTAGCTCAGATCCCTATATTTATACCTAGCTCAAATCTCGATATTTATACCTAGCTGAGATCCCTATATGTATACCTAGCTGAGATCCCGATATTTATACCTAGCTGAGGTCATTATATTTATACCTATATGAGATCCCTATATTTATACCTAGCTCAGATCCCTATATTTATACCTAGCTCAGATCCCTATATTTATACCTAGCTCAGACCCCGATATTTATACCTAGCTCAGATCCCTATATTTATACCTAGCTCAGATCCCTATATTTATACCTAGCTCAGACCCCGATATTTATACCTAGCTCAGATCCCTATATTTATACCTAGCTCAGATCCCTATATTTATACCTAGCTGAGGTCATTATATTTATACCTATTTGAGATCCCTATATTTATACCTAGCTCGGATCCCTATATTTATACCTAGCTCAAATCTCGATATTTATACCTAGCTGATATCCCTATATGTATGCCTAGCTGAGATCCCGATATTTATACCTAGCTGAGGTCATTATATTTATACCTATTTGAGATCCCTATATTTATACCTAGCTCAGATCCCTATATTTATACCTAGCTCAAATCTCGATATTTATACCTAGCTGAGATCCCTATATGTATACCTAGCTGAGATCCCGATATTTATACCTAGCTGAGGTCATTATATTTATACCTATATGAGATCCCTATATTTATACCTTGCTCAGATCTCACCGTTTATACCAAGCCATACCATCGCATCACTTTTGTCATAGAATTAAACGAACCTTAACATCAACTAGAACCGCTGAATAAGCCCTTTCTGTGCCGGTGTTCTTCTGTCCAGGATAAAGTGTTGACGCATTGCGATAACAGACACTGACATACAAGTCAAGTGAGACATTCGATGAGATAATGACTAAGCAAATTTACTAAATACACAACTATGAACTGTCATCGCGTTTGTTGCACACTTTTAAGAATGAAATATAAGACTTGAGTAGATGATTGAGTGCGACGCCACGAACATTCATGTTGGAAAGCATGATTGCTGAAAGACAGACTGAGAGCTGGCAAAGTAGACTATGCAAACATATGCAATTTCGCAATGTCATTGACGATAATGTACTTTCATATTGACAGATTCAGGAATGTCTTTACTCAAGACCATCTAGGCTTTAGTCCTGTTTCTTCTAGATCTTCTTGGTCCTTTATAATTATTCCCACCCTCCCCTGCAAATGAGAAGTGCTACTGAAGTTTCTAGCTTTCTCAGGTTGTCATCACAGCTGGGGTTGTAAGTCGCGTCTCAAGTGATTGCCAACTTGGGGTGGTTAGTAGCGTAATTAATTTAGGGTTGTCAGCCGTGTTGCAAGCCGTGTTGCAAATTATTAGTTCAAATGCAGCTGCCAATATGATGTCAGACCAAGTTTGGGGTTGTCAGCCGTGTTGCAAGCCGTCTTGCAAATTATTAGTTCAATTGGAGCTGCCAATATGGTGTTAGACCATGTTTGGGGTTGTCGGCCGTGTTGCAAGCCGTCTTGCAAATTATTAGTTCAATTGGAGCTGCCAATATGTTGTCAGACCATGTTTGGGGTTGTCAGCCGTGTTGCAAGCCGTCTTGCAAATTATTAGTTCAATTGGAGCTGCCAATATGGTGTCAGACCATGTTTGGGGTTGTCAGACGTGTTGCAAGCCGTCTTGCAAATTATTAGTTCAGTTGGAGCTGACAATATGGTGTCAGACCATGTTTGGGGTTGTCAGCCGTGTTGCAAGCCGTCTTGCAAATTATTAGTTCAATTGGAGCTGCCAATATGTTGTCAGACCATGTTTGGGGTTGTCAGCCGTGTTGCAAGCCGTCTTGCAAATTATTAGTTCAAATGCAGCTGCCAATATGTTGTCAGACCATGTTTGGGGTTGTCAGCCGTGTTGCAAGCCGTCTTGCAAATTATTAATTCAAATGCAGCTGCCAATATGTTGTCAGACCATGTTTGGGGTTGTCAGCCGTGTTGCAAGCCGTCTTGCAAATTATTAGTTCAAATGCAGCTGCCAATATGGTGTTAGACCATGTTTGGGGTTGTCAGCCGTGTTGCAAGCCGTCTTGCAAATTATTAGTTCAATTGGAGCTGCCAATATGGTGTCAGACCATGTTTGGGGTTGTCAGCCGTGTTGCAAGCCGTCTTGCAAATTATTAGTTCAATTGGAGCTGCCAATATGTTGTCAGACCATGTTTGGGGTTGTCAGCCGTGTTGCAAGCCGTCTTGCAAATTATTAGTTCAATTGGAGCTGCCAATATGGTGTCAGACCATGTTTGGGGTTGTCAGCCGTGTTGCAAACCGTCTTGCAAATTATTAGTTCAAATGCAGCTGCCAATATGTTGTCAGACCATGTTTGGGGTTGTCAGCCGTGTTGTAAGTTAAGCTCAGTTATTTTCGTTGGGTAATCTCCCATTCATGACACGGTATCTGTGACTAATTGAATAGGTGATCTCTCATTAATGACAAGGTATCTGTGACTAATTGAAGAGGTAATCTCTCATTAATGACAAGGTATCTATGACTAATTGAAGAGGTGATCTCTCATTAATGACAAGGTATCTATGACTAATTGAAGAGGTAATCTCTCATTAATGACAAGGTATCTATGACTAATTGAAGATGTGATCTCTCATTAATGACAAGGTATCTGTGACTAATTGAAGAGGTAATCTCTCATTAATGACAAGGTATCTATGACTAATTGAAGAGGTGATGTCTCATTAATGACAAGGTATCTATGACTAATTGAAGAGGTGATGTCTCATTAATGACAAGGTTTCTGTGACTAATTGAAGAGGTGATCTCTCATTAATGACAAGGTATCTGTGACTAATTGAAGAGGTAATCTCTCATTAATGACAAGGTATATGTGACTAATTGAAGAAGTGACTCTCATTAATGACAAGGTATCTATGACTAATTGAAGAGGTGATCTCTCATTAATGACAAGGTATCTGTGACTAATTGAAGAGGTAATCTCTCATTAATGACAAGGTATCTATGACTAATTGAAGAGGTGATGTCTCATTAATGACAAGGTATCTATGACTAATTGAAGAGGTGATGTCTCATTAATGACAAGGTTTCTGTGACTAATTGAAGAGGTGACCTCTCATTAATGACTTTGTATCTATGACTAATTGAAGAAGTGACTCTCATTAATGACAAGGTATCTATGATTAATTGAAGAGGTGATCTCTCATTAATAACAAAGTATATATGACTAATTGAAGAGGTGATCCCTCATTAATGACAGGTTATCTGTGACTAATTGAAGTAGTTATCTCTCATTCATGACAGGCTATCTGTGACTAATTGAAGTAGTCATCTCTCATTCATGACAGGCTGTCTTTGACTAATTGAAGTAGTTATCTCTCATTCATGACAGGCTATCTGTGACTAATTGAAGTAGTCATCTCTCATTCATTATAGGCTATCTGTGACTAATTGAAAAGGTAATCTCCCATTAATGAGTTATCTGTGACTAATTGAAGTAGCCATTTCTCATTAATGACAATGTATCTATGACTAGTTCAAGAGGTAATCTATTATTCATGACCAACAGCCATCTATGACTAACTGAAAGTGTTATCCCTTATTCATAACAACACGTCAGTGACAAGTTGAACTTGTAATCTCCCATCCATGACAAGCTGACGACGACTGGTCCACTGGGCCGTCTCCCAATCTGTGGTAAAGTGCTGAGCACAAGCAGTGCTGTATGTGTCGCTAGCAACATCGTGATGTGGGCCGCTGCAATGACTGCTCAATAGCTCATTGTTACGTCAAGAAAAGGGCGTTCAGTACCAGCAAACTGAACTGTTTACAACATGTGTCTGCGTAAAGGTCAGCCCAGAGCTTCTGTGAGGAGTGAGCTACCGGCAGGAACCTTAAGCTCAACCCCCAGTTGTGAGAACGCGCGGTTCACGAAGTGAATTATCGGTGCACAGACCTTGGTGTTTTTGGTAGGACTGATTCTCAACTTTTCCTCACTTCTATAGTAAGTTTTGCGTGTTATAAAACTATAGTAGTTGTTTTACCATGTTATACTCCTGGCTATAATTTGTTATATGTTTATGTTCATTTTGTTACACTTTAATCTCACGCTGTTTACTTTTATCTCAAAGTTTATATTTTAGTTAATCTCATAAAAAAGTACCTACATGTAGGAATGAGATGTCCCGAGGGACCTACATTCCACCTATTCTTGAGATTGGTTATTTTATTGGAATGATTAGAAATGGGGACACTGGACAAAAATATGAGCATTCTGGTATAGTTAATCATAGTCATAAGGTACTGCAAACAAAGTATACATGTTATCGCAAAAATAAACACCAATATTGGAGATGGAGAAATTGTGGAGGATACCAGCACTGAGAGAACGGTGGGACACAAAGGTGCTGATACAGGCAGAAAAATGTGCATGCATGCCGAGACATCCAGTGAAGGACCGATTCCACGATCTTGCATTGGGACGACTTAAGAGAAGCAGTTTTATCCACCAAGTCAAGCGTATTAGTAGCGAACACCAGACATGCCAAGAGTTGTTAGCCCCTTACTGCCCATACCAGAACATACTCCCTGGACAGGGGAATCCTGATTATCAATACAAATATAGACAGAAGTGAAAGGAATAGTTGACAAAGAAGAACAGATTAGTCTACAGCGTAAAACAATAACTCTCAGTTTCCTGGATGAAGAATACCCAAAGGACCTATGGATTCGTGTGTACACAGATGGATTAGCACAGAATGCAGTAAAGAATGGGGGAGCAGGTGCATATATAAAGTACCTAAATAACACTAGGGATATGAATCAAATAGCAACAGGGAAATATTGTCACAATTATGGTGCAGAAATTCAAGCAATACAGCTGGTAGTAGAAAAACTGCTGAACAGTAATCTTAGCCCACAGCCTGTAGTGTTTTTGACAGATGCAAGATCAGTACTCCAGGCACTACAATCCAGAAAATTACCACATCTGCAGACCTTATTGACTGAACTCTGCAAGCACCAGAGGGTTGCCCTATGAGTGGATCCCGTCTCACTGTGGAATACCGGGAAATGAGAAAGCAGATCAGTTGGCAAATGAAGGTTCAACAGGCACACAAGTAGATACACCGGTTACATACCATCATAAGAAACAGATAATCAAATCAATCAGAGGACCACAAGCCCCAAATCAGGATGCCTTTCATAATATGAATAGATTTGAACAAGTTATCATTATACGCCTCAGAACAGGACACAATCGACTCCATAGTCATATGAATACAAAATTCAAGATCGGCACATCAACTACTTGTACACGTGGACAGGCGCCCCAGACTGCTGAACACATACTTCAAGACTGCACTGAATATATTAGACTGAGAAAAATCCATTGGCCCATAGATACAACACTATATGGGCCACTGCAAGAATTACAAAAGACAGTAAAATTTATACAGGAAACGACATTGCAGATATAGACAATACTTAGGGCGAACGAAAGATAGATATATAGATCACAAAAAATAACCAGTCAGAAAACAGAACGAAACAGCGAAAAAAATGGCGGAAAAAACTGTGGACAGACGATGTTGTAGTTTGTCTTGTCTTTCTGTTAGTTTAGCTCATCATCATCATCATCATCAAGTACCGTGCCTGCTGGCGTAGGCGATCATGTCTCTCCACAACTTTCGATCTCGACAGTTATTTATCATTTCTATTGTTGACCTTCTGCCAAGCCATTCTCTTAAGCTGTCTGGTATCTTTTCTCTTTGCTTCCCTCTATCTCTTCATCTCTCAATTTTCCCAGTTGTTACAATATATTCCACCTGTTCTCTTATCATTACGAGACAGCCAAAAAAATGATGATTGTTTCTTCCTAATATTGGAAATTAGTTCTCTTTTTGCTTTGGCCTCTTTCAGAACGTTTTCATTACTCTTCATAGCTGTCCATGGTATTCTCAACATTCTTCTGTAAAACCATATTTCTACAGACTCCAGTGATTTTCTTGTCTGTTGTCTTGTTATCCATGATCCACATTCATATGTTAAGACTGGCTCTACATAACATTTAAGAACTCTTATTCTTGTTTCCATTGTCAAAGGTTAAAGTACGAGACTTGAACCGGCGTCTTAGCACGCAAGTTTACACCCCTATGTGCTCGGCCGCCTATCCAGAAATGTTCGGAGATTCCTGTATAGTATCGCCTCAAGCATCGAAACTCAGATGCGAGGCAACATTCCCCACCTTCCCAGTGTATTACACTGGTACCCATTTCTGCCAACGGTTGGGTCGACCGTGGGGGTATTTTTTTTTCCAACCACGAGTACAATTCTCACTGCTTCCAGCGGGAATCGAACACGGGTTGTCCGAACGTCGGTAGTCCAGTCGGGTGGTTTTCCTAACAAAGCTACCGAGGCCCTCATATTTTCAAAAATGGATTGCACTGTATCTCACCCGAAAAAGTCTCACCCACAAGGCAGTGGAGTTGTTTTACTTCGGGGTACCCTCCCTTAGCCTTTTACTCTCCCGAGCTTACCTGCAAGGCAGCAGGGCAGCCACAGGTTGTACTGTTTACTGCATACAGTAGCAGGTAAAATTACCAGACCTGACATTAACATTTAAATTTTAGAAAGCATAAAAGTAGACAGCAAAGATCTAAGAATAATAAAGAACATGTACTGGCAACAAGCAGCGGCCATAAGAACTGGAAACCAAATTGGAATGTTTCAACAAATAAAACAGGGTGTTAGACAAGGTTGTGTGCTGTCACCAGATTTGTTTAATATTTATAGTGAGATTATTTTAAGATCCATAAGGGACATGCCTGGAATAACAATTGGAGATCACAATATAAATAATCTAAGGTATGCTAATGATACAGTATTAATCGCTAAGAGTGAAAATGAGTTACAAGAAATGTTGGACATTATAGTGAAAGAAAGCAAAAATAAAGGACTCAGCCTTAATAGCAAAAAGACAGAAGTAGTGGTAACAACAAAGAAAAAGACATCACCTCAGTGCAAAATAAAGACAAGTGGAACAATATTAAAACAAGTAAATGAATTTAAATATTTGGGAACTTTGTTAACATCAGACGGATGATGTACAACAGAGGTGAGATGCAGAATAACTCATGCAAAAGCAGCTTTCCAAAAAGTGAGGAAGATACTATGCAATCCGTTTTTGACAATAGAAACAAGAAAAAGAGTTCTTAAATGTTATTTTGAGCCAGTCTTAACATATGGATGTCAATGATGGACAATAGGACAACAGACAAGAAAATCACTGGTGGTTGTAGAAATGTGGTTTCACAGAAGAATGTTGAGAATACCATGGACAGCTAAGAAAAGTAATGAAAATGTTCTGAAAGAGGTCAAAGCAAAAAGAGAGCTCATTTCCAATATTAGGAAGAAACAATCATCATTTTTTGGCCATGTAATGAGAAGAGAACAACTTGGATATATTGTAACAACTGGAAAAATTGAGGGACGAAGAGATATAGGGAAGCAAAGAGAGAAAATACCAGACAGCTTAAGATAACGGCTTGGCAGAAGGTCAACAACTGAAATAATAAAAAAAACTCTTGAGATCGAAAGTTGTGGAGAGACATGATCACCTACGCCAGTAGGCTCCGTACTTGATGATGATGATGATATGTTCTCTGCAGCTATACTCGCGGCCCCGCAGAATATTTATTTTTTTGTATGTGATATCTGTGTTTGTCTACGAAACTCATAACTGACTACTTACGTCCGTATCATATCAAGAACAGTTGATCAAGTCACTACATCACTCTCACGTGGGGCCTCTATAAACAGATTACCAGTCTGGCCAAACGATTATGGATCTAAGAGAGAAGGAAACCTTAGACTCGAAAATACCATACTGAATTCGGATGCCATGGGTCGAAATGTGTAAATAAGTCTGCTTCTTGATTCTTCCCACGCTGCTTGACGTCACATAGCGCTTATAGTGTTTTTCGCCACCCATTACTCTTTTGAGCCTGATATTCGATCTTATCTAATGAGTCTATGCCGGCTAACTTTGCTTCTCTTATAAGTGTTCTTTTTAGGTCTTCCTCTTTTTTGTGTCCTGATGTTTCCCATAGAAGAGACTGTTTTGAATTTCTTTTGCTGTCTCTTCTCAGCACATACTCGACATATGTCAATCTTCCTTCCTTAATCATAGATAAGCTATTTGGTTGCATGGCCATTTCTCTTATTTCAATATTAGCCTTGAACTCATTCCATTGTGCACAGATGGAATCAGAGATGAAAATGATGGGGAATACATGGAATGATCTTAAAAGAATGGCAAGAAACAGAACGGCTTGGAAAGTGTTTGTTAAAGACCTATGCTCCACAGGGAGCTGAAAAGTAGAAGAAGAAGACTATTATTATAGAGGGAAACTAACGAGGCGATAGATCAGCGAATCATTTTAGTGGAATCATATTAGTTGTTTACAACACTCGAGAAAAAATTACAAATAATCAACAATAGAAAAAACAAAACAAAGAACAACAGATGGAACCTGTACCCCTCGGCATCTCTAGACTACCCAGTCCACTAAGGGTATATATTTGAGCAAGGTGTTTACGATGTCAGATACTAACCAGAATAAATACTCAAGTACATAGTGCAACGTTTGTACCGTCTTGCTGGAAAAAAAGATGTTTAGTCGAAGGCCCCGGTATCACTGCAAACGAATTAAAACCCATAATCGCTCAACCGCCCGTGCCAGTGGAATCATCCCAATTAACATCTCATCTCATTGAAAGATCCAAACAAAGAAAGATAGTTGCAGTCCCCATCATAGCAGCTATAGCACACGCCAAAAGACATACGGCCAAGCGGCACCGAAAGTAAACGCAGCTGAATTGTCCTTCTTCACACGATATCATCATTCATCGTAAGCAATCGAAATATCGAAACCACAATCCGGATGAAACACACAGCTCACGGTGTGCACAGAGAACTAAACTCAGTAGCTCCAGCAGCAAGCCGGGGAAAAATAAGATACATCCACATATCACATTTCTATTTCTGCACATAACGTCTCTGTATAATATCACATATCACATTCATCATCATGTGCCATACCGGTTGGCGTAGGCGATCATGTTCTTCCACAATCTCCTATCTACAGTGCATCGTATCAGTTCTGTTGTTGACTATCACCTTCACATATCTCTAAATATCACACTTGCATGATAACTCATTGCATATTTGACAACTCTTCTTCCTGTTTCTCATAGTCTAGACGTTGGATTCTTAAAGTTCCGAGCCGTACAGAACACGCTACATCAGTAACTAGGACTTTGCTTGATCTCAAGAACAAAGTAACAGGACCTTGATGAGTACAGACTTGGAGATAGTCACGTGACACTCACCCTTGCTACAAGCTCATTGCTCCTCATCAATCCTCAAATATGGGAGGAGTTTATTCCTACGTCACAAGTTTCTGGACCCCTCATTATGACCCCACACCGAACCCAATAACAGGGCTCACACAAAGGGATCTCAGACTTATCTCTCAAACATGGCAGCTGGCGACAAATAAACAGAAACTGACAACTAATGCAGTCGATTTTTTTCTTCAGTAAGTATTTTAGTTCGTGCTGTACAAAGTGAGTCCTTCTGTTCATATGTCGGCATGCATGTTTGGCATCTGTTGCTTTGTTATTGTATGTGCATGAAATCAGTTTATTTGTTATCATTTAGGCCTGAAATATATTTTTAAATTAATATATGTGTCTAGATATGCTAAGAGTAGATAGGCAGATGAATGATAAGTACAGTACGATAGTATAAAAAATATATAATGCTTTTGAGAAATTACGGGGCATCGAGGGACAATGCGAAATGCTCAAACAATCGATTCAATAAACACGAAAAGAAGTAATACCAGTGACTAAAAGAATCAACAAAAAGAAATGGATGATAAAAGAAATACTAGAACTAATGGATGAAAGACGAAAACATAAGAAAGAAGAACAGACATACAAAATATTGCACAAAGAGATCCAAAGCAAATGCAGAGAAGCAAAGGAATGATGGTTGAAGTTGAAATGTGAAGATATAGAAATACAACTAAAAAAAGACACAAAAGGATTTGTTTTCACTTTACAGCGAAAATATTGAGATCAACAGTAGATATAAAAGGAATTGAAGTCAACGGTCACAACATAAACAATTTGCAATATACGGATGACACAGTCTTAATAGCAGAGACAGAGAATGAACTACAAGAAATGATAGACATAATAGTAAACGAAAGCAACAAGAAAGGCCTCAGTCTGAATAGTAATAAAACAGAAGTAATGGTTATATCGAAGAAACAATCATCACCATCATGCAACATAAAAATAAACATGACAAATCTGAAACAAGTGCAACGTTTCAAATACTTGGGTACAATAATAACATCAGATGGGAGATGCACCACAGAAATAAAAAGCAGAATAGCTCAGGCCAAAATAGCATTTCAGAAAATGAAAAATGCAACAAATCTATGTCAATAGAAACGAGAAAGAGAGTTCATCGGTGCTATATAGAACAAATTCTGACCTATGGAAGCGAATCATGGACAGTAGACAAACAAATGAAAAGGCAATTAGAGGCCACAGAGATGGGGTTTCTCAGAAGAATGTTGAACGTTCCCTGGACAGCTAAAAAGACCAATGAGGAAGTTCTCAAAGAGGCCAACACAAAAGGGAGCTCTTAAAAAACATTAGAAAGAAACAATAAACATTTTTCGGGCACATCATGAGAAGAGGAAAGTTGGAATACTTGGTTACAACCGGCAAAATACAGGGAAAAAGAGATCACGGACGACAAAGAGAGAAAATAACTAAATATCTTGGTGTCATGGTATGGAAAACAGTCAACAATAGAATTTAAACGATGCACCGTGGACAGAAGTTTGTGGAAGGACATGATCGCCTACGCCAACTAGCATGACACATGATGATGATGATGATATGTTTCTGAAATTGGGTTATTTGTTATTATATGTGTCTGAAATATGATTTTTAAAAGTATTTTAGTATATGTGTCTGAAATCTGATTATTATAAGTATTTTAGTATATGTGTCTGAAATCTGATTATTATAAGTATGTTAGTATATGTGTCTGAAATATGATTATGATCAGTATGTTAGTATATGTGTCTGAAATCTGTTTATCTGTCCATCTATCTGAAATAATTTGCTCGGTTTTTCTGTCATTATGTGTAGTGTCTGAAAACAGTTGCTCGGTCTGTCTATCTTTATGTGTGGTGTCTGAAATCAGTTGCTCGGTTTGAAAATTCATATTTTTGTTCCGTATCTAGATTTTTAACCACTCCATTAACATATCAATGTCAAGAATAAGAGGAATGTAGTTTCCTCAGAACATCTTTATTTATACATGTAGCAACGTTTTAATGACTAGAATGAAAATATTACTTTGATATTAAAGCAAACTACCGTGGACAGAAAACGTCATCGTCATAATCCTCATTTATGGTAATGGCATTCTATTAACGGAATCAATTACAGTGCAGTCAGGGCATTCCCATACAAGCTCCACCGCAAGTTCCAGCATTTCTCGACGTGTGTACAGATTGAGGTGTTGATTGTAGATACATCTGGTTCTTACTTTGCTCTGACTGTTCAAGTAAAAACTCTCATACAAGTTCTTGAATTCTTGTTTCTTGATCCTTCCAGCGCCGTTAGACGGCACACAGGGCCAACAGTCTCTTCCAGGGCCATTAGATGGCACACAGGGCCAACAGTCTCTTCTAGCGCCGCTAGATGGCACACGGGGCCAACAGTCTCTTCCAGCGTCGCTAGATGGCACACAGGGCCAACAGTCTCTTCCAGGGCCGTTAGACGGCACACAGGGCCAACAGTCTCTTCCAGGGCCGTTAGATGGCACACAGGGCCAACAGTCTCCTCCAGCGCCGTTAGATGGCACACAGGGCTAATAGTCTCCTCCAGCGCCGTTAGATGGCACACAGGGCCAACAGTCTCCTCCAGCGCCGTTAGATGGCACACAGGGCTACTAGTCTCCTCCAGCGCCGTTAGACGGCACACAGGGCCAACTGTCTCTTCCAGGGCCGTTAGATGGCACACAGGGCCAACAGTCTCTTCTAGCGCCGTTAGACGGCACACAGGGCCAACAGTCTCCTCCAGCGCCGTTAGACGGCACACAGGGCCAACTGTCTCTTCCAGGGCCGTTAGACGGCACAAAAGGCCAACAGTCTCTTCCAGGGCCGTTAGACGGCACACAGGGCCAACAGTCTCCCCCAGCGCCGTTAGACGGCACACAGGGCCAACAGTCTCCTCCAGCGCCGTTAGACGGCACACAGGGCCAACAGTCTCTTCTAGCGCCGTTAGATGGCACACAGGGCCAACTGTCTCTTCCAGGGCCGTTAGATGGCACACAGGGCCAACAGTCTCTTCTAGCGCCGTTAGACGGTACAAAGGGCCAACAGTCTCTTCTAGCGCCATTAGATGGCACACATGGCCAACTGTCTCTTCCAGGGCCGTTAGATGGCACACAGGGCCAACTGTCTCTTCCAGGGCCGTTAGATGGCACACAGGGCCAACAGTCTCTTTTAGCGCCGTTAGATGGCACACAGGGCCAACTGTCTCTTCCAGGGCCGTTAGATGGCACACAGGGCCAACAGTCTCTTCCAGGGCCGTTAGACGGCACACAGGGCCAGCAGTCTCTTCCAGGGCCGTTAGAAGGCACAAAAGGCCAACAGTCTCTTCTAGCGCCGTTAAACGGTATACAGGGCCAACAGTCTCTTCTAGCGCCGTTAGACGGTACACAGGGCCAACTGTCTCCTCCAGCGCCGTTAGATGGCACACAGGCCCAACTGTCTCCTCCAGCGCCGTTAGACGGCACACAGGGCCAACAGTCTCTTCCAGCGCCGTTAGACGGTACACAGGGCCAACAGTCTCCTCCAGCGCCGTTAGATGGCACACAGGGCTACTAGTCTCCTCCAGCGCCGTTAGACGGCACACAGAGCCAACAGTCTCCTCCAGCGCCGTTAGACGGCACACAGAGCCAACAGTCTCCTCCAGCGCCGTTAGACGGCACACAGGGCCAACAGTCTCCTCCAGCACCGTTAGACGGTACACAGGGCCAACAGTCTCCTCCTGCGCCGTTAGATGGCACACAGGGCCAACTGTCTCCTCCAGCGCCGTTAGACGGCACACAGAGCCAACAGTCTCTTCCAGCGCCGTTAGATGGCACACAGGGCCAACAGTCTCTTCTAGCGCCGTTAGACGGTACACAGGGCCAACAGTCTCTTCCAGCGCCGTTAGACGGCACACAGGGCCAACAGTTTCCTCCAGCGCCGTTAGACGGTACACAGGGCCAACAGTTTCCTCCAGCGCCGTTAGACGGCACGCAGGGCCAAGAGAGTCTCCCGCCAATTGTCTCTATTCTGAGCGAGCTATTATGTTATAGAGTGTGAGTCTATGCCTTCCAGCCTTGCTTCTTTTGTTAGAATTCTTGTCTGTGTTTCTCGAGGTTGTCTTATTTTCCTCTGACATTAAAGAAGCCACCAAGGTGGCTATTTATCCAAATATTTAACCAGTTCCGGATTTATACTTAATGAGCAGTGGCGTGGCTGGGAAAGGGCGCAGCGTTAGGGGGTGCCACATTGGTGTTGGATAATTAGTCCCGATTGAATTTCAGAATGAAATGTTTTTGCCTTTTGAAAGCATCTCCTGTTTCAATTTGAAAAGTAATGCTCGTCAAATCGTAAGGGACACATTTCAAATTATATATGACCTTTGTCGTCTTGACAGACAGTTGGTAGCAAGCAATCATGATAAGCCAGTAATTTGGTAAAATATTAGTGTCTTATGTTGGGTTCTGTTTTGCTGAACAGCTTCTCTCGTGCCTGAATCTGCCAGTATTAGACAGACAGATCCACCCGCAGAGCGAACAAGATGTGTTCGTGGTCCCTGGCCTCGTCTCCTTTATCCTGCGCCTTTTGTCTTCTGAATTTTATATTATCACCGCCTCGAAAGTTGCTGCGCTATTTTTTTTTTTTTTTTTTTTTTTTGTTCTCCATGTACTACGATCTTCAGCCAGATTTTCTGTTTCTTCCACAGATAGGGAATTGCTTCAAGGAAACCCTGCAAGCATCTTTACAGCTCATAATTATACGAGCTCGAATACTCATAATATAAGCAATACTTAAGTTCCAGCATGATCAGTTATTATTTTTATATTTCTATTTTGAACAAATACTCAATAAAATAAACGTAAAGGCATGACTAAGCCCAATAAAACTCCGAGACCGCTTGTAAAAAGAAAGAAATTAACACCGGAAGGTCTTGTGTTCTTAGAGCACAATATCAAAACATTTGAAGCCCCCATCGGAATGTAAAACTCTAGGCTGTAGTTTATGTTCCCTAGGCCTAAGTCCAGCCCTTGCATTTAATATCTACCAGTCTCTGTCTACTAGGTCGAGTGCTTCCCCTGGTCTATAAATGCTGCATGCTTTTCTTGGTAACACTGTATATTTTTCAGTGAACTGGCTTAGGGAAAATATAGCACCTGCGAAACTACTGCTTTTTTTTAATTTATTTATTTTTTTTGTTAAATGTATATCTCATTTCATATAAAATGATTTTCAATTTGTGGAAACAATTTTAACCTCAGATGGTCGATGTACAACAGCGGTGAGATGGTCGATGTACAACAGAGGTGAGATGGTCGATGTACAACAGAGGTGAGATGGTCGATGTACAACAGAGGTGAGATGCAGATTGCCTCAGGCTAAAGCAGCTTTACAAAATATGAGGAAGATACTGTGCAATTCATTTTTGCCAGTAGAAACAAGAAAACTTAACTGTTACGCAGAGCCAGTCTTACCATATGGATGTGAATCCTGGACAATAGGACAACAGACAAGAACATCAATGGAGGCTGTAGAAATGTTTTACAGAAGACAGTTGAGAATACCATGGATAGCTAAGAAGAGTAATGAAAACGTTCTGAAAGAGGCCAAAATAAAAAGAGAGCTAATTTCCAATATTAGGAAGAAACAATCATCATTTTTTGGCCATTTAACCAGAAGGGAACAGCTGGAATATATTGTAACAACTGGAAAAATTGAGGGACGAAGAGATAGAGGGAAGCAAAGGGAAAAGATGCCAGACAGCTTAAGAGAATGGCTGGCAGAAGGTCAACAATTGTTCTGATTTTTTTCCAGCTTTCCTTTAATTTATCTTTTCATATGAGAAATTAATCTACATATAGAACCACATATTACTCTTCAAAGAAACAATTCTAAACATCGTCGTCACAATCATCATTCCTCACCAGCATCCTCATCATCATCAGATCGCATGTCATTTGAACAATGTTGCATTTACCACAGCCGATCGGAAATCTCTAGCCAGATCTCCCACAGAACGTTGCATTCACCACAGCCCATCTGAAAGAATCTTTGTTTCTAGCCAGATCTCCCACTTCTTTTCTTGTCATGTTCAAGGTCTCCTTGATGTCTTGAAACCAACTTCTTCTGAGTCTGACCCTGATGCGTCGTCCAGGAACTATAAGTAAGTAAGTAAAGTACCCCCCGTCACGCCAATTGGCGAATAGGGAAATATGGTGTTAGTGACCCTATATTTTACAGACCTTCAGCATATGATTTTTGGGGTAATATGGTCGGTATTACGCCCGTGCTGCTTTACTTTCCCAGAAAAAAATTCGGTACCCATTTAAGGCTGGGTGAACCAGGAAGCTGTCGATTGGGATCGAACACTACCCCTTGTCCTTTGTAGTCCAGTTCACTAACCACTGAGACCCAGGAACAATGCCTTCTATTCTTCTTCTTTCCAGCCCGCTGTATCTGTGGCGTGGCCATATTATTTTAATTTCCCCTGTAGAATGGTATTTACAAGCCAGTTCTTTTAAAAGTTTAAATCGTTTAATGTGTCTTCATCCCTTTTTTTTTTATTATCCAAGGTCATTTTTCTGTTTCGTTTAATTTCTCCTCCAAATAAATCGATTTTCTACCTTGCTGTTCGCGAGGTTGTCCATAATTCACAACCATATGTTGCTATCGGGAATATACATGTTCTCACTAATGTTAATTTTACTGTCTTGCTGGTATTGGTTCTAAACATACGCCAGTTAAATCTCCACAGACAACAACTAAACATGCTCTATAATGTCCATAGACTATTCAAGACACATCCATACATCCAGGATCGGTTCTTGTTGTTCAAGGGGAAATCCTTCGATGATCTGCGCACCAGCAGCAAGATGAAGGCGCACGCCACCAGCATTTTTTATGTGTTCACTTCCTACGTGCAGAACGCTGACGACCCGGAGACTCTGGTAGGTCTGGTCGAGAAGATCGCAGTGGCTCATGTAGGAAGGGGAATCCCGGTCCGTGAATTTGAGGTATCCATTTTTATAAGTTTGACTTAAACTTCTCATCACCTCCTCATCATCACCTTCTCAGTATCATCACTTTCTCAGTATCATCACTTTATCATCAACTTCTCAGTATCATCACTTTATCATCACCTTCTCAGTATCATCAGCTTCTCAGTATCATCACTTTATCATCAACTTTTCAGTATCATCACTTTATCATCACCTTCTCAGTATCATCAACTTCTCAGTATCATCACTTTATCATCAACTTCTCAGTATCATAACCTTCTCAGTATATCCACTTTATCATCATCTTCTCAGTATCATCACTTTATCATCACCTTCTCAGTATCATCACTTTATCATCACCTCCTCATCATCACCTCCTCATCATCACCTTCTCAGTATCATCACCTTCTCAGTATCATCACCTTCTCAGTATCATCACTTTATCATCACCTTCTCAGTATCATCACTTTATCATCACCTTCTCAGTATCATCCCTTTATCATCACCTTCTCAGTATCATGACTTTATCATCACCTTCTCAGTATCATCACTTTATCATCGCCTTCTCAGTATCATCACTTTATCATCACCTTCTCAGTATCATCACTTTATCATCACCTTCTCAGTATCATCACTTTATCATCACCTTCTCAGTATCATCACTTTATCATCACCTTCTCAGTATCATCACTTTATCATCGCCTTCTCAGTATCATCACTTTATCATCGCCTCAATGATAAAGACAAGGTCAAGATGAATTGAAGAAAAAATAAATCCACGCAAAACATCAAGACCAAAAGGTCATTATGAGGCTGTGTTATAGCGTGACTTAGTACAGACAATTTTGATCCTTATTTTCGTATCATTCTCTATTCATCATTAAAAAGACATTTAATCAAATTTATGTAAAAATGTTGAACTCCAATGTTAAGTCAGTCTTACTATAAGGCTGAGAAACATGGAGAACAACAAAAATGACAATCATGAAATTACAGACCTTCATTAATGGATGCTTACGCAGAATAAAAGGATAGAAATGGCAGGACAAAATTACTTACATAGAATTATGGAAAATTACCTGTCAAATACCAGTGGATAAAGAGATACAGCAAAGACGATGGCGCTGGCTAGGAGACACACTGCGGAAACCAACTGAGAGTATTACACATGTCCTTTTTTGGAATCCTCAGGGAAAAAGACAAAGAGGAAGACCAAGGGATTCTCTTAAGACGACAGATGGGAGCATAGATGAAGATGATGAGGAAGACATGGAATGATCTTAAAATAATGGCAAGAAACAGAACGGCTTGGAAAGTGTTTGTTGAAGACCTATGCTCCACAGAGAGCTGAAAGGTAGAAGAAGGAAAAAGACAAAGCGGAAGACCAAAATATTTTTGGAGAGACAGAGGAAGCAAGATGCAGAATGTCGGGAAGATAAGGAATGACGTTTAAGGAATGCAAAGAAACAGAACGGTCTAGAAAGTGTTTGTTGAAGACCTGTATCTCCACAGGGAGTTGATAAGGTAGAAGAGAATATAAGGTATGGATAACTCCTACAGATAGACAGATTGTATCTCCACAGGGAGTTGACAAGGTAGAAGACAATATAAGAAACGGAGAACTCCTACAGATAGACAGAATGTACATCCAACTAGTTCAGGAGTAACGACCAACTCCCATTTCTGAAATCCACATCTCCTAGTTCAGGAGTAATGACCATCTCCCATTTCTGAAATCCACATCTCCTAGTTCAGGAATAAAGACCATCTCCCATTTCTGAAATCCACATCTCCTAGTTCAGGAATAATGACCATCTCCCATTTCTGAAATCCACATCTCCTAGTTCAGGAATAACGACCATCTCCCATTTCTGAAATCCACATCTCCTTGTTCAGGAGTAACGACCAACTCCCATTTCTGAAATCCACATCTCTTAGTTCAGGAATAACGACCATCTCCCGTTTCTGAAATCCACATCTCCTAGTTCAGGAGTAACGACCATCTCCCATTTCTGAAATCCACATCTCCTAGTTCAGGAGTAACGACCAACTCCCATTTCTGAAATCCACATCTCCTAGTTCAGGAGTAACGACCATCTCCCATTTCTGAAATCCACATCTCCTAGTTCAGGAGTAACGACCAACTCCCATTTTTGAAATCCATGTCTCCTAGTTCATAACATATTTAATGGATGTCCGTGATTACAAAACGTATTTAATGGAGGTCCGTGACTACAAAACATATTTAATGGGGGTCCGTGACTACAAAACATATTTAATGGGGGTCCGTGACTACAAAACATATTTAATGGGGGTCCGTGACTACAAAACATATTTAATGGATGTCCGTGATTACAAAACGTATTTAATGGAGGTCCGTGACTACAAAACATATTTAATGGAGGTCCGTGACTACAAAACATATTTAATGGATGTCCGTGATTACAAAACGTATTTAATGGAGGTCCGTGACTACAAAACATATTTAATGGGGGTCCGTGACTACAAAACATATTTAATGGAGGTCCGTGACTACAAAACATATTTAATGGAGGTCCGTGACTACAAAACATATTTAATGGAGGTCCGTGACTACAAAACATATTTAATGGAGGTCCGTGACTACAAAACATATTTAATGGAGGTCCGTGAAACATATTTAATGGATGTCCGTGACTACAAAACATATTTAATGGAGGTCCGTGACTACAAAACATATTTAATGGATGTCCGTGACTACAAAACATATTTAATGGAGGTCCGTGACTACAAAACATATTTAATGGAGGTCCGTGACTACAAAACATATTTAATGGATGTCCGTGACTACAAAACGTATTTAATGGAGGTCCGTGACTACAAAACGTATTTAATGGATGTCCGTGACTACAAAACGTATTTAATGGAGGTCCGTGACTACAAAACGTATTTAATGGAGGTCCGTGACTACAAAACGTATTTAATGGAGGTCCGTGACTACAAAACGTATTTAATGGAGGTCCGGGACTACAAAACATATTTAATGGAGGTCCGGGACTACAAAACGTATTTAATGGAGGTCCGTGACTACAAAACGTATTTAATGGAGGTCCGTGACTACAAAACGTATTTAATGGAGGTCCGGGACTACAAAACATATTTAATGGAGGTCCGGGACTACAAAACGTATTTAATGGAGGTCCGTGACTACAAAACGTATTTAATGGAGGTCCGTGACTACAAAACATATTTAATGGGGGTCCGGGACTACAAAACGTATTGAATGGAGGTCCGTGACTACAAAACGTATTTAATGGAGGTCCGGGACTACAAAACATATTTAATGGAGGTCCGGGACTACAAAACGTATTTAATGGAGGTCCGTGACTACAAAACGTATTTAATGGAGGTCCGTGACTACAAAACATATTTAATGGAGGTCCGGGACTACAAAACATATTTAATGGAGGTCCGGGACTACAAAACGTATTTAATGGAGGTCCGTGACTACAAAACGTATTTAATGGAGGTCCGGGACTACAAAACGTATTTAATGGAGGTCCGTGACTACAAAACGTATTTAATGGAGGTCCGTGACTACAAAACATATTTAATGGATGTCCGTGACTACAAAACGTATTTAATAGAGGTCCGTCACTACAAAACGTATTTAATGGAGGTCCGTGACTACAAAACATATTTAATGGAGGTCCGGGACTACAAAACGTATTTAATGGAGGTCCGTGACTACAAAACATATTTAATGGAGGTCCGGGACTACAAAACGTATTTTATATTGGTCTGTCACTACAAAACATATTTAATGGAGGTCCGTGACTACAAAACATATTTAATGGAGGCCCGGGACAACAAAACATATTTAATGGGGGTCCGTGACTGCAAAATGTATTTAATGGAGGTCCGTGACTACAAAGCGTATTTAATGGGGGTACGTGGTAAAGGACAGTTTGAGAGCCGCTGCACTATCAGGTTTAATGTTTTCTAAAGCATGCTGTTAGAGAGTAAAGACACGGAACAAAGAAAAAATGTTAGTTTTTACATACGTCACAGGAGTTCTCATATTGTTTTACGTTTTGTACTTGTGGTGAAGTCATGTCGTCCTAATCCAGATGACACGCTCTAGCGGTCCGGAAGATGAAGATTGTCACCTGCTTTTTTCTGTTCTCATTCCAGGGCTAGTAACTCTTGGTGTTCTCTATTCCACCTGTTGATATTACTGGTCCTGGTACAGTTTCTCGTTTTCTTTCAAAGTTGTACGTGTATCCATTCTTACAAAGTCAGTTAATCTCCTCGTAAGAGATACGTGTATCAATTCTTACAAAGTCAGTTAATCTCCTCGTAAGAGATACGTGTATCAATTCTTGCTATGTCAGTTAATTTCTTCTAAATAGATACTTGTATCAGTTTCTCTTAAATTTATTAATCTTTTGGTAAGAGATTATCACTTTATATGACAGCAAATCATGGATAATTTATGCAAAGCAAGAGATAAGGCTAAATGCATTCCATATGCCATGCCATCGACGTGTTACTGATATCACCTGGAAGGAGAAAGTGACAAACGTAGAGGTCTTCTGAACATCTACACGCTGCTCAAACAACGTAGGTTACCTGGTCACTTACAACGTAAGAAAGATGACAGCATACCAAAGTATATATGTAATGGACAACTAGCAGAAAAACCAGGGGGCGCCCAAAATCCGATTTATGGACGTGTGCAGTCTGGGAAGCGATAGATGCAGACTGTAAAAGAAAAACACTGTAAAGCTCCAACTCAAGCAAGAAGCAGATCCAGAGAACAAGATTACACAGCAACAGAAAAGAAATAATATTTCCTAGAGGCTCTGGAAAATCTATAGTCAACAATTACTGACGGACTCTTATATAACTACTACAACTACTACCACTACCACTACCATTACTACATCTACTACTACTACTACTACTACTACTGCTGCTACACTACTACTACTACCACTACTACTACTACCACTACTACTACTACCACTACTACTACTACTACTGCTAACACTACTACTACTACCACTACTACTACTACTACTACTGCTAACACTACTACTACTACCACTACTACTACTACCACCACTATTACTAATACTACTACTACTACTACCACTACTACTACTACTACCACTATTACTACTATCACTACTACGACTACTACTACTCCACTACTACTACTACTACTACCACTACCACTACTACTATTACTAATACTACCAGTACAACTACTACTACTATTACTACCACTACTACCACTACTACTACTACCACTATTATTACTACCACTACTATTACCACTACTACCACTACTACCACTACTACACTACTACACTATATACTACTACTACTATTACTGCTATTACTACGACTACCACAACCCCTACCGCTACCATTACTACTACATACTACTACCACTACCATCACCACCACTACTACTATTACATAAGAGATACTTGTTTTCTATCTCATAAATCTGTACTTTCTCTTTATTAGCGATACTTGTATATCAGCTTTAGTCTATTATTCATTATCATATTACACTATTCATGATATATACTTTGTATTCATTCCCAATACATTTATTCATCTGTTCATAAAATGCTTCACAAGAAATATGATCACTTTTTCGCTCTCATACAGTCTCTCACTCATACTTTCCTTTAACCAGCAGTCCATCTATTACTGACTCTTCTGTCTCTTGTACTCTCCCAGTCACTCACTACATATGTTTCTCGAAGCTTTCAGACAATCGTTGTATCTTTCTATCTCTTTTTTGTAACTGTTTTTTCTTCTTTGTTATCTCTCTCTCTCTCTCTCTCTCTCTCACACACACACACACACCCACACACACTCTCTCTATTTCTCCAATATCTATTTCCAGAACACATCTTACTCACCATTGTTGAGACTCACTGACTATTGTTGAGACTCACTCATCATTGCTAGAGACTCACTCACCATCGTTGCCACTCACTCACCATTGTTGAGACTCACTCACCATTGTTAACACTCACTCATCATTGTTGATACTCTCTCACCATTGTTGAGACTCACTCACCATTGATGATACTCATTGACCATTGTTGATACTCTCTCACCTTTGTTGAGAGACTCACTCACCATTTTCGATATTATTGTCTCCAGGACGTGCGGACTGTGTTCCTCGTTTACATCAAGTCCTTGTTGGGTAGTGCCTGGACTCCTGACATAGGACAAGCGTGGGACAAGCTGCTCAGGGCCCATAACTCCGTTTACAAGAAGGTTGAGGATGATATCAAAAGCAAAAAGTAGGGGTGCCAGGACTCTGGTGGCTGGCAGGAAGATAAACACCGGTTAGATTGAGAGTGAGTGAGGGAGAAAGATGGAGATAAGAAGAGATAAGAAGGAGAGAGTGAGTCAGCGGCAAACGATGGGCACGAAACTTAAGGAGGCCAGGGGGTTAGATCGAACTTTGAGGTTGACCTTTGACCTTATAATTTCTAACATAAACATTTCCACAGTTTAGGTAATTTAAAACAGTTCTTTCAATTATTGTCAGAAATTATCATAATTGCATCATAATTTTATAAGATATGTTAGTTATTGACAGTCGCGATAGCTCAGTGGTCAGTGAATTTGACTGGAAAGAAAAGAGGTCGGGTTCGATCCTGATCGACGGCTTCCAGGTTCACCCAGCCTTAAATGGATGCCGGATTTTTTTTTTCTTGAAAAGTAAAACGGTACGGGCGTAATGCTAACCACATTACCCCAAAAATAATGTGCTGAGGGTCTAAAAAAAATGATGGTGACTAACACCATATTCCCTATACGTCACGTGGCGTGATGTGGGCTCTTTACTCTACTTATATCATTTACTTTATTTTAAGTTATGATAATAACAAACGATGAAGTCTTCAAACAACTAAAAATGAAAAGAGAACTACCAAACACAATTCAAACAATACAAAGGAGAATTTTGGGGCATGTTAAGAGACACGGCAGCATACTAAAAGTAATCTTGGAAGGGAAAATACAAGGTAAAAGAGGCAGAGGCAGACCAAAACTGCACCAACAAAGCAAGAGACAGAGCGGAATGGCGCTCCATGGTAGCCAACCTTCGATGTGGAGACGGCACTCATTGATGATGAAGTTATGAAAAACATGGTTTTGTTGTTACTTACTATCTCATGCAGTCTTATTAAAGATTATATATATATATATATATATATATATATATATATATATATATATATAGAGAGAGAGAGAGATAGAGGGAGAGAGAGGAGAGAAAGACACACACATACGCAACGCAATAATAATTTAAACGGGTATTAGTAAAACGTGTCTCTTGCCTGCCTATATTTGTATACATCTTCTTATTAGTTGAACCACTGTTATTATGGCAACCATGATACGATTACTAAAATAGCCTACCCAGTTCTAGTACAAATTGTAAGGTCAATAGACGTCGCTGTGCTGTAGTAGGTTTGATCTCCATAGACGTTCAAGCCTATCTATTAATAACGGCTCGAATTACTTAAGCTATATCACGGCTATACAAAGGAAGGGAATACGATGGCTGGTTGTACACTGACATTTAACTCATTGAGCTGTAATGTGATTGTGTTATCCATTCTGATAAAATATTCCAGTGGTCTGACCTCCGTTAATTCCTCTGAATATATTATTCCTCTAAATATTACTATCTCTGAATATATTATTCCTCTAAATATTACTTTCTCTGAATATATTATTCCTCTAAATATTACTTTCTCTGAACATATTATTCCTCTAAATATTACTTCCTCTAAATATCCACCACTGGAGAGAGTGGAGAGAAGGAAAAGATGAAGTGCGCGATGAAAGACAGAGTGGGGGAGGGGGGTGACTAGATATAGATTATGATTAAAGGGGAGTCAATGGGCAGAGAAGCAGTGCCGCATGACAAAGCTCAATGTGCAAAGGATGTAAGAAAGCGAGTTTCCAATATTGAAGAAACTAGTCGGTATCCAACATACTAATAATTTAAATAGGAGTCCAAATACGGAGAATACGGTGGGTGTCCAGCATAAAAGAACCCACTGGAAATAATAAAAATAAAAAACAAATTATGAGAATCCATCATAAAGAAATCCAACATAAAAAGAATCTAAAGGGTGTCCAACATACAAAGAATCTAATGGAAATCCAACATAAAAGAATCTAAAGGAATCCAACATACAAAGAAGCTAAAGGGAATCCAACATACAAAGAATCTAAAGGGAATCCAACATACAAAGAATCTAAAGGGAATCCAACATACAAAGAATCTAAAGGGAATCCAACATACAAAGAATCTAACGGGAATCCAACATACAAAGAATCTAACGGGAATCCAACATACAAAGAATCTATTGTGGATTCTAACATACAAAAAAATCCAATGCGTGTCAACAGAACTAATACTTTAATTGGTGTCAGATATGCAGAGAATCCAGAAGGTGTGTCCAGGTCAGAACTGGCTTTATACAGCACCGATAAACTCTCTTACGCCCTCCTATTGACTTGTTGCACGAGATCTTTTCTGATTTTCTCCTACTTTCACACAGTATTAAACTGGTACCCATTTTTTTCTGTGTATGTATGGCGGCCTGACGTGCCACCGATAAATTATGCCGTTGGTCGTTTGAAAGATATGAGCACTAACGCCATCTTCCATTTATGCCTGAAGGTATGCCGGGAATCCGTTCCCACGCTATATTATACAGCTAGTGTTTGCTGCCACTACGGATGGTATTTGCTCGTAATTCATACACATAGTGTTTACTCATAGTTCATAGAGATGGTATTTTCCACTAGTTCATACAGATTGTGTTTGCTCCTAGTTCATATAAATGGTGTTTACTACCACTAAAACTAGTGATTGTCCCTAATTCACACAGACGATGTTTACTACCACTAAAACTAGTGATTGTCCCTAATTCACATAGACGATGTTTACTACCACTAAAACTAGTGATTGCCCCTAATTCACATAGACGATGTTTACTACCACTAAAACTAGTGATTGTCCCTAATTCACACAGACGATGTTTACTACCACTAAAACTAGTGATTGTCCCTAATTCACATAGACGATGTTTACTACCACCAAAACTAGTGATTGCCCTAATTCACACAGATGATGTTTACTACCACTGAAACTAGTGATTGCCCCCAATTCACACAGATGATGTTTACTACCACTGAAACTAGTGATTGCCCCTAATTCACACAGATGATGTTTACTACCACTGAAACTAGTGATTGCCCCTAATTCACACAGATGATGTTTACTACCACTGAAGCTAGTGATTGCCCCTAATTCACACAGATGATGTTTACTACCACTGAAGCTAGTGATTGCCCCCAATTCACACAGATGATGTTTACTACCACTAAAGCTAGTGATTGCCCCCAATTCACACAGATGATGTTTACTACCACTAAAGCTAGTGATTGCCCCTAATTCACACATATGATGTTTACTACCACTAAAACCAGTGGTTGCCCCTAATTCACACATATTGTGCTTACCTCCACATGAAGCTAGTGATTGCCCCTAGTGTGTACAGCCAGTGTTTGCTTGTTTACAGCGTCTATATCTTCATTGTGTGAAAGTTGTTAAGAAAGTATTTTTGTCGAACACAGTTCACCCTACTGAACGCCGTGTTTCTTGTATTGGTTATACATATATACCCAGCTGCAACACATATATACACATGTGTATGATATAATATAACACATATGTACACGTATATGACAATGCGTTTCACAAATATATTCGATTGTTATCTTTCATATTAAAGGAGTTTTGTTTGCTTTGTACATTTGTACCTGATTTACGTTTTAGGATTGTTTTCGGATTGTGATGGAATTATGGTAGGATTGTGGTGGGATTCGGGTAGGATTATGATGGGATTGTGTTGGGATTGTGGTGTGATTGCGTTGGGATTGGTATACACTTATGGCAGGATGTTGGTGGAATGTGGTAGGATTGTGATGGGATTG
The DNA here is from genome assembly GCA_032433765.1 of Megaustenia siamemsis. Lineage (NCBI taxonomy): Eukaryota > Metazoa > Mollusca > Gastropoda > Stylommatophora > Ariophantidae > Megaustenia > Megaustenia siamemsis. Next base: position 34,792,144 of record JAVIAB010000091.1, on the reverse strand, counting down.
TTGTGGTGTGTGGTGGGATTGTTGTGGGATTGGTGTGTAATTGTGGGAGTATTGTGGTAGGATAGCGGTGAATTTATTGTGGGATTGTTGTCGAGTTTGTGGTGGGGTTGTAGTAGAACTGTTGTAGGATTGGTGTAGGATTGTGGTGGGATTGTGGTGGGACTGTGGTTGGATTGTGGTTGGATTGTTGTGGGATTGTGGTGGGATTGTGGTGGGACTGTGGTTGGATTGTTGTGGGATTGTGGTTGGATTGTTGTGGGATTGTGGTGGGATTGTTGTGGGATTGTGGTATGATTGTGGTGATATTGTTGTAGGATTGTATCATTGTGATGGGAATGACGTCTAGACATAGGAAAGATGTTGGGGTATCAGGACACTTGATGAAGCCCCGGGGCTTCGAGTAAACACCAAGACTTAATTGAAACACTTTATCCTGGTCTAACAGCGTCTATAGAATGACTTGAATCATCAGTTAGTATTGGTCTGTCATGCTCTTGGACTACTTTCCTGTCAGTCAGTCAATTTTGCTCTGCATGCATATCGCAGGAAAGAGGAATAAGACGTTTTTCATATGCGCTGCTTGAATTCATGTTTGGCATACTTAGATTCTCCTGGATTGATAATCCCATGCACAATGAATCGCGTGACCGCGATGGGGTAACAAGCACTTTCACTATTCTTCAGCAAGTCATCTAAAATGGCATTGACACCAGTACTGAATACAGGAAGATGGAATTTCTACAGACGTTTTTGATGAAATATTCTGTAGTAGAAGTGAAGAAGCAGAAGAAATCATGACAAGCTACAAAGACTTCCTTCGTGAATAGATAACCTGTAGTAGGAATTAAGAAGAAAAACTCATGCCACGCTACAAAGACCTCCTTGATGCAATAGTCTGTAGTAGCAGTGAAGAAAAACTCATGCTACGCTACAAAGACCTCCTTGATGCAATAGTCTGTAGTAGCAGTGAAGAAGAACTCATGATACGCTGCAAAGACCTCCTTGATGCAATAGTCTGTAGTAGTAGTAGTAGTGAAGAAAAACTCATGCTACGCTACAAAGACGTCCTCTTTGAAGAGACACCACGCAGCAAAAGCCAAGAAGAAAAACCTATGCTACGCTACAAAGACGTCTGTAAATATGACATTAATGGATGTTGATATGAACACAATAACTCTGAAGAGCTTCTCATAAATAAATGCTACTGATTAATAATGGTAAACATTGCTGATGTTGTGCTGACCAGTTGTTCACAAAAGTGTTGATGTTCGACAAAATCTGCCATTAGGATAATATTGTTTCTACATGTTATACTGAAATAATGACCTTATGTGGTAATCTTAAAACAACGAGGAGAAAACAACGATAAAACATCATTTATGTTGGGTGTCTTGTATTATTTACGTTGCACGAAACAATTGTAACATTAATACCATGTTACTTCAAAATCTGCTTGTTTGTAACATCAGTGCTACGTTGTCGGCAGTCTGTTTGTAACATCAGTGCTACGTTGTCGGCAGTCTGTATGTAACATCAGTGCTACGTTGTCGGCAGTCTGTATGTAACATCAGTGCTACGTTGTCGGCAGTCTGTATGTAACATCAGTGCTACGTTGTCGGCAGTCTGTATGTAACATCACTGCTATGTTGTCGGCAGTCTGTATGTAACATCAGTGCTATGTTGTCGGCAGTCTGTAACATCAGTGCTATGTTGTCGGCAGTCTGTATGTAACATCACTGCTATGTTGTCGGCAGTCTGTATGTAACATCAGTGCTATGTTGTCGGCAGTCTGTATGTAACATCAGTGCTACGTTGTCGGCAGTCTGTATGTAACATCAGTGCTACGTTGTCGGCAGTCTGTATGTAACATCACTGCTATGTTGTCGGCAGTCTGTATGTAACATCACTGCTATGTTGTTTAAAGTCTGTAACACCATTACGATGTCGTTAAACAGCCTGAAACATCTTTACTATGTTCTTCAACAGTTTATAACATGAGTGCTACGTTGTCGGCAGTCTGTATGTAACATCACTGCTATGTTGTTTAAAGTCTGTAACACGATTACGATGTCGTTAAACAGCCTGAAACATCTTTACTATGTTCTTCAACAGTTTGTAACATCAGTGCTACGTTGTCGGCAGTCTGTATGTAACATCACTGCTATGTTGTTTAAAGTCTGTAACACCATTACGATGTCGTTAAACAGCCTGAAACATCTTTACTATGTTCTTCAACAGTTTGTAACATCAGTGCTATGTTGTTAACCAGTCTTAAACATCATTGCTGTGTTGTTAAAAGTCTATAACATCATTGCTGTTCACCAACAGCCTGTGACATCACTATTATGTTTTCGACAATTAGCAACACCATAGCTACATTATTCAACAATCTGTAACATCAGTGCTATGTTAATCAACAATATGTAACATCAATGCTTTACTTTTCAACAATTTGTAACAGAATGTTTTGTTGCTCAACAATCTATTTCTAATAATAGTGCTATAATTCATAAAATGTATGTGATATCACTGATATGTTTTCAAAACAATATGCTCTTAACATCAGTGCTACAATATTCAACAATATATTTCTAACATCAGTGATATATATGTCAATACTTTGACTGGAACATCAGTGCAATGATTTACAAATTGTTTGCATCATCAGTGCAATACTGTTCAACTATTTGTAGCACCAGTGCTATACTACTCAACTTTTTGTATCATCAGTGCTATACCACTCAAGTCTTTGTATCATCCGTGCTATACTATTAACTTTTAGTAACATCAGTGCTATACTATCTAACCGTTTTATCCTCAGTGCTATGCTACTCAACTATTTGTATCATTAGTGCTATACTATTCAACTATATTTAACATCAGTGCTATATTATATACTATACATGCAAAACGGGCACTCTTCTTTTTTCTTCTTCTTCTTCTTCTTCTTCTTCTTCTTCTCCTTCTTCTTCTACCATTCAGCTCCATGTGGGGCATAGGTCTTGAACAAACACTTTCCAAGTCGTTCTGTTTCTTGCCATTTTTTTAAGATCAATACATGTCTACCCCATAATCTTCATCTCCGCTTCTGTCTGTCTTCTCCAAGAATTTCATGGTCTTCCAATTTGTCTCTTCCCATGGGAATTCCAAAAAAGGGCCTGTTGTGTAATACTCTCAATTGGCTTCCGCAGTGTGTGTCCTATCCAGCGCCATCGTCTTCGCTGTATCTCTTTATCCACTGGTACATTTCCATAATTCTATGTTAGTGATTTTGTCCTGCCATTTCCATCCTTTATTCTGCGTAAGCATCCATTAATGAAAGTTTGTATCTTCATGATTGTCATTTTTGTTGTTCTCCATGTTTCACAGCCATATAATAGGACTGACTTAACATTGAAATACTTTCTACCTTTATTCGTTGTAGTAAAACTGGCACTCTACAATACAATCTTAATTCCAACGTTGTGCTACCAATGCCAGTCTTGGACTCTAGATGCAAGAACAATAAGAAAAATAATCTCTACTGAGATAAATGTGTCAGACGAATGACATGAAACAGCCTGAGAGACAAGATTAGAAGTAAGAATAACTGAGAACAAAAATTAGGAATAACTCCCGCCATAGAATATATAAAGAAACAACAGATAAAATGGTTAAGCCACGTGACAAGGCAGCAAGATCAAAACTCAACACAACGAGCCTTCAATAAACGTTACGAGAACACCAGACCCAAAGGCCGACCACGAAAAAGATGCATCGACGGAATATTGGAAACACTAAGAAACGTAACAGCAGCAGAGGCGAACAGAAGAGCAAAAAGCCGAAAATTATATCTACCCTCGACGTTTAAAGGCAAATGAGGAAGGAGAGAAGAAGAAGAGAAATGCTATACTATTCAATTATTTGTAAAATCAGTGCTATACCATCCAACCGTTTTATCCTCGGTGCTATACTACTCAACTGTTTGTATCATTAGTGCTATAATATTCAACTATTTGTAAAATCAGTGCTATACTATTCAATTGTTTGTAAACATAAGTGCTAATTATCTTTGACACTTTACACACAACACTATATCTACCATAGCAGAGTTTAATTATAGTATCACATATGTTTTATCAGACAATCTGTATGTGAGATATCATTGCTGTATTATCATACAATATGTATGTTACATCGATGCTATATTGTCAAGTAGCCTGTATGTATCATCTGATTATGTTGTCAAGCTATATGTACGTAACTCTATATTGTGTTGTCAGGGAAGTTGTATGTTGCATCGACGTTATGTTGTCACGCAATATGTAGTTACCATCAATGTAACGTTGTTAAGTGATCTGTTTGTAGCGTCCCATAATGTCTTCCTGAGTATTACCGGGGCCTCATTATGAGGGAAGTAAAGAATAGTGACACTGTGACCTACCAGGCATGTCGTAAGAGGCGACTAAGGCGATTGATCGATGGCTTGACAAGCTGTCATTGTAAAAAGTATTGTTATGGAAACAGCGCCTTTAGATTTTAGAGCGGTGATCTCTGCAATATGTGCAACTTTGGCACGCAAGGTTTCTGTTTTTGAGATTGTGGTTCTGCCCTATGTGCCGTCTTCGGCTCGAAAGGACAATAGATAGATAATGTTGTCTAGTAACATATTCCTAACTTCCTTGTTATGTTGTCTAGTAACATATTCCTAACTTCCTTGTTATGTTGTCTAGTAACATATTCCTAACTTCCTTGTTATGTTGTCTAGTAACATATTCCTAACTTCCTTGTTATGTTGTCTAGTAACATATTTGTAACTTCTTATTTTATTGTCTAGTAACATATTCCTAACTTCCCATTATGTTATCTAATAATATATTTGTAACTTCCTATTATGTTATCTAGTAACATATTTGTAACTTCCTTGTTATGTTTTCTAGTAACATATTTGTAACTTCCTTGTTATGTTTTCTAGTAACATATTTGTAACTTCCTATCATTTTATGAGTAATTAGTATGTAGCATCGATGTAATGTATTTTCCAGGATGTTATTGTAACATCAGTGCTACATTTCACAAATATGTTAATGTCATCAGTGCTATATTGTTCAACTGTGTGATTGTATCATCAGTGCTATTTGTTCAACTGTGTGATTGTATCATCAGGACTATATTATTCAACTATGTGATTGTATCATCAGTGCTATGTTATTCAACTGTGTGATTGTATCATCAGTGCTATGTTATTCAACTGTGTGATTGTATCATCAGTGCTATGTTATTCAACTGTGTGATTGTATCATCAGGACTATATTATTCAACTGTGTGATTGTATCATCAGTGCTTTATTATTCAACTGTGTGATTGTATCATCAGTGCTATATTATTCAACTGTGTTATTGTATCATCAGGACTATATTATTCAACTGTGTGATTGTATCATCAGTGCTATGTTATTCAACTGTGTGATTGTATCATCATGACTATATTATTCAACTGTGTGATTGTATCATCAGTGCTATATTATTCAACTTTGTGATAATCATCAGTGCTAATAATGTTCGATTCCTACACTTAACCTTATACTTATGCTACCCAACAAAACTGTCGTAGCATCATTTAAATGTCGAGTAAATTATTGTAACAGTGCTATCTTCTCAGTCTATATGTATGCAGCATCAGTGCTATGTAATTCAACAATATTTGCTATAAAATCAGTGACATAAACATGAAATCAAATCACGGTCAGACCCCATCCAAAAAATTCGTTATAAACATCAGTAAGAAACGCGCCAAATATTCGACCAATCAAACAATCCGTTTCAGACGGCAGTTAGAAGAGAAGCCGAATACTCGACCAATCAAACAATCCGTTTCAGGCGGCAGTTAGAAGAGAAGCCGAATACTCGACCAATCAAACTTGCGATGAATACGATCAATTAAACAAGAAGAAAAAACAAATAAACAAATAATTCCATAAATCCGATTACATAATCTTCGATATACTTATATTCTTTCGAACCAGTGACATATATTATCAAAGAAATCACAGGGCTGTTCAATTTAACAAACAAACAAAAATCACAGACAAGCTCATTCAAAGAAACCACTATATAACAGGTTCGATTAAAAAAAAAAAAAAAAAAAAACTTCAATAATGAAATAAATCACATGCACACATTAAAAAAAAAAAAATCGCTAGCAGATTAGATCAAATAAATTAAAGAAAAAGGTTCCATAAATCAAACAAATCATAGACAGGTACAATCAAATAAATCATTGAACAGTCCGAACAAGACCGGGGTATGTCCTTGAGCTAATGTATATAAACGTCACGTCAAATTAAATGAGCAATGTTCTGTAGTGCTTGAGCACAGAGCGAGTCGCCAAAATGTTGGTCATCAGAATAACAAAAACATCAACAATGAATATTAAACACGTGCATGCAGAGGTAGAAAATAACCTATCGGCTCAATAATTATGTGAATAATGAAATATTAATGAGATTATATAACCATATCCGATGCGAGTGATAAATAATGTAAGGGAAATTATATAATAATATGTTATATATGTAGAGGGTATTAGTAAACTTATCGGGTTAGGTGTTGTTTATGCTTTACAACGTTTAGGGTTGTTAAGGAAAACGAGAGGCTACTTGTTTCAACAAGAATTGACATAGAGACAAATAGAGAAGGGGGGGGGGGGATGAGAAAAATAGAGAGAGGGGGGAAATGAGACAAATATAGAGAGGGGGGAAATGAGACAAATAGAGAGAGGGGGGAAATGAGAAAAATGGAGAGAGAGGAGAAAATGAGAAAAATAGAGAGCGGGGGGGGGGGATGAGAAAAATAGAGAGGAGGGGGGAATGAGAAAAATAGAGAGGGGGGATTGAGAAAAATAGAGAGAGGGAAGAAAGTGAGAAAAATACAGAGATGGGGGGGGGAGAAAAATAGAGAGATAGGGGATGAGAAAAAGAGAGGGCGGATGAGAAAAATATAGAGATGGGGGGGGGTGGAAAATGAGAAAATAGAGAGATGGGGGGGGAAGAATGAGAAAAATATAGAGATGGGGGGGTGGAAAATGAGAAAAATAGAGAGATGGGGGGGGGGAAGAATGAGAAAAATAGAGAGATGGGGGGATGAAAAAAATTGAGAGATGTGGGGGGGGGGAAGAAATGAGAAAAATAGAGAGATGGGGGGGGTGGAAAATGAGAAAAATAGAGAGATGGGGGGGGGAGAATGAGAAAAATAGAGAGATGGGGGGATGAAAAAAATTGAGAGATGTGGGGGGGGGAAGAAATGAGAAAAATAGAGAGATGGGGGAGAATGAGAAAAATAGAGAGATGGTGGTGGGACTGAGAAAAATAGAGAGATGGGGGAGAATGAGAAAAATAGAGAGATGTGGGGGGGGGGGGAATGGGAACAATAGAGAAATGGGGGGAATGAGAAAAATAGAAAGATGTGGGGGTTGAGAAAAATAGAGAGTGGGGGGAATGTGAAAAATTAGAGAGATGTGGGTGGTAAATGAGAAAAATAGAGAGATGGGGAATGAGAAAAATAGAGAGATGGAGAATGAGAAAATTAGAGAGATGTGGCGAGTGAAAAAAATAGAGAGATGGGGGTGTGGAATGAGATAAATAGAGAGATGGGGGGGATGAAAAAATAAAGAGATGGGGGGGGGGGTGAATGAGAAAAATAGAGAGATTGAGGGAATGAGAAAAATAGAGAGATTGGGGGAATGAGAAAAATAGAGAGATTGGGGGAATGAGAAAAACAGAGAGATGGGGGATGAGAAAAATAGAGAGATGGGGGAAGGGGGGGAGAATGAGATAAATAGAGAGATGGGGATGATGAGAAAAATAGAGAGATGGGGGGGGGCAATGAAAAAAACAGAGAGATTGTGAGATGAGAAAAATAGATAGATGGGTGGGGCAATGAGAAAAATAGAGAGATGGGGGGGGAGAAATTAGGAAAATAAAGAGGTGGGGATTGAAACGAGAAAAATTGAGAGAGGGGTGGGAATGAGAAAAATAGTGAGAAGGGGGGATGGAAAAAATAGAGAGATGGAGGGAATGACAAAAATAGAGAGATGGAGGGAATGACAAAATAGAGAGATGGAGGGATGAAAAAATAAAGAGATGGGTGGGGGGAATGAGAAAAATAGAGAGATTGGGGGGTGAGAAAAATAGAGAGATGGGAGAAATGTGAAAAATAGAGAGATGGTTGTGAAAGCGAAAAAACAGTGAGGGGGGGATGAGAAAAATAGAAAGATGGGGGGGGGAATGAGAAATATAGAGAGATGGGGGTAATGTGAAAAATAGAAAGTGGGGGGATGTGAAAAATAGAGAGATGGGGGGTGGGGGGAATGAGAAAAATAGAGAGATGGAGGGAATTAAAAAAATAGAGGGGGTGGGAAATGAGAAAAATAGAGAGATGGGGAATGCGAAAAATAGAGAGATTGGGGGAATGAGAAAAATAGAGAGATGGGGGGGGGGAGAAAAATAGAGAGATTGGGGGAATGAGAAAAATTGAGAGATGGGGGGATGAGAAAAATAGAGAGATGGGGGATGAGAAAAATAGAGAGATGGGGGGATGAGAAAAATAGAGAGATGGGGGGATGAGAAAAATAGAGAGATGGGGGGATGAGAAAAATAGAGAGATTGGGGGAAATGAGAAAAAAATAGAGAGAGGGAGGAAACGAGAATAATATAACGTGAAAGAGATATAGTTAGAGAAAGAGAGAGTGAGAGTGAGAAGAAATGCGAAAAATAAAGTAGTAATAAATTAGAGAAAGAGAGCTGTAGAGATAGTGGCAAACTAACACTAACAAGCAGTCTCTGTGGTTGAGTGGTTAGCCCGTTTCCTACTGAGCAGAAGGGTTTTGGTTCAATTTCAAGATGCAGAAACATTTTTTTTCGCACCAACAGGACACCACGGTTCACCCGGTGCTTGAAAATTGGTACCAGAGATTTTTTTCTGGAAAAATATGGCGGCCTGGCTTGATGCTGACTACAAAGCCCTCAAATGTGTCGTTGGCTATTTAAAATGATGGGCTCTAACACCATATCCCCTACCCCCTTTTAAGACTAGTTAATACTTGAAAGGAGCCATTATTTCGTCTTGCTAAAATCTAGGGGCGGTAATAAGTATATTGTGTCATACACTAAAATGATTACAGACGTGATTACCTCGCTTGGGTAAACGTAGAAACTGTCTTACAGCTGATAACGAACTGTCATTAGCAAAATATTCACCAAAAAATGCCATTATTTTTGTGATATAACTCACAAGTCAGTGAATGATAACATGACAACAGGTAAGATGTACACTTGGAGCTGTCTTTGATCTTAATTGTAGACTGGGTAGTTACACTTGGATAGGTCTCTTCATAACCTGGCTGACTACACCTGGACTGGGTCTTCTCGTAGACTGGCTGGACTCACCTGGATGACTCTCTTCGTAGATTGATTGGCTACACCTGGACTGGGTCTCTTCGTAGATTGGTTGGCTACACCTGGACTGGGTCTCTTCGTAGTTTGGCTGGCTACATCTGGACTGGGTCTTCTCGTAGTTTGACTGGCTACACCTGGACATGGTCTCTTCGTAGTTTGGCTGGCTACATCTGGACTGGGTCTCTTCGTAGATTGGTTGGCTACACCTGGACTGGGTCTTCTCGTAGTTTGGCTGGCTACACCTGGACTTGGTCTCTTCGTAGTTTGGCTGGCTACATCTGGACTGGGTCTTCTCGTAGTTGGCTGGCTACACCTGGACTGGGTCTTCTCGTAGTTTGGCTGGCTACACCTGGACTGGATCTTCTCGTAGTTTGGCTTGCTACATCTGGACTGGGTCTTCTCGTAGTTGGCTGGCTACACCTGGATTGGGTCTTCTCGTAGTTGGCTGGCTACATCTGGACTGGGTCTTCTCGTAGTTGGCTGGCTACACCTGGACTGGGTCTTCTCGTAGTTTGGCTGGCTACACCTAGACTGGATCATCTCGTAGTTTGGCTGGCTACACCTGGACTGGATCTTCTCGTAGTTTGGCTGGCTACACCCGGACTGGGTCTTCTCGTAGTTGGCTGGTTACACCTGGACTGGGTCTTCTCGTAGTTTGGCTGGCTACACCTGGAGTGGGTCTTCTCGTAGTTGGCTGGCTACACCTGGACTGGGTCTTCTCGTAGTTTGGCTGGCTACACCTTACTGGATCATCTCGTAGTTTGGCTGGCTACACCTGGACTGGATCTTCTCGTAGTTTGGCTGGCTACACCCGGACTGGGTCTTCTCGTAGTTGCCTGGTTACACCTGCACTGGGTCTTCTCGTAGTTTGGCTGGCTACACCTGGAGTGGTTTTTCTCGTAGTTTGGCTGGCTACACCTTCACTGGGTCTTCTCGTAAATTGGTTGGCTACATCTGGACTGGGTCTTCTCGTAGATTGGCTGGCTACACCCGGACTGGGTCTTCTCGTAGTTTGGCTGGCTACACCTGGACTGGGTCTTCTCGTAGTTTGGCTGGCTACACCTTCACTGGGTCTTCCCGTAGATTGGTTGGTTACATCTGGACTGGGTCTCTTCATAGTTTGACGGTGTTTCTTCTACTGAAACCTGATTCCATAGTTTTCTGTACAAATTCTTGCTGAGCAGAGACTGCACGAGAAGGTCAATGGTACGATGTTAGCGCGTTGGCTGTATGATAAAGTGGATGTACATTCTATTACAGCTTGAAGCTCTCCAGTCGACACAGGCGAAAATTGAATTTACACCTGGCTCTGTGAGTTGGGGAGATGTAATTGACAGCGCCGAAGAGCACTGGTAACTCTACTTTCAACCTCTCTAATTTACATGTAAATCTTCCTTGAAAAAACACATCTGCACGTAAATCTTCCTAGAACAACTATCTCTGCATGTAAATCTGTCTGGAGCTACCATCTCTACATGTAAATCTTCCTGACTCAACCATCTCTTCATGCTCATTTTCTTTTGGAACAACGAATCCAGAATGTAAATCTTTCTAGAACAGCTCTCTCTGTATGTAAATCTTCCTGGAACAACTATATCTAATTGTAAATCTTTCTAGAGCAACTATCTCTGCATGTAAATCTTCCTAAAATAATAATCTCTAATATAATTCTTCAAGCAACAACTATTTCTGCATGTAAATCTTCTGGAACAACTATCTATAATTGCAAATCTTTCTAGAACAACTATCTATAATTGTAAATCTTTCCAGAACAACTATCTATAATTGTAAATCTTTTTAGTACAACTATAATGTAAATCTTTCTAGAACAACTATCTATAATTGTAAATCTTTGTAGAACAACTATCTCTAATTGTAAATCTTTCTGGAACAGCTATCTTTGCATGTAACTATTTCAGGAATAACTACCACTGAGTGTAAATTGAGATATGTGCTAAATGATCATTTATACAATAATGCGATGCTCGTGCTCGTGTTTGAAAATTGTTTTGTAATTCTGTCGTGTTCTATTCATCACAGAGGGATTAATTATTTTCAATATGTTTTTTTCAACAATGATCTAAAAGCAACATTTTACTCGTACATTTTGAATCTCTCCACTCTTGCTGTCTCTGTCTTCTTCCATTTCATTTTGTTAGATCTATTAGTGTCTCCGTCTTTAAATCCAATTTTTAGAGTCGTTGAGAGTAATGTCATTTCCCGTGACAAGGTGCGCGCGCACACACACACAAACACAAGGTACGTTGGATGGAAAATCATATTTGCTTGTTTGTTGACAGAGTAGTTTTTGCATAAACTGAAATAATTAATGACCACTGTCCAAGCAGTCTCACTCTAGTGCAATGCATTTACGTCACGGCTTCATAAACGATTAGATGCCGCAAGAAAAAAGAGTTACAATTCGTACGGGTGCGCAGCCATTCAGGCACATCCACTTGGACACTCATTTTGCACAAAAAATTGGGAACTTCAGCTCGTCATGTATGATGAGATAGACTGATCCAACACTAATGTCCAATAGTGATATCACATCCTTGTCTGTGATTGACTGATCCAACACTAATGTCCAATAGTGATATCACCTCCTTGTCTGTGATGGACTGATCCAACACTAATGTCCAATAGTGATGTCACCTCCTTGTCTGTGATTGACTGATCCAACGCTAATGTCCAATAGTGATGTCACCTCCTGTCTGTGATTGACTGATCCAACGCTAATGTCCAATAGTGATATCACCTCCTTGTCTGTGATTGACTGATCAAACACTAATGTCCAATAGTGATATCACCTCCTTGTCTGTGATTGACTGATCCAACACTAATGTCCAATAGTGATGTCACCTACTTGACTGTCATGGACTGATCAAACACTAATGTCCAATAGTGATGACACCTCCTTGTCTGTGATGGACTGATCCAACACTAATGTCCAATAGTGATGTCACCTACTTGACTGTGATGGACTGATCCAACATTAATGTCCAATACTGATGTCATCTTGACTGTGATAGACTTATCCAACATTAATGTCCAATAGTGATGTCACCTCATGTCTGTGATGGACTGATCCAACATTAATGTCCAATAGTGATGTCAACTCATGTCTGTGATGGACTGATCCAACACTAATGTCCAATAGTGATGTCACCTCATGTCTGTGATGGACTGATCCAACATTAATGTCCAATACTGATGTCATCTTGACTGTGATGGACTGATCCAACATTAATGTCCAATAGTGATGTCAACTCATGTCTGTGATGGACTGATCCAACACTAATGTCCAATAGTGATGTCACCTCATGTCTGTGATGGACTGATCCAACACTAATGTCCAATAGTGATGTCACCTCCTTGACTGTGATGGACTGATCCAACACTAATGTCCAATAGTGATGTCACCTCATGTCTGTGATGGACTAATCCAACACTAATGTTCAATAGTGATGTCAACTAATGTCTGTGATGGACTGATCCAACGCTAATGTCCAATAGTGATGTCACCTCCTTGTCTGTGATTGACTGATCCAACGCTAATGTCCAATAGTGATGTCACCTCCTTGCCTGCGATGGAATGATTCAACATTAATGTCCAATAGTGATGTCACCTCCTTGCCTGTGATGGAATGATTCAACACTAATGTCCAATAGTGATATCACCTCCTTGTCTGTGATTGACTGATCCAACACTAATGTCCAATAGTGATGTCACCTCCTTGTCTGTGATTGACTGATCCAACGCTAATGTCCAATATTGATGACACCTCCTTGTCTGTGATTGACTGATCCAACGCTAATGTCCAATAGTGATGTCACCTCCTTGTCTGTGATTGACTGATCCAACGCTAATGTCCAATAGTGATGTCACCTCCTTGTCTGTTATTGACTGATCCAACGCTAATGTCCAATAGTGATGTCACCTCCTTGCCTGCGATGGAATGATTCAACATTAATGTCCAATAGTGATGTCACCTCCTTGCCTGTGATTGACTGATCCAACACTAATGTCCAATAGTGATGTCACCTCCTTGTCTGTGATGGACTGATTAAACATTAATGTCCAATAGTGATATCACCTCCTTGTCTGTGATGGACTGATTAAACATTAATGTCCAATAGTGATGTCACCTCCTTGTCTGTGATGGACTGATCCAACACTAATATCCAATAGTGATGTCACCTACTTGACTGTCATGGACTGATCCAACACTAATGTCCAATAGTGATGTCACCTCCTTGTCTGTGATGGACTGATCCAACACTTATGTCCAAAAGTGATGTCACCTACTTGACTGTGATGGACTGATCCAACATTAATGTCCAATACTGATGTCACCTTGACTGTGATAGCCTGATCCAACATTAATGTCCAATACTGATGTCATCTTGACTGTGATGGACTGATCCAACATTAATGTCCAATAGTGATGTCACCTCATGTCTGTGATGGACTGATCCAACACTAATGTCCAATAGTGATGTCAACTCATGTCTGTGATGGACTGATCCAACACTAATGTCCAATACTGATGTCAACTCATGTCTGTGATAGACTGATCCAACATTAATGTCCAATACTGATGTCACCTCATGTCTGTGATGGACTGATCCAACACTAATGTCCAATAGAGATGTCAACTCATGTCTGTGATGGACTGATCCAACACTAATGTCTAATAGTGATGTCACCTCATGTCTGTGATGTGATGGACTGATCCAACACTAATGTCCAATAGTGATGTCACCTCATGTATGTGATGTGATGGACTGATCCAACACTAATGTCCAATAGTGATGTCACCTCATGTCTGTGATGTGATGGACTGATCCAACACTAATGTCCAATAGTGATGTCACCTCCTTGACAGTGATGTGATGGACTGATCCAACACTAATGTCCAATAGTGATGTCATCTTGACTGTGATTGACTGATCCAAAATTAATGTCCAATAGTGATGTCACCTACTTGACTGTAATTGACTGACCCAATACTGATGTCCAATAGTGATGTCACCTACTTGACTGTGATGGACTGACTCAACACTAATGTCCAATAGTGATGTCACCTACTTGACTGTGATGAACTGATCCAACACTAATGTCCAATAGTGATGTCACCTCCTTGACTGTAATTGACTGACCCAATACAGATATGAGAATGACTGGTGAATAATATTTAGACAGGAGGTGAAAAATATGTGAATGCCCAGTTATTATTATTTTTGTTTATTGAGAAGTGAAGCATATGTCATGACCAGTAACATTTATGTAATTAGTCGGTTCATTTTGGACTGTCAGTTTTTGTTGTCTGTAATGGCAAGAAGTAATGTTTCATTGATAAGTTGGTAGTATTTGAACAGTAAGTAGTATTTGATTTATGTTTAACTTGGTGGTAATTATGCGGCCAGTAGGTTGTTCTTGGCGGATAGTGGTGTTTGAATAGCCAACAATTGAATGTAGAAGGTGGTTTTTAAGTGGAGAGTAGGTTTGTTTTTTGTTGTATGGTGAGTGAGTAGTGATTATGTTTTTAATTAAAGGTGAATTGTTTGATGTTGTTATTGCTAGTCTGTGAAGTTATGATTGTATGTGTGATTCACTTTTATAAACGAATGCATGTGAGGTTCTGTGTTTTTTTTAGTTGCCTGAGTATATCATTACTTGAACAGATCGGCCACAACTCAAAAGGTCCTTATTTATCTATATCGTGCAACTACACTGTTGGACACATTATATCCACTCTCAAGGGTAATTCGTGTCCTGTATCTCCACACCATCCCATTATCAAAGCATGCTTCCTGCATTTTTACATTTGGCTATCATCCAATATCGAGGTCAGCTTCATCATGTATCTCCACATCCCGTTACGCCCCAAAACCTAGGCCAACTCCGTCCTGTATCTCAACATCCCGTTACGCCCCAAAACCTAGGCCAACTCCGTCCTGTATCTCATTATTCCGTTACGCCCGAAAACCTAGGCAAACTCTGTCCTGTATCTTCACATCCCGTTACGCCCCAAAACCAAGGCAAACTCTGTCCTGTATCTCCACATCCCGTTACGCCCCAAAACAAAGGCAAACTCTGTCCTGTATCTCCACATCCCGTTACGCCCCAAAACAAGGGCAAACTCTGTCCTGTATCTTCACATCCCGTTACGCCCCAAAACCAAGGCAAACTCTGTCCTGTATCTCCACATCCCGTTACGCCCCAAAACCTAGGCAAACTCTGTCCTGTATCTTCACATCCCGTTACGCCCCAAAACCTAGGCAAACTCTGTCCTGTATCTCAACATCCCGTTACGCCCCAAAACCCAGGACAACTCCATCCTGTATCTCCACATCCCGTTACGCCCCAAAACCTAGGACAACTCCATCCTGTATCTCCACATCCCGTTACGCCCCAAAACCTAGGACAACTCCGTCCTGTATCTCAACATCCCGTTACGCCCCAAAACCTAGGACAACTCCGTCCTGTATCTCAACATCCCGTTACGCCCCAAAACCTAGGCCAACTCCGTCCTGTATCTCAACATCCCGTTACGCCCCAAAACCTAGGCCAACTCTATCCTGTATCTCAACATCCCGTTACGCCCCAAAACCTAGGCCAACTCCGTCCTGTATCTCCACATCCCGTTACGCCCCAAAACCTAGGACAACTCCGTCCTGTATCTCCACATCCCGTTACGCCCCAAAACCTAGGACAACTCCGTCCTGTATCTCCACATCCCGTTACGCCCCAAAACCTAGGACAACTCCGTCCTGTATCTCCACATCCCGTTACGCCCCAAAACCTAGGACAACTCCGTCCTGTATCTCCACATCCCGTTACGCCCCAAAACCTAGGACAACTCCGTCCTGTATCCCCGCTTTTGGCTACCGCCCGCTGGCTGCAGTTATCACAAGCTATCTAAGGTAAACAAACAATAATATCAAATTTTCGCTGGAAATTGAAGTGCAGATGTTTGCAGAACTGATTCCCAGAAGTTTGCCGCATTTGACAACCAGAAGTTTGCCGCATTTGACAACCAGAAGTTTGCTGAATATAACATATCAACGTTTCCGGCATTTGATCCAAAAGGTTTACTATCCCAGACTGCCCTGCCGATATTGGACAATGATATTAGAATTTTAGGGAACACACAAACCAGGGGTTTACTAAAAATAAATTCCCGAGGTTTATCGAGTTCAACCTGCAGAAGAATCCTGCATATGGCCGGCGGAGGTTTACCCAGCACGACCGCCGGATGTTTCCCTAGTATGATCTTCAGAAGTATGTGCATACGATCACAGGTTTTCTCAGTTTGGCGGACAAAAGTTTGAGAACATTGACCTACATAGATATGCCGAGCATGACCTCTAGAGGTCAAATATGACTTGCAAGTCAAGGACTTCTTCGTGGTCAAGGTCGCAGGTACACTTAAATATTTGTATTGTTTGCAGACTGCAGCAATTGTTGGCAGTGAGGTTTATAGTGAAGAGATCCTGACAATATCGTCTTTGTTTGAAGAGGAAGGCAAGGTCGAGCAGTGACCGACTAAAGTGTCTGGTACAGAATACGAGCTCCCTGTGGAGTTGGGATGTAACACAAATGCTGTTGTTGTTGTTGTTAGAATTTTCCCTGTAGCCCCAGTATTGCCCATGTTGGGTTCACTTCCAGAGGCGTTGCTGGGATTCCTCAGATTGCAAGCAGAGTTGAACTGCCCAGCGTGCTCAACGTTCTGTACGCTGTTTGCCTTGTTGTTGCTGAGCCCGTTGCCCTCACGGCTGTAGCTGGTGTTGGAAAATCCCTGAATGTCAAGGCTGCGAATGGGGCTGGACCAGGATTCCCTCTTGGAGGTTAGGATCCCGCGTGCACGAACGTCGTTGAACTCCTGGTGCTCAGTGCTTAAGTTTCCAGAGAGTGGTCGTTTCTGCAACAGATCAGGACATACAAAAGTTAGTCAACGAGTTTTCTAGACGGTTTGTCAAAAGGATACATTATTTTATTCGTTAGATAATAGGGTAAAGGTCTAGTTTAATCCGATAAATTATTTCAACGAAAGAGTGATCTCCCCTTGAAATCACAACAAAACTACAGTGGTTCTCATGTGGTTCTCTCTTCTTCTTGGGGTTTACCTGTTAAGTGAACTTGGGTACATTGTGTCGCTAATTTACGACAACGGCGCATTATAAGCGCCTTTCAGCCTGACACAGACGTCTTCGTCATGGATGAATAGATATGCTAAACTATTTTTGACCGAACAACGGCCATTTTTGGCCTAGTCTTTTCGATATTTAGTTGCCAGGGTTCTTCAACTTCCGCACACGGTACCTCCTATTTTTCGCTGTTTTCCGAGAGGGCTCACTACCTAGAGAGGACTCAACGTCGGACCTCACTACCCAGAGAGGGCTAAACGTCAGATCTTACTACCCAGAGAGGGCTAAACGTCGGATCTCACTACCCAGAGAGGACTCAACGTCGGATCTCACTACACAGAGAGGACAAAACGTCAGATCTCACTACCCAGAGAGGGCTAAACGTCAGATCTTACTACCCAGAGAGGGCTAAACGTCGGATCTCACTACCCAGAGAGGACTCAACGTCGGATCTCACTACACAGAGAGGACAAAACGTCAGATCTCACTACCCAGAGAGGGCTAAACGTCGGATCTCGCTACCCAAAGACCACAAGATTGTGAAGCCACGAAGAAACCACGGATTCTATTTTTGAAAAATTCCCAGTGGGATCGATTCCGGACCTTTTTTGTCCAGAGCCGGACGTCTACCTCTAGGCCACCCATTCTCTCTCTCTCTCTCTTCCCCTCCCCCCCCCCAAAGGGTTTTGAACTTGTCCCTCTCCGCACCTCGAGTGACTTACTATCTCCCTTATGTGACGTACACGAGTACTACAGACGACTACTGCGGAAGGTTCATCTCTATCTTCATCCTAACTATCTCACAGACTTCTCATGATGACGAATTCGCTCATTTCTCTTATCACAAATCCGACATGGACATTTAGTTGATGCAACTGTGTATGTTCCAGTGTGCTTGCCTGATGAAATATGTCCTAACGGGGGAAAACCACCCGACGTGGCTACCGACGTTCGGATAACCAGTGTTCCATTCTCGCTGGAAGCAGTGTGAGTTGTAGTCGTGGTTAGGAAAAAAAACAACAACATACGAATCAATTCAGAGGAAGAGGTATATTTACAGCACTCGGAAAAAATTGACAAATAATCTACAACAGAAAAAAAATATGGACCAAAGCAGGATCAAACCCGTACTCAGTGGCATAGCGCCTTGCCACGAAAAGCCCTACGGTCGACCCAGCCGCTGGCAGATATGTGTACCAAGGTAGTACTCTGGGAAGGTAAGGAATGCCGCCTCGCATCGTGAGTTTCTATGCTTTAAGCGACACTATCCAGAAGTCTCCGAACACTTCTGGATAGGCGGCCGAGCATATATGGGTGAAAACATGCGTGCTAAGACACCGGTTCAAGTCACGTACTTTACCTTTGTCCTAATTTTAGATGCGTGCTAATTTTAGTTTGTGATCATTAGGACCTTCATACTTAGAGCCAATAACGGTGATACGATATAACACTAACAGAGAGTCACTGTCTCCAAGTGGCAAATCTTTTGTGCTAATGGGAGTCCGCTACCTTCCCTCCCACTACAGTTAATCTATAATGTTGAGATGGCACTAGATGATAATGCTGATGAACGATATTGTTGTACAAATCTGCCGCAAATTGACACCACGATTGTGAACACGCTGTGTCGGAAACATAGGACTTTACCCTCGCGATGCTTATCTTTTCTCTAGAATTAGGGCTCTTTTAGTTACAGAATGAGAACCATCGAAAAAAAGTACAAGGTTTAATCAAAGGGATACTACTCTTCCGAACTGACATAATTCATCGGACTAACCGTGACCTATACCTATTATACTAGAGCGGAGGGTTTGTGAAAAGGGCCAATGGTGTTACTCGATACATAAAAGTGGCCAATCGTGGTATTCGTTACATAACAGAATCGGCCACAATACTTGCTAACCTTTAACACTTAGAAAGACAAAACGAGGGTAAAAAGTGGACATGGAAAGCAACAAACAAATGAAGTAGCGAGTTTCACAATGAGCAAGAAGGAGACAAAAACAGAGCATTGACAATTTCATTATCTCTCAACGCTGAAACACAAAGGGATCTGTAAGAATCAATAATTGAATATTATATAACATTATATTGTATTGAATTAAAGTATTTTAAATTATATTAACACTACACTACACTACACTACACTACATTACACTACACTACACTACACTACACTACACTACACTACACTACACTACACTACACTACACTACACTACTGTACACTACTGTACACTACACTACACTACACTACACTATAGTACACTACACTACAATACACCACACAACACCACACCACACCACACTACACCACACCACACTACACTACACTACACTACACTACACTATACTACACTACACCACACTACACTACACTACACTACATTACACTACACTACACTACATCGCACCACACACACACACTACACTACACTACACTACACTACACTACACTACACTACACTACACTACACGACACCACACTACACTACACTACATTACACTACACTACACTACACTACACCACACAACACCACACCACACTACACTACACTCACTACCTTACACTACACCACACCACACCACACCACACTACACTACACTACACTCAATACCTTACACTACACTACACTCACTACATTACACTACACTACACTACGCTACACTACACTACACTACACTACACTACACTACACTCACTACCTTACACTACACTACACTACACTACACTACACTACACTACACTATTGCTATGCTATACTCTTCTTTATTCACAAATTCATCACAACACAAAGTATCAATTTATCACATCATCATTCATCAACTCATCATCATCCATCATTCACAAAATAATCATCATCTCATCATTCACATAGTAATCATCATCTCATCATTAACCAGCTCATCATCATTTTACCATTCATCAATTCATCATCATCATCATCATCATCATCAACTCATCATCATCATCATCAACTTATCATCACCATCATTCATCAACTCATTATCATCATCTCATCATTCACTAACTCATCATCACCATCATTCACCAACTCATCAACACGCACCAAATCATCAACATTCATCAACTCATCATCACCATCATTCACCAACACATCATCAATATTCATCAACTCATCATCACCATCATTCACCAACTCATCATCAACATTCACCAAATCATCATCATCATCATCATCATCATTCACCAACTCATCATCAACATTCATGAAGTCATCAGAAACATTCACTAACTCATCATCATTCACCAACTCATTATCAACATTCACCAACTCACCATCATCATTCACCAACTCATTATCAACATTCACCAACTCATCATCAACATTCACCAACTTATCATCAACATTCAATAACTCACCATCATCATTCAACAACTCATCATCAACATTCACCAACTCATCATCAACATTCACCAACTCACCATCATCATTCACCAACTCATTATCAACATTCACCAACTCATTATCAACATTCACCAACTCATCATCAACATTCAACAACTCACCATCATCATTCACCAACTCATCATCAACATTCAACAACTCATCATCAACATTCACCAACTCATCATCAACATTCACCAACTCACCATCATCATTCACCAACTCATTATCAACATTCACCAACTCATTATCAACATTCACCAACTCATCATCAACATTCAACAACTCACCATCATTATTCACCAACTCATCATCAACATTCACCAACTCATCATCATTATTCACCAACTCACCATCAGCATTCACCAACTCATCAGCATCAATCACCAACTCATCATCAACATTCACCAACTCATCATCATTATTCACCAACTCATCATCATCAATCATCAACTCATCACCAACATTCACCAACTCATCATCAATATTCACAAATTCATCATCAGCATTCACCAACTCATCATCAACATTCACCAACTCACCATCATCATTCACCAACTCATTATCAGCATTCACCAACTCATCATCAACATTCAACAACTCATCAGCAATATTCACCAATTCATCATCAACATTCACCAACTCACCATCAGCATTCACCAACTCATCATCAACATTCACCAACTCATCATCAGCATTCACCAATTCATCATCAGCATTCACCAACTCATCATCCATCAACATTCCCCAACTCATCATCAACCATCGCCAACTCACCATCATCATTCACCAATTGATCATCATCATTCACCAACTCATCATCATCAACATTCACCAACTCATCATCTTCATTCACCAATTCATCACATCTAACATTTACCTACTCATCATCATCATCATTCACCCACTCATCACATCTAACAATTAATTACTCATCATCATCATTCACCAATTCATCACATCTAACATTTAACTACTAATCATCATCATTCATCAATTCATCACATCTAACATTTAACTACTAATCATCAGCATTCACCAACACATCATCAGCATTCACCAACTCATCATCCATCAACATTCCCCAACTCATCATCAACCATCACCAACTCAGAATCATCATTCACCAACTGATCATCATCATTCACCAACTCATCATCACCAACATTCACCAACTCATCATCTTCATTCACCAATTCATCACATCTTACATTTACCTACTCATCATCATCATCATTCACCCACTCATCACATCTAACAATTAATTACTCATCATCATCATTCACCAATTCATCACATCTAACATTTAATTACTCATCATCATCATTCACCAATTCATCACATCTAACATTTAACTACTAATCATCATCATTCATCAATTCATCACATCTAACATTTAACTACTAATCATCATCATTCATCAATTCATCACATCTAACATTTAACTACTAATCATCATCATTCACCAATTCATCACATCTAACATTCAACTACTAATCATCATCATTCACCCACTCATCACATCTAACATTTAACTACTAATCATCATCATTCATCAATTCATCACATGTAACATTTAACTACTAATCATCATCATTCACCAATTCATCACATCTAACATTCAACTACTAATCATCATCATTCACCCACTCATCACATCTAACATTTACCTACTCATCATCATCATCACTCACTAATTCATCGTCATGATCATCATTCACGAATTCGTCATCATCATCATAATTATCATTATTCACCAATTCATCATCATCATTCACCAACTCAACATCATAATTATTCACCTAATCATCACAACCAATATGTACCAACTTATCATCACCATCATTCACTAACTTATCATCACCATCATTCACCAGCTCATCATCATCATTCATCAGCTCATCATCATCATCATCCACCAGCTCATCATCACCATCATCACCATCATTCACAATCATTCACCAGCTCATCATCACCATCATTCACCAGCTCATCATCACCATCATTCACCATCATTCACCATCATTCACCAGCTCATCATCACCATCATTCACCATCATTCACCATCATTCACCATCATTCACCAGCTCATCATCACCATCATCCACCATCATTCACCAGCTCAACATCACCATCATTCACCAGCTCATCATCACCATCATCTACCACCATTCACCCTCTCATCATCACCATCATTCACCAGCTCATCATCACCATCATTCACCATCTCATCACAACCAACATGTACCAACTCATCACCATCATTCACCAATTCATCATCATCACCACCATTCACCATCTCATCACAACCAACATGTACCAACTCATCATCATCATTTACCAATTCATCATCATCACCACCATTTACCATCTCATCACAACCAACATGTACCAACTCATCATCATCATTCACCAATTAATCATCATCACCACCATTCACCATCTCATCACAACCAACATGTACCAACTCATCATCATCATTCATCAATTCATCATCATCACCACCATTCACCATCTCATCACAACCAACATGTACCAACTCATCATCATCATTCATCAATTCATCATCATCACCACCATTCACCATCTCATCACAACCAATATCTACCTTATTATTCATGAGTTTCCTCGATGACGAGAAAGTCTTTCCGCAGCAGCCTCTTCTTCTGCGAGCCACGAGCGAGGGATCTGGCGAAGGTGGAGGCGTCTCCGAGGGCTTGTGTGAGGGCATGTTGAAGCTCATCTCCATCTCAACGAATTCTCTGTCCTGTGGAATGGACATACCACCTGACACCACCGACAGAAAGTAAATATTGAAACAGAAGTTCTTGATGTTAGGAGACCAGTTTGTGCTGTTAAGTCGTACTCAAACTCGAACGGCTAATCAGTCATTAATTCAGTCAGTCAGTCAGTCAGTCAATCAGTCATGACTCGGCCTTAATTAAGGTGTGTCAGTCAGTCGATATGGTCATGCCCCACTGAACAACCGCATCTACAGACTAAAACGAAACCCTGTTAGATCTGTGAACACCCACATAAAACAGTAGAATATCACCTGTTTTAACTGAGCACCGATATCAGAGTAACTCAACTCCTTCAAAGACATGATAAATGGAACAACATGATAAATGGAACAACATAATAAATGGAACAACATGATAAATGGAACAACTTGTACGATACTACAAGGGAACTCAGGAATCAATTCATTTCCCTGACATATAGAGTGGGAGTCTTAGTTCTCCATGATTGACGATTTGCTCCTATTTCTTGTAGTTCTTGGTTGTTTCTTAGTCCCATGTTTGAGCCTTCCCTAGTTATTATTCTGCATATCGATTCTCTTGGTCTGCCTTGTTTTCCTTTACTAGATGTAGATGGATTCCACATGAATGTCTGATGTGGAAGTCTTTCTTCATTCAAGATCAGCTCATGACCGATGTAGTTCCAACGCCTTCTTCTTATAAAGCTCGACACGTGCTCTTGTTTTGATTCGTCTCTTATCTGTTCACTTAAAATGGATTCTTTCCAGCTTATGTTTGAGATTCTACGAAGATATTTGTTTTCAAAGTCATTCCATTTTCTATCTAAATTCTTGATGGATTTCTAACGTTCACATACAAATTTTAGCACTGGTATCACACAGGAGTTGAATAATCTAAGTTTTGTTCGTTTACTGAGAACTTTCCCCATCAAGGCCAGCTCCTTGTCGTGGGGATGGGGCCAAACAGTCACCAGGGACTGAAAACCAAGACTGGCCAGGCATTCCTGCAACTGAGCAGGACCACAGTCTGCTCTAGCAAGTTTGAGTGCTGATGACGGACGCAACTAGCCTAAAGGTTCACCTCAGCAATCGGATGCCCAGCAATAACGCCAACAGGAGAACGAAAGATAGATAGACTGAGAACTTTGAATCTCCAGATGTTAGTCAGTTTGTTCAAAACATGTTATGTTAGTGCGATGCATTTAATTATTTCTGATGTTATATCTCCATCTCTGAACATTTGGCTGCCTAGGTAGGTAAAATTAAATACCTCTCTGTACGCCATTAATATCCGCAAGTATCAGTTCATAGCATTGGGCCGAAGAGAGTCAGCTCACAGGTCAGTGGATCCGAATCAACAACAGTCAGTCGATTAACATCTCAATTAGTCATGCTACATGAGGTAAGACGGTAATTCAGCCTAGCAGTAAATTCAGTAAACATATGCAGTTTTTCCTTACTCGCTTAATGTAAACAAAATTCGTTGTGCCAATTTCAAGATTTATTTTGCTGCATGAAAAATTGAATCAATCTAAGATATGATGATGATATTGTATTAATGGCAGAAATCATAACGCTAATGTCTAAGACCATAACACTATATAAGAAAACAAAGAAGACAGGGGTGATTGTAATAACTGCAGAGGCATCTCTCTCCTTAGCACAGCCGGCAAGGATCTTGCGAGAGTAATACTAAAACGCCTGCATAGACTTGCAGAATGTGTTCTTCCCGAGTCTCAATGCGGGAAGAAACGGGACGGGAGATCAACTATGGACATGATTTTCACACTTAGACAATTACAAGAGAATGGAAGAAAAGCGCATCCCCAGGCAAATACTATATGGTGAACTAGCACACGGAAAAAGACAAATCGGCAGAGCTAAACTACGATATAGAGATATATGTAAATCATCTCTGAATGACTTCTCCATCTGTGAAAATGACTGGGAACATGTGGCAAGTGATCGCACATCATGGAGAGCTTGCATAAGGAATGGTATAACATCATTTGAGATTGTGCTGAGGCAAAACATAGAAGAGAAAAGACTCATGCAAAAGGATGGAAAACCCTGTGGATAAGTGGGCCTGACTTGTTCATTATGTGGTCGTGTGTTTTGGTCAAACATTGGTAGAATTAGCCACGAGAGAAGCTGTTCGACAAAAACAAAACCTAGAAAAAATACACAATAGCCTCCACTAGACCGTCTGACAAGACGAAAAGGGTCATACATTGGCAGAAAATCCAGAAACCTTCAACAACTAGTGAACAAAACAAGTAAAGTATATGGATTGGAAATAAATATTTAAAAGACTAAAATTATGATTAGTAGTAGAGACAAGACACAAAATGTACAAAGAGATATTGAGGTAGAAGGAAAGAACCTAGAAAGAGTTGTGAAGAACATAACTATCTTAGACGTATAACAAGTGATGGAAAATTAAGAAATAAATAACAAAAGAATGGGATTGGCAAAAACCAATTTAACAACATGGAAGATATACTCACATCAGAGCAGATAAGATCAGAACTAAAATTACGAAGCACTAAATGCCATATTTACTCAACATTCCTATATGGTGCAGAAACATGGACATTAAATAAGACAACAGAGCAGAAAATTGAAGCCTTTGAAATGTGGGTCTGTAGGAAAATGGGGAGAATTGGGTGGAAGGTAAAGAAAACAAACAAGGAAGTTCTGAATCAGCTGAAAATTTAAAAATAAAAACAACTGAACACAATTTTGAAAAAAGACAACTGAAATTTGTGGACATGTGAAAGAGACATAACACCCTACTAAAAAGGTCACCTTGGTAAAGGTACAAGGCAGACGAGGCAGAGGCAGACCAAGACTAAAGTGCACTGATAACATCAAAGGTGGACATGTGAGCATACGACAGCGTACACCATTAAGACAAGAGTAAAATGGCGCTCCATGGTAGCCAACCTTCGATGTGGAGGCGGCACTCAATGAATTAATGAATGAAGAAAAAAAGTGAGTCAGTGACACAAACGAGCAAGAAACAAAGTGAGTCAATGACACAGACAAGCAAGAAATAAAGTGAGTCAGTGACACAGACAAGCAAGAAATAAAGTGAGTCAGCGACACACGCGAGCAAGAAATAAAGGGAGTCAGCGACACCGACAAGCAAGAAATAAAATGCGTCATTGACACAGAGTACCTGCGGCTTATACA
Source organism: Megaustenia siamemsis (assembly GCA_032433765.1). Classification (NCBI taxonomy): domain Eukaryota; kingdom Metazoa; phylum Mollusca; class Gastropoda; order Stylommatophora; family Ariophantidae; genus Megaustenia; species Megaustenia siamemsis. Next base: position 34,765,192 of record JAVIAB010000091.1, on the reverse strand, counting down.
TATTGTGTCACATGTCTCAACCATATGCCTTTATCTATAGCTTTTCTTCCAGCCGGAACGGTCTAGTGCACGTTCACGATGACGTCAGTGCTCGTATTACTCCTTCGATAGCCAAGATAGAAATGTAGTTCAGTTCCGTCAAATTTTCCATCAAATAAAATAATAGCGCATTAAAGTAGCAATTTAAGGCTGGGTGAACCTAGAAGCCATCGACTCGAACCAAATTAGACCTCTTGTCCGAATTCAACTGCTTCACAACCACTGGTTCATCTGCGATGCCATCAATGTACCGTGCCTGCTGGCGTAGGTGATCATGTCTCTCCACAACAGTCTATCTCAAAAACTGTAACTCAATTCTCTTGGTTTACTGCTAAACCATTCCCTTTAACTGTCAGGTATTTTTTTTCCTGTTATCTCTTTTCACATAATTTTTCATGTTGTCACATTACATTCTCGTAGTTCGCTTCTTATTCTTTCTTCATTTCTTCTTATTTCCGTACGAGTGTCAAAGGAGATACACAGTTCTGCTTCTCACCCTTTTGGTGGCTTCAACCATTGTCAATTGATGTTGTAGCGCTTCTTTGATGTTGTCTGCCCATCTTACTTTGGATCTGCCTCTTGCTCTTCTCCCTTCTCCTCTTTTAATATATACTTTGTGTGGTAATGAATCACACAGCATTCTTTGCTTTGTGTGGTAATGAATCACACAGCATTCTTTGCTTTGTGTGGTAATGAATCACACAGCATTCTTTGCTTTGTGTGGTAATGAATCACACAGCATTCTTTGCTTTGTGTGGTAATGAATCACACAGCATTCTTTGCTTTGTGTGGTAATGAATCACACAGCATTCTTTGCTTTGTGTGGTAATGAATCACACAGCATTCTTTGCTTTGTGTGGTAATGAATCACACAGCATTCTTTGCTTTGTGTGGTAATGAATCACACAGCATTCTTTGCTTTGTGTGGTAATGAATCACACAGCATTCTTTGCTTTGTGTGGTAATGAATCACACAGCATTCTTTGCTTTGTGTGGTAATGAATCACACAGCATTCTTTGCTTTGTGTGGTAATGAATCACACAACATTCTTTGCTTTGTGTGGTAATGACCACATTCGGTCATGGGCATATGCACACACATCTTTTACTTCTTCTTCTGCTACTATTTTTTTCACCTCCCAGTGGAGCACAGGTCTTCAACAAACACTTTCCAAGCCGTTCTGTTTCTTGCTATTAAGATCATTCCATGTCTTCCCCATCATCTTCATCGCTGTTTCCATCAGTCTTCTCCAAGAATATCTTGGTCTTCCTCTTTATCTTTTTCCTTGGGGGTTCCAAAAAAGGGCATGTTGTGTAATACTCCATAATTCGATGTTAGTGATTTTGTCCTGCCATTTCCATCCTTTTATTCTGCGTAAGCATGCATTAATGAAGGTCTGTATCTTCATGATTCTCGTTTTTGTTGTTCGCCATGTTACACAGCCATATAATTGGACTGACTTAACATTGGAGTTGAAAATTGTTATTCCTGCAGACAAATAATACATTTTAAATGACAAAAAAAACGTCATTACATAAAGCGAACAGAGATATTAAATCAACAGTAATTAATGACCACTACCGTTGTCTTCTCCAGGCAGGTCAGCAGATGGTGATGCTGTATCTGGAAGATGTCTTCCTTGTGGGTGTTCTCCGGTTCAAGTCCTGCCTGTCGAGCCAGGCTGGCTTCGTCCGCTCGTTTCTTGGAACTGATGAATCCCGCGCTGCTGGCGTTCCTGGTCATGTTGATTCTGGCCTCACGAGCTTTCTGTGGGGAGAATGAGAGGTCATTGAGGTCTATCTGGAGGGCGCTTTACAGGTGAGGTCATTGGGGTCTATTTGGAGGGTGCTTTACAAATGAGGTCACTGAGGTCTATTTAGGGGGTGCTTTACAGGTGAGGTAATTTGAGGTCTATTTAGGGGGTGCTTTACGGGTGAAGTCACTGAAGTCTATTGAAAAGGGGGGGGGGGGGGGAGGTGCTTTACACGTGAGGTCATTGAGGTCTATTGGGGAAGGAAGTGCTTTAAGATGATATCATTGAGGTTTTTTTTTTTTTTTTTTTTTTTGGGGGGGGGGGTGTGCTTAACAGGTGAGGTCACTGAGTTCTATTTTTAGAGTGCTTTACAGGGGAAGTCATTGAGGTCTATTGGTGGGTGGGAGGGGGAGGTGTTTTACAGGTGAAGTCATTGAGGTCTATTGGTGGGTGGGGGGGGGGGTGTTTTACAGGTGATGTCATTGAGGTCTATTGGTGGGTGGTGGGGGGGAGTGTTTTACAGGTGCTGTCATTGAGGTCTATTGGTGGGTGCGGGGGGAATGTTTTACAGGTGATGTCATTGAGGTCTATTGTTGGGTGGGGGGGAGTGTTTTACAGGTGATGTCAATGAGGTCTATTGGTGGGTGGGGGGGTGTTTTACAGGTGATGTCATTGAGGTCTATTGGTGGGGGGGAAGTGTTTACAGGTGATGTCATTGAGGTCTATTGGTGGGTGGGGGGGGGTGTTTTACAGGTGATGTCATTGAGGTCTATTGGTGGGTGGGGGGTGTTTTACAGGTGATGTCATTGAGGTCTATTGGGTGGGGGGGAGTGTTTTACAGGTGATGTCATTGAGGTCTATTGGTGGGTGCGGGGGGAACGTTTTACAGGTGATGTAATTGAGGTCTATTGAGTGGGGGGAGAGTGTTTTGCAGGTGATGTCATTGAGGTCTATTGGTGGGTGGTGGGGGGGGGAGTGTTTTACAGGTGATGTCATTGAGGTCTATTGGTGGGTGCGGGGGGAATGTTTTACAGGTGATGTCATTGAGGTCTATTGTTGGGTGGGGGGAGTGTTTTACAGGTGATGTCAATGAGGTCTATTGGTGGGTGGGGGGGTGTTTTACAGGTGATGTCATTGAGGTCTATTGGTGGGGGGGAAGTGTTTTACAGGTGATGTCATTGAGGTCTATTGGTGGGTGAGGGGTGTTTCACAGGTGATGTTATTGAGGTCTATTGGTGGGTGGGGGGTGTTTTACAGGTGATGTCATTGAGGTCTATTGGGTGGGGGGGAGTGTTTTACAGGTGATGTCATTGAGGTCTATTGGTGGGTGCGGGGGGAATGTTTTACAGGTGATGTCATTGAGGTCTATTGTTGGGTGGGGGGGGGAGTGTTTTACAGGTGATGTCATTGAGGTCTATTGGGTGGGGGGAGAGTGTTTTGCAGGTGATGTCATTGAGGTCTATTGGTGGTTGGGGGGGAGTGTTTTACAGGTGATGTCATTGAGGTCTATTGGTGGGTGGGGGGTGTTTTACAGGTGATGTCATTGAGGTCTATTGGTGGGTGGGGGTGTTTTACAGGTGATGTCATTGAGGTCTATTGGGTGGGGGGAGAGTGTTTTACAGGTGATGTCATTGAGGTCTATTGGTGGGTGGGGGGTGTTTTACAGGTGATGTCATTGAGGTCTATTGGTGGTTGGGGAGGAGTGTTTTACAGGTGATGTCATTGAGGTCTATTGGTGGGTGGGGGGTGTTTTACAGGTGATGTCATTGAGGTCTATTGGTGGGTGGGGGGTGTCTTACAGGTGATGTCATTGAGGTCTATTGTTGGGTGGGGGGAGTGTTTTACAGGTGATGTCATTGAGGTCTATTGGTGGGTAGGGGGTGTTTTACAGGTGATGTCAATGAGGTCTATTCGTGGGTGGGGGGAGTGTTTTACAGGTGATGTCATTGAGGTCTATTGGTGGGTGGGGGGAGTGTTTTACAGGTGAAGTCATTGAGGTCTATTGGTGGAGGTTGGGGGAGGATTTTACAGGTGAAGTCATTGAGGTCTATTGGTGGGGGTGGGGGAGTGTTTTACATGTGATGTCATTGAGGTCTATTGGTGGGTGGGGGGAGTGTTTTACAGGTGAAGTCATTGAGGTCTATTGGTGGGTGGGGGAGTGTTTTACAGATGAAGTCATTGAGGTCTATTGGTGGGGGGAGTGTTTTAAAGGTGAAGTCATTGAGGTCTATTGGTGGGTGGGGGGGAGTGTTTTACAGGTGATGTCATTGAGGTCTATTGGTGGGTGGAGGGAGTGTTTTACAGGTGATGTCATTGAGGTCTATTGGTGGGTGGGGGGAGTGTTTTACAGGTGAAGTCATTGAGGTCTATTGGTGGAGGTTGGGGGAGGATTTTACAGGTGAAGTCATTGAGGTCTATTGGTGGGGGTGGGGGAGTGTTTTACATGTGATGCCATTGAGGTCTATTGGTGGGTGGGGGGAGTGTTTTACAGGTGAAGTCATTGAGGTCTATTGGTGGGTGGGGGAGTGTTTTACAGGTGAAGTCATTGAGGTCTATTGGTGGGGGGAGTGTTTTAAAGGTGAAGTCATTGAGGTCTATTGGTGGGTGGGGGGGAGTGTTTTACAGGTTAAGTCATTGAGGTCTATTGGTGGGTGGGGGGTGTTTTACAGGTGAAGTCATTGAGGGCTATTGGCTGGTGGAGGGGGGTGTTTTACAGGTGAAGTCACTGGGGTCTATTTGTGGGTGGGGGGTGTTTTACAGGTGAAGTCATTGAGGTCTATTGGGTGGGTGGGGGTGGGGAGGAGTGTTTTACAGGTTAAGTCATTGAGATCTTTTGGGTGGGTGGGGGTGTGGAGAGTGTTTTGCAGGTGATGTCATTGAGGTCTATTGAGTGGGTGGGGGGTGAAGGAGAGTGTTTTACAGGTGATGTCATTGAGGTCTATTGGGTGGGTGGGAGGTGAAGGAGAGTGTTTTACAGGTGATGTCATTGAGGTCTATTGGGTGGGTGGGAGGGGAGTGTTTTACAGGTGATGTCATTGAGAGATATTGGGTGGGTGGGGGTGTTTTACAGGTGATGTCATTGAGGTCTATTGGGTGGGGGGGGGGGTAAGGAGAGTGTTTTACAGGTGATGTCATTGAGGTCTATTGGGTGGGTGGGTTGTGAAGGAGAGTGTTTTACAGGTGATATCATTGAGGTCTATTGGGTGGGTGGGAGTGGAGGGGAGTGTTTTACGGGTGATGTCATTGAGAGATATTTTGTGGGTGGGGGTGTTTTACAGGTGATGTCATTGAGAGCTGTTGGGTGGGTGGGGATGGGGTGGTGAGGGAGTGTTTACAGGTGATGTCAATGAGGTCTATTTGGAGGTGGTTTACAGTTGAAGTCATTGAGGACAAATGGTCATTGAAGAGTTAAATGCTTTCTAGGGAAATCAAGGTTGATAATATGCGGACTGATACAGAAGTCATATTATCGTGTGTGTGTGTGATTTTAGCGTATTTCATGAAGTTATGTGAATGTAATTACATAATCTGGGAGAGTGTCATTAAACAACGGCGGTAGCCAAGACACGGATACAAAATTTCTACTAATGATATAGATGTTTATACGGCTATAGCAAACAGTATATGTGAGGACTTACTTGTTTATGCATCCGAGATATTTACCCAGATGACTTGTGAAGTGTCACCAAAGAACTGTGTGAATAAACTTTTGTACGAAATCTAGACGACGACTTGTGTCATCATATGAAGTGTCACACTGTTGTTCGGATTATTCGGAGTTGCAATTTCTGTGTAGTGAATTAATCACATGTTGAGCACGTGGTCAAGAGGGAATTTTTGCGTGTGACTAGGATTTTTTGGGCTTCATACTCTGTATCCTTTGTGTACAATTATTCACCTTGTACTGTTACCGGGGCCTCAGTATGTGGTAAGTAAAGAATAGTGACACTGTGACCTTCCAGGTATGTCGTAAGAGGCGACTAAGATGTTTGATCGATGGCTTAACAAGCTGTTATTGTAAAAAGCATTGTTATGGAAACAGAGCCATATATTTTAGAAGCAGTGATCTCTGCAATATGTGCCATTTTGGCACGCAAGATTTCTGTTTTTGAGATTGTAATTCTGCCCTATGTGCCGTCTTCGGCTCGAAAGGACAATAGATAGATAGATAGATAGACTGTTACTGCTACATACTAGGCCAGAAGACCAGAATAAGCTAGAAATAGCTTAATACGGTGGTGGGCCAAACCTCCATGACAACAATAACAACTTAAAAGGAAGAGACGAAACCACCATCTTCAGTCTGAGAACCGGCCATGTAAAGATAAAGGTAAAGTTCAAGACTTGAATCGGCGTCTTAGCACGTGAGTCTTCACTCATTTGTTATCGGCCCCTATCCAGAAGTATTCGGAGACTTCTGGATAGTGTCGCTTCAAGCATCGAAACTAACGATGAGAGGCGGCATTCCTCACCTACCCAGATTACTACCCTGGTGCCAATTTCTGCCAGCGGCTGGGTCGACCGCGGGGTTATTTTTTTTCCCAAACACAAGTACAGCTCACACTGCTTGCAGCGGGAATCGAACACGGGTTTAACGAACGTCGTTAGCCCAGTCGGGTGGTTTTCTTAACTAGGCTACTCAGGCCCCCACCGGTTATGTACCACTGAACAACCACATCAACAGAATACAACGAAACTAGACTCCAGCTTGTACACTCTGTGATCAACCACATCAATAGAATACAACGAAACTAGACTCGAGCATGTCCACTCTGTGAACAACCACATCAATAGAATGCAACGAAACTAACTCCAGTTTGTCCACTCTGTGAACAACCACATCAATAGAATACAACGAAACCAGACTCCAGCTTGTACACTCTGTGAACAACCACATCAATAGAATACAACGAAACTAGACTCCAGCATGTCCACTCTGTGAACAACCACATCAATAGAATACAACGAAACCAGACTCCAGCATGTCCACTCTGTGAACAACCACATCAATAGAATACAACGAAACCAGACTCCAGCATGTCCACTCTGTGAACACCCACATGAAACAGTAGAACATCACCTTTTAGACAGTCCAAAGCTCACTGAGATCAGAGCAACTCTACTTCATCAAAGATATGATAAATGGAACACCTTGTTCGAAACTACAAGGAAACTGAGAAATACCTTCAGATACCATTACATGGCATTGGGCCGTAGGACGTCAGTTCATAGGCTTCTAGATCCACAACAATAATAACACAGGGTAGTGGTAAAATCAGTTTATAGTTAACTTCAGAAATATACACATACCTCACATTTGGGCTTCAGAAATATACACATACCTCACATTTGGGCTTCAGAAATATACACATACCTCACATTTGGGCTTCAGAAATATACACATACCTCACATTTGGGCTTTAGAAATATACACATACCTCACATTTGGGCTTCAGAAATATACACATACCTCACATTTGGGCTTCAGAAATATACACATACCTCACATTTGGGCTTCAGAAATATACACATACCTCACATTTGGGCTTCAGAAATATACACATACCTCACATTTGGGCTTCAGAAATATACACATACCTCACATTTGGGCTTCAGAAATATACACATACCTCACATTTGGGCTTCAGAAATATACACATACCTCACATTTGGGCTTCAGAAATATACACATACCTCACATTTGGGCTTCAGAAATATACACATACCTCACATTTGGGCTTCAGAAATATACACATACCTCACATTTGGGCTTCAGAAATATACACATACCTCACATTTGGGCTTCAGAAATATACACATACCTCACATTTGGGCTTCAGAAATATACACATACCTCACATTTGGGCTTCAGAAATATACACATACCTCACATTTGGGCTTCAGAAATATACACATACCTCACATTTGGGCTTCAGAAATATACACATACCTCACATTTGGGCTTCAGAAATATACACATACCTCACATTTGGGCTTCAGAAATATACACATACCTCACATTTGGGCTTCAGAAATATACACATACCTCACATTTGGGCTTCAGAAATATACACATACCTCACATTTGGGCTTCAGAAATATACACATACCTCACATTTGGGCTTTAGAAATATACACATACCTCACATTTGGGCTTCAGAAATATACACATACCTCACATTTGGGCTTCAGAAATATACACATACCTCACATTTGGGCTTCAGAAATATACACATACCTCACATTTGGGCTTCAGAAATATACACATACCTCACATTTGGGCTTCAGAAATATACACATACCTCACATTTGGGCTTCAGAAATATACACATACCTCACATTTGGGCTTTAGAAATATACACATACCTCACATTTGGGCTTTAGAAATATACACATACCTCACATTTGGGCTTCAGAAATATACACATACCTCACATTTGTGCTTCAGAAATATACACATACCTCACATTTGGGCTTTAGAAATATGCACATACCTCACATTTGGGCTTCAGAAATATACACATACCTCACATTTGTGCTTCAGAAATATACACATACCTCACATTTGGGCTTTAGAAATATACACATACCTCACATTTGGGCTTCAGAAATATACACATACCTCACATTTGTGCTTCAGAAATATACACATACCTCACATTTGGGCTTCAGAAATATACACATACCTCACATTTGGGCTTCAGAAATATACACATACCTCACATTTGGGAACTTTCAACTGTAAAGAGATCCTGATTTGCAATATAAGCTGGACATTAGGTGTTTGATCTATTTATTGTTAAAATTGATCAGGATTTGACTGAAGAAAGTAGTAGATAGTTACCAGTAGTTGAAATTTACCAGTAGTAGTTACCAGTAGTAGATAGTTACCAGTAGTATCATAGTTACCAATAGTAGATTGTCAGCAGTAGTAGTTACCAGTAGTAAAATGTTACCAGTAGTAGTTTGTTACCAGTAGTAGTTACCATTACTAGATAGTTACCAGTAGTATCATAGTTATCAGTAGTAGATAGTTACCAGTAGTAGATAGTTACCAATAGTAGATTGTTACCAGTAGTAGTTACCAGTAGTATTTACCAATAGTAGATAGTTACCAGTAGTAGTTACCAGTAGTGGATAGTTACCAGTAGTAAATAGTTACCAGTAGTAGATAGTTACCAGTAGTAGTTACCAGTAGTAGTCACCTGTAGTAGATAAGGTAAAGGTAAAGTACGAGACTCGAACCGACGTCTTAGCACGCGAGTTTTCACCCATATGTGCTCGGCCGCCTATCCAGAAATTTTCGGAGATTTCTGTATAGTGCCGCCTCAAGCATCGAAACTCAGATGCGAGGCGACATTCCTCACCTTGCCAGGGTAATACCCTGGTACCCATTTCTGCCAACGGCTGGGTCGACCGTGGGGGTATTTTATTTTTCAACCACGAGTACAATTCACACTGCTCCCAGCGGGAATCGAACACTAGTTGTCCGAACGTCGGTAGTCCAGTCGGGTGGTTTTCCCAACTAGGCTACCGAGGCCCAGCTGTAGTAGATAGTTACCAGTAGTAGATTGTTACCAGTAGTAGATAGTTACCAGTAGTAAATGGTTACCAGTAGTATCATAGTTACCAGTAGCAGATAGTTAACAGTAGTAGATAGTTACCAGTAGTAGATAGTTACCAGTAGTATCATAGATACCAGTAGTAGATAGTTACCAGTAGTAGATAGTTACCAGTAGTATCATAGATAACAGTAGTAGATAGTTACCAGAAGTAGATAATTACCAGTAGTAGATAGTTACCAGTAGTAGATAGTTACCAGTAGTATCATAGATACCAGTAGTAGATAGTTACCAGAAGTAGATATTTACAAGTAGTAGTTACCAGTAGTAGATAGTTACCTGTAGTAGATAGATTTCAGAAGCAGATAGTTACTAGTAGTTGATAGTTACCAATGGTAGATAGTTACCACTAGTATATAGTTACTAGTAATAGATAGGTACGAGTAGTAGATACTTACCAGTAGTAGATAGTTACCAATGGTAGATAATTACCAATGATAGATAGTTACGAGTTATCAATTGTCGATTGCTATCAGTAGTAGATATGCTACCAGTTGTAGATAGCTACGAGATAGTTGTAGATAGTTGTGGATAATACAAGATAGTTACCAGTGGTAATAGTTACCAATCGCAGATAATAATCAGTAGTAGTTACCAGAAAAAAATAGATACCATTATATTATAGGTACAAAATATCATATATTGTCTTCAGTCATATTATGGAAGGTTAATATATTTTGCAACACAAGAAGAGATAGAATACCAAATGAAACCATAAGAAAAATGGTAGGAACAAAACCCTGCAAAGAATATATAGAACAACAACAATTTAAATGGTTTGGCCACCTGGTCAGAATAAATCCTCACCAATCACCATCATGGGCGTTCTTCTAGAGAATGCATGGAAAAAGACCAAGAGGAAGACCCAGAAGAAGATGGATAGATGCAGTGACAGAGACATGTAACAACAAAGGAAAATCACTAATTCAGACAATTCGAGCAGCACAAGAACGACAAATGATATAAACCACGACACCGTTTAGGTATCAGTGAAAGAGAAAAGCAGAAGAATATATTTTGAGAAGTGTAACCAATACATAAAAACAAATGTGATTTGGTGAAGTGATAGCTGATGTGCGTGGTGAAGAGAAAAGTGAAAGGTATTGTGAAGTGGTAGGCGATGTGATGTGGTAAAATGAAAGATGTAGTGTTTTTTTTACATTTATTTTTGCTTGTTTGTGCACCAGCTTTACATTCTAGCGAAGTCTCAGGAGAATTATATTTACAAGGATTTAACCTTATGTGCCTTTTCTTTCACAACGCCATCCATTTACTCAGGTGTCCAACGCCCTACAGGCAAATGTTCTCCGACTTCTGAGGTACTCTCTCTTTCTTTTTATTTTTTACTCTTTTTCTATTTTGGTTACATTTTTCTTTTTCAACTTCGAAGGGGAAACGGCCATCTTTGACCCTCTCTTTCGACTTCCAACTTCTAAGAATTCTTTTTAACGTGCGCAGAATGTACACGGGGCGTCCTGCTTTACGCCGTGTTCCTATATGGCTAGACATCGTGTCTTACTACTGAGGTGCAGGGGGGTTGAGCAAAAGCATGAAGAAACCGCAGATTAGAAGAGGAAAATTCGTCTACCCCGTGGCGGGAATCGAACTCGAGACCCTCTGGTCTAGAGGTTGGAGTATTGTCTCTGGAAAACTCACAACTCCTGACATCTTCTTCTTCTACCTTTCAGCTCCCTGTGGAGCATAAGTCTTCAAAAACACGTCCAGCTCCCTGTGGAGCATATGTCTTTAAAAACTACTTTCAACTCCCTGTGGAGCATAAGTCTTCAAAAAACACTTTCAGCTTCCTGTGGATCATATGTCTTCAACAAACACTTTCAACTCTCTGTAGAGCATAGGTCTCCAACAAATACTTTCAGCTCCCTGTGGAGCATAGGTCTTCAACAAACACTTTCAGCTTCCTGTGGAGCATAGGTCTCCAACAAATACTTTCAGTTCCCTGTGGAGCATAGGTCTTCAACAAATACTTTCAACTCCCTGTGGAGCATAGGTTTTCAACAAAAACTTTCCAAGACGTTCTGTTTCTTGCCATTTTTTACGATCATTCCATGTCTACCTCATCATCTTCATCTCGGCTTCTACCTGTCTCTCCAAGAATACTTTGGTCTTTCTCTTTGACAATCCTGGAGATTCTAAAAAAGTGCCTGGTGTGTAATACTCTCAGTTGGGTTCCGTTGTGTGTGTCCTGTCCAACGTCATCGCCTTCGTTATATCTCTTTATTCACTGGTATTTGACTGGTACATTTCCATAATTCTATGTTAGGGATTTTGTCCTGCCATTTCCATCATTTTACTCTGCACAAGCATCCATTAATGAAAGTCTGCACCTTTGGGGTTACTCCTGATGTGGTGTGGTGAAACAAAACGTGATGTAGAGATGTGCTATGAAAGAAGATATTGTGTGGTGATATGAAAGATTATCTTGTGTGGTGATATGAAAGTTGATATTATGTGGTGATATGAACGATGGTATTGTGTGGTGATATGAACGATGGTATTGTGTGGTGATATGAAAGATGATATTGTGTGGTGATATGAAAGATGATATTGTGTGGTGATATGAAAGATGGTATTGTGTGGTCATATGAAAGATGATATTGTGTGGTCATATGAAAGATGATATTGTGTGGTGATATGAAATATGGTAGTGTGTGTGGTGATATGAAAGATGATATTGTGTGGTGATATTAAAGATGGTATTTTGTGGTCATATGAAAGATGACATTGTGTGGTCATATGAAAGATGATATTGTGTGGTGATATGAAAGATGATATTGTGTGGTCATATGAAAGATGATATTGTGTGTTGATATGAAATATGGTATTGTGTGGTGATATGAAATATGATATTGTGTTGTGATATGAAAGATGGTATTGTGTGGTCATGTGAAAGATGATATTGTGTGGTGATATGAAAGATGATATTGTGTGGTGATATGAAAGATGATAATGTGTGGTAATATGAAAGATGATATTGTGAGGTCATATGAAAGATAATATTGTGTGATCATATGAAAGATGACATTATTTGGTTATATGAAAGATGATATTGTGGGGTTATATGAAAGATGATATTGCATGGTTATATGAACAATAATATTGTATGGTTATATGAAAGGTATTTTGAGATGTTGAAATTAATAATTATGTTAAGTGGTGACAGTGAAGATTTCATTATACGGTGAAATTAATATATATGTTAAGTGGTGACAGTGAAGATTTCATTATACGGTGAAATTAATATATATGTTAAGTGGTGACAGCGAAGATTTCGTTATATGGTGAAATGAATGAATATGTTAAGTGGTGACAGCGAATATTTCGTTATATGGTGAAATGAATGAATATGTTAAGTGGTGACAGCGAAGATTTCGTTATATGGTGAAATGAATGAATATGTTAAGTGGTGACAGTGAAGATTTCGTTATATGGTGAAATGAAAGATGACGGTATGTAGTGACTCGTGATTCTTCTTGTCCTCTCCCAAACGCCTTTCAGCGTCGAGGGAATCACTCCTGACAGATCGTGCTTGTTATGAAATTAACAGTGACATGATATTGTGAAATGAAAGAATAATGGGATAAATGTATTGTCAGCGTGTTTTGTCACGACACATCATGCCATGATATTGACACAGGAACACAATTTTAATATCACATGATAGGATACAATTTTAATATCACATGATAGGATACAATTTTAATATCACATGATAGGATAATATAAGTATCTGCAACATAGGGTCAGAGGAGAGACACTTTACCTTCTGTGCCTTTCTCTTGTCGGCCCGCTGATTCTGGTGGTAGATTCTGCTGAAGTTCGACACAATAACCGGAACTGGGAGTGCGATAACCAGCACGCCACTGAGTGAGCAGACACCGCCAACGACCTTGCCAGTGATAGTTTCAGGGGTCATGTCGCCATACCTGGAGTTGAGAGAGGGTATTGTTAGTCACGTGAATGCCTAACCAAAATGTCGGCACGTGAAAAAACACAAAGACATGTTTTAGAAGAGACTTGATTGGAATGTGGGAGAATATGTGTGGTGTGTGGGAGAAGTGATTTGTTGTGTGCTAGATGAGATGTGGTGTGTGGGAGAAAAGATATGGTGTGTAATAGAAGAGATATGGTGTGTGGGAAAAGAGATATGGTGTGTGGGAAAACAGATATGGTGTGTAGTTGAAGAGATATGGTGTGTGGGAGAAGAGATATGGTGTGTTGTAGACGAGATATGGTGTGTTGTAGAAGAGATATGGTGTGTGGCAGAAGAGATATGGTGTGTGTGAGAAGAGATATGGTGTGTGGGAAAAGAGAAATGGTGAGTAGTAGAAGAGATCTGGCGTGTGGAAGAAGAGATATGGTGTGTAATAGAAGAGATATGGTGTGTGGGAGAAGAGATATGGTGTGTGAGAGAAGAGATATGGTGTGTGGCAGAAGAGATATGGTGTGTGGGTGAAGAGATATGGTGTGTGGTAGGAGAGATATGGTGTGTAGTAGTAGAAATATGGTGTGTGAGAGAAGAGATATGGTGTGTAGTAGGAGAGATATGGTGTGTGAGAGAAGAGATATGGTGTGTAGTAGGAGAGATATGGTGTGTAGTAGAAGAGTTATGGTGTGTAGTAGGAGAGATATGGTGTGTAGTAGAAGAAATATGGTGTGTGAGAAAAGAGATATGGTGTGTAGAAGAAGATATATGGTGTGTGGCAGAAGAGATATGATGTGTAGTAGAAGAGATATGGTGTGTAGTAGGAGAGATATGGTGTGTAGAAGAAGATATATGGTGTGTGGCAGAAGAGATATGCTGTGTAGAAGAAGAGATATGGTGTGTGGCAGAAGAGATATGCTGTGTGGCAGAAGAGATATGGTGTGTGGGAGAAGAGATATGGTGTGTGGGAGAAGAGATATGGTGTGTGAGAGAAGAGATATGGTGTGTGGCAGAAGAGATATGGTGTGTGGGTGAAGAGATATGGTGTGTGGTAGGAGAGATATGGTGTGTAGTAGTAGAAATATGGTGTGTGAGAGAAGAGATATGGTGTGTAGTAGGAGAGATATGGTGTGTGAGAGAAGAGATATGGTGTGTAGTAGGAGAGATATGGTGTGTAGTAGAAGAGTTATGGTGTGTAGTAGGAGAGATATGGTGTGTAGTAGAAGAAATATGGTGTGTGAGAAAAGAGATATGGTGTGTAGAAGAAGATATATGGTGTGTGGCAGAAGAGATATGATGTGTAGTAGAAGAGATATGGTGTGTAGTAGGAGAGATATGGTGTGTAGAAGAAGATATATGGTGTGTGGCAGAAGAGATATGCTGTGTAGAAGAAGAGATATGGTGTGTAGAAGAAGATATATGGTGTGTGGCAGAAGAGATATGGTGTGTAGAAGAAGAGATATGGTGTGTAGTAGAAGAAATATGGTGTGTGAGAGAAGAGATATGGTGTGTAGAAGAAGAGATATGGTGTGTGAGAGAAGAGATATGGTGTGTGAGAGAAGAGATATGGTGTGTAGAAGAAGAGATATGGTGTGTTGTAGAAGAAATATGGTGTGTAGAAGAAGAGATATGGTGTGTGAGAGAAGAGATATGGTGTGTGAGAGAAGAGATATGGTGTGTAGAAGAAGAGATATGGTGTGTGAGAGAAGAGATATGGTGTGTGAGAGAAGAGATATGGTGTGTAGAAGAAGAGATATGGTGTGTAGAAGAAGAGATATGGTGTGTTGTAGAAGAAATATGGTGTGTAGAAGAAGAGATATGGTGTGTGAGAGAAGAGATATGGTGTGTAGAAGAAGAGATATGGTGTGTGAGAGAAGAGATATGGTGTGTAGAAGAAGAGATATGGTGTGTGAGAGAAGAGATATGGTGTGTGAGAGAAGAGATATGGTGTGTGAGAGAAGAGATATGGTGTGTAGAAGAAGAGATATGGTGTGTAGAAGAAGAGATATGGTGTGTGAGAGAAGAGATATGGTGTGTAGAAGAAGAGATATGGTGTGTAGAAGAAGAGATATGGTGTGTGAGAGAAGAGATATGGTGTGTAGAAGAAGAGATATGGTGTGTGAGAGAAGAGATATGGTGTGTGAGAGAAGAGATATGGTGTGTAGAAGAAGAGATATGGTGTGTGAGAGAAGAGATATGGTGTGTAGAAGAAGAGATATGGTGTGTTGTAGAAGAAATATGGTGTGTAGAAGAAGAGATATGGTGTGTGAGAGAAGAGATATGGTGTGTGAGAGAAGAGATATGGTGTGTAGAAGAAGAGATATGGTGTGTGAGAGAAGAGATATGGTGTGTGAGAGAAGAGATATGGTGTGTAGAAGAAGAGATATGGTGTGTAGAAGAAGAGATATGGTGTGTTGTAGAAGAAATATGGTGTGTAGAAGAAGAGATATGGTGTGTGAGAGAAGAGATATGGTGTGTAGAAGAAGAGATATGGTGTGTGAGAGAAGAGATATGGTGTGTGAGAGAAGAGATATGGTGTGTAGAAGAAGAGATATGGTGTGTTGTAGAAGAAATATGGTGTGTAGAAGAAGAGATATGGTGTGTGAGAGAAGAGATATGGTGTGTGAGAGAAGAGATATGGTGTGTGAGAGAAGAGATATGGTGTGTAGAAGAAGAGATATGGTGTGTGAGAGAAGAGATATGGTGTGTGAGAGAAGAGATATGGTGTGTAGAAGAAGAGATATGGTGTGTGAGAGAAGAGATATGGTGTGTGAGAGAAGAGATATGGTGTGTAGAAGAAGAGATATGGTGTGTTGTAGAAGAAATATGGTGTGTAGAAGAAGAGATATGGTGTGTAGTAGAAGAAATATGGTGTGTAGAAGAAGAGATATGGTGTGCAGTAGAAGAAATATGGTGTGTGAGAGAAGAGATATGGTGTGTAGTAGAAGAAATATGGTGTGTAGAAGAAGAGATATGGTGTGCAGTAGAAGAAATATGGTGTGTGAGAGAAGAGATATGGTTGTAGTAGAAGAGGTATGGTGTGTGGCAGAAGAGATATGGTTGTAGTAGAAGAGGTATGGTGTGTGGCAGAAGAGATATGGTTGTAGTAGAAGAGGTATGGTGTGTGGCAGAAGAGATATGGTGTGTGGCAGAAGAGATATGATGTGTAGTAGAAGAGATATGGTGTGTGGCAGAAGAGATACGGTGTGTAGTAGAAGAGATACGGTGTGTAGTAGAAGAGATATGGTGTGTGGCAGAAGAGATATGGTGTGTAGTAGAAGAGATACGGTGTGTAGTAGAAGAGATACGGTGTGTAGTAGAAGAGATACGGTGTGTGGCAGAAGAGATATGGTGTGTAGTAGAAGAGATACGGTGTGTGGCAGAAGAGATACGGTGTGTGGCAGAAGAGATACGGTGTGTAGTAGAAGAGATACGGTGTGTAGTAGAAGAGATATGGTGTGTGGCAGAAGAGATATGGTGTGTAGTAGAAGAGATACGGTGTGTAGTAGAAGAGATATGGTGCGTGGGAGAAGAGATATGGTGTGTGGGAGAAGAAATATGGTGCGTGGGAGAAGAGATATAGTGTGTGGGAGAAGAGATATGGTGTGTGGGAGAAGAAATATGGTGCGTGGGAGAAGAGATATGATGTGTGGGAGATGAAATATGGTGTGTGGGAGAAGAGATATGGTGTGTAGTAGAAGAGATATGGTGTGGGAGAAGAGATATGGTGTGCAGTAGAAGAGATATGGTGTGTGGCAGAAGAGATATGGTGTGTAGTAGAAGAGATACGGTGTGTAGTAGAAGAGATATGGTGCGTGGGAGAAGAGATATGGTGTGTGGGAGAAGAAATATGGTGCGTGGGAGAAGAGATATAGTGTGTGGGAGAAGAGATATGGTGTGTGGGAGAAGAAATATGGTGCGTGGGAGAAGAGATATGATGTGTGGGAGATGAAATATGGTGTGTGGGAGAAGAGATATGGTGTGTAGTAGAAGAGATATGGTGTGGGAGAAGAGATATGGTGTGCAGTAGAAGAGATATGGTGTGTGGCAGAAGAGATATGGTGCGTGGGAGAAGAAATATGGTGCGTGGGAGAAGAGCTATGGTATGTAGTAGAAGAGATATGGTGTGTGGCAGAAGAGATTTGATGTGTGTGAGAGAAGAGATATGGTGTATAGAAGAAGAGATATGGTGTGTGTGAGAGAAGAGATATGGTGCGTGGGAGAAGAGATATGGTGTATAGAAGAAGAGATATGGTGTGTAGGTGAAGAGATTTGATGTGTGTGAGAGAAGAGATATGGTGCGTGGGAGAAGAGATTTGATGTGTGTGAGAGAAGAGATATGGTGCGTGGGAGAAGAGATATGGTGTATAGAAGAAGAGATATGGTGTTTAGCAGAAGAGATTTGATGTGCATGAGAGAAGAGATATGGTGTGTGGGAGAAGAGATTTGATGTGTGGGAGAAGAGATATGATGTGTGGGAGAAGAGATTTGATGTGTGAGAGAAGAGACATGGTGTGTGGGAGAAGAGATTTGATGTGTGACAGAAGAGATATGGTGTGTGGGAGAAGAGATATGGTGTGTGGAGAAGAGATATGGTATGTGGGAGAAGAGATATGGTGTGTGGGAGAAGAGATTCGGTGTGTGGGAGAAGAGATTTGATGTGTGGGAGAAGAGATATGGTGTGTGGGAGAAGAGATTTGACGTGTGAAAGAAGAGATATGGTGTTTGGGAGAAGAAATTTGATGTGTGGGAGAAGAGATTTGATGTGTGAAAGAAGATATTTGGAGTGTGAGAGAAGAGATATGGTGTATAGAAGAAGAGATATGGTGTGTGGGAGAAGAGATTTGATGTGTGGGAGAAGAGATATGATGTGTGGGAGAAGAGATTTGATGTGTGAGAGAAGAGACATGGTGTGTGGGAGAAGAGATTTGATGTGTGGCAGAAGAGATATGGTGTGTGGGAGAAGAGATATGGTGTGTGGGAGAAGAGATATGGTATGTGGGAGAAGAGATATGGTGTGTGGGAGAAGAGATTTGACGTGTGAGAGAAGAGATATGGTGTTTGGGAGAAGAAATTTGATGTGTGGGAGAAGAGATTTGATGTGTGAAAGAAGATATTTGGAGTGTGAGAGAAGAGATATGGTGTGTAGGAGAAGAGATATGGTGTGTGGGAGAAGAGATATGGTGTGCGTGAGAAGAGATTTGATGTTATTGAGTTATTTGCGGGTCATCATCATTGCACTCCGAACATGTCCATAGGTGCTCAGATCCCCTCCTCAGCAGGTCCCGCAGTGTCCAGCGACTGACGACTCCAGTTCTATGTTGGTTGATAAGTCTTCTTACACGGCCACTAAGTTTCTTATTTCTGGCTGTGCCCATCTTAACTCCCATTTCCATCATCCGAACAAGTGACATGGATCTGTGTTTGTCGAAGTCCTGTGCTCTTCCCACATCTCGGTGGGCATTGGTGATGTCCGCCCGATCCATTGGTTGCCCGTCCTCAACGACAGCGCAGCTAGCCAACCTGTCCGCTCTTTCATTTCCCCGTACTCCCGCATGTCCAGGGACATAGACAAAGGTGACCTTACGTATTTTGAACTTCTGCAACGACTCTACCCATTGCATGCGTACAGAGCCCGCCTCCACTTTTTTATCATGCTCATCGAATCACTCAGCATACATGCGTGGGTGTTGTCTTGTGACTCTAACCATTTGAATGCCTTGGTCACTGCCATCGCCTCCATTGTCATGCTACTCATGGTCATGACGTATGCACCACTGTCTTCCTTGACTATTCTGCCTGCCGAGCGTGCTGTAAATGCCCATGCACTTCTTTGGTGTCGTATTACAGATCCGTCTGTATAGATGACTGCATCTTTCTCATCGGTGTTATCGCAGATGAGACCGTTGACCTCGGCATTAACCACGACAGGGTTCTGTTCCCTACTTTTCCTGTTGAGTGTGACAATACACGAGAAAGTCCCCTTGAATGACGTAGGTACCGGTATCCACTCCTCACCAACGCAGATATTGGTAAGCCCACAGACCTGTTTGATGACATCTTCTGCTCTGCCCACCCATGATTTGCCTCTTTTTAGCCTGGCTCCTTTCGCTGGGTTGAGCACGTGGTGCAATGGA
The DNA here is from genome assembly GCA_032433765.1 of Megaustenia siamemsis. Lineage (NCBI taxonomy): Eukaryota > Metazoa > Mollusca > Gastropoda > Stylommatophora > Ariophantidae > Megaustenia > Megaustenia siamemsis. Next base: position 34,745,697 of record JAVIAB010000091.1, on the reverse strand, counting down.
AACTCTGTATCTCTACTAATCTTCAGGTATGCTCGTGCTCTCCAGATCTTGATTCTATCATCCATGGTTGGAAAGTCAAGAAGGTACCTCATTGCTACACAGGGAGTGTCCCTCGTACATCCCAGGATAATGCGCATGGCTTCATTTTGTATTTTCTTCAGTCTATCAATTCTACTGTACTGACAGTAAGAATGGCCAGGGCATACTCGATTGGTGCGAGGACTAATCCCTGGAACAGAAGAGTAAGTAGCCTCTGCTCGATGTTGGCAGCTGCCATGACCTTCAAGGCGGCTAATCCTTTGCGGGATTTTGTTATCACATGGTTGACGTGGTCCCGAAAACACAGGCTGCGATCAAACTTAACTCCGAGGTATGTCATCAACTTGTCCCTGGTCACCTCATCAGCTTCCATTCGCACTACCGGTGTGGTCGTATTAACGATATGATTGTTAAGGGAGAACCATGAAACTGATGCTTTATTTGTGTGTGTGTGCGTGTGTGAGAAGAGATTTGGAGTGTGAGAGAAGAGATTTGGAGTGTGAGAGAAGAGATATGGTGTGTGGGAGAAATGATATAGTGTCTGGTAGAAAAGAAATGGAGTGTGGTAAGAGAGATATGTGTGTAGTAGGAGAAATGTGGTGTGTGGTAGGAGAGATATGGTGTGTGGGAGAAGAGATGTGGTGTGTGGGAGAATGGATATGGTACGTGGTAGGAGAAATGTGGTGTGTGGTAGGAGAGATATGGTGTGTGGGAGATGAGATATGGTGTGTGGTAGGAGAGATATGGTGTGTGGTAGGAGAGATGTGGTGTGTGGTAGGAAAGAAATGGTGTGTGGTAGGAGAGATTTGGTGTGTGGTAGGGAAGAAATGGTGTGTGGTAGGAGAGATATGGTGTGTGGTAGGAGAAATGTGGTGTGTGGTAGGAGAGATGTGGTGTGTGGTAGGGAAGAAATGGTGTGTGGTAGGAGAGATATGGTGTGTGGTAGGAGAGATGTGGTGTGTGGTAGGAGAGATGTGGTGTGTGGTAGGAGAGATGTGGTGTGTGGTTGGAGAGATGTGGTGTGTGGTAGGAGAGATATGGTGTGTGGTAGGAGAGAAATGGTGTGTGGTAGGAGAGAAATGATGTGTGATAGGAGAGATATGGTGTGTGGTAGGAGAGATATGGTGTGTGGTAGGAGAGAAATGTTGTGTGGTAGGAGAGATATGGTGTGTGGTAGGAGAGATATGGTGTGTGGTAGGAGAGAAATGTTGTGTGGTAGGAGAGATATGGTGTGTGGTAGGAGAGATATGGTGTGTGGTAGGAGAGATACGGTGTGTGGTAGGAGTGATATGGTGTGTGGTAGGAGAGATATGGTGTGTGGTAGGAGTGATATGGTGTGTGGTAGGAGTGATATGGTGTGTGGTAGGAGAGATATGGTGTGTGGTATGAGTGATATGGTGTGTGGTAGGAGAGAAATGGTGTATGGTAGGAGAGATATGGTATGTGGTAGTATAGATATGGTGTGTGGTTGGAGAGGAATGGTGTGTGGTAGGATAGGTGTGTGTGGTGGGAGAAATATGGTGTGTGGTAGAAGAGATGTGTGTGGTAGGAGAGATATGGTGTGTGGTTGGAGAGGAATGGTGTGTGGTAGGATATATGTGTGTGTGGTAGGAGAGATATGGTGTGTGATAGGAGAGATGTGTGTGGTATGAGAGATATAGTGTGTGGGAGACGAGAATTGGTGTGTCGCAGGAGAGATTAGGTGCTCTAAAGTAAATATCTTCTTCTCCGTTCATGACGTCATTCAGACTAGTTCTCCGGACTCACTTATGAAGGCAGCTGTCTGTTTTAGTGATTTGATTGACAAGTTGAGTTTATTCTCCTGGGAGGTGGGTGTAGACCACATTGTCTTCCTCAGGTCCTCAGGTCTGTGTACTTGGGGACAGTCCTGTAGAACATATTTTGTCGTTATGTTATCCAGGGTACAGTGGCATTAACTGCTATATAGTTCTTGTTTTTAGCTTTCTGAACATTTGTTCAAAATTTGATCTGAAACATTGATTTGTGGTTTCTCATTCTGTTGTAGCTAGTTCGTGGGTGAATTTTGATGCCTTGATTTCTCTTTGACAGTTGGAGGTATCCGTTTGTCTCGTTACACTTTGACCGTCTTGTTCATGAAAAATGAACTGACTATTGATGGTGGATCTGGCTTTCAGCAATTTTTATTTATTTATTAATTTATTTATTTTGACGGCCGTTAACTAGGTCGAACTTCAGTGCAAGCCACATTGGCAGCATGGGCGACAATTTCAAACGACATCACTGAAAAGAGAGTGCTCACGGTCACGTTAACCTTTAATTCACTTGAATAAATCGAAACAACTTATAGAAAACAGTCAAAACATTACAAAAACAAAGAAAATCAATGTGCAGTAACATAGCGAAATTACACCAAATTAGAAAGTAACAGACTTTAAACATCTGGGATCACATTCTATGAAGATGGTAAATTCGATAAAGAAATAGACATCCGATGAACATACGCAAACCAAATATTGCGACAGCTATCCCATTACTTCAACACAAACCAAATATTAGGACAGCTATCCCCTATACTTCAACACAAACCAAATATTGCGACAGCTATCCCCTATACTTCAACACAAACCAAATATTGCGACAGCTATCCCCTATACTTCAACACAAACCAAATATTGCGACAGCTATCCCTATACTTCAACACAAACCAAATATTAGGACAGCTGTCCCCAATACTTCAACAGAAACCAAATATTAGGACAGCTATCCCCTATACTTCAACACAAACCAAATATTGTGACAGCTATCCCTATACTTCAACACAAACCAAATATTAGGGCAGCTATCCCCTATACTTCAACACAAACCAAATATTAGGACAGCTATCCCCTATACTTCAACACAAACCAAATGTTAGGACAGCTATCCCCTATACTTCAACACAAACCAAATATTAGGACAGCTATCCCTTATACTTCAACACAAACCAAATATTAGGAAAGCTATCCCTATACTTCAACACAAACCAAATATTAGGACAGCTATCCCCCTACTCTTCAACACAAACCAAATATTAGGACAGCTAATATACTTCAACAAAAAACAATACCTAACCCCACCAAGAAACATCTTATTCTGAGTATATTCATTCCCGCATTGTGCTAGCGATGCCAAACATGGTCATTTACGACTAAGCATACAATAAAGATTGTCAACACAGAGATAAGATGTCTGAGAAAAGCGGTTATAATGACCATAAAGGACAGAATGAGAAGTGATAGTATAAGAGAACGAGTAAGGTTTGAAATAATCTTAATCTGCGCACAGAAACAAACAAATAAACTGGTTCGTCAAATTGGGAAGAATGCCTTGTGATTCCTTGTCACAGAACGTGTACATTACAAGAGAAGAGTACGAGTTAGGTCTAGAGAAAGATGGACAAACAACATAAATGAAACGCTACAACATTAACTGTCATTGAGTGAGGGCGCTAAAGGGGCGTAAACTAAAACTTTGTATCTTCCTCGAAATAGTGGGGCGCCTCGGTAGCCTAGTTGGGGAAACAACCCAACTGGACTACCGACGTTCAGACAACCCGTGTTCGATTCCCGCTAGAAGAAGTGTGAAGTGTACTCGTGGTTGGAAAAAAAATACCCTATTGGTCGACCCAGCTGTTGGAAGAAATGGGTAACAGGGTATTACTCTGGGAAGGTAAGGAATGTCGCCTCGCATCGTGAGTTTCGATGCTTGAAGCGACACTATCCAGAAGTCTCCGAACACTTCTGGATAGGCGGCCGAGCACATATGGGTGGAAACTAGCGTGCTAAGACACAGGAACGAGTAAAGAGGAAGTGAAGGAAGAAAGAAAGAAGGTAAGAAAGGAAGAAAGAAGGTAAGAAAGAAAGAAGGTAAGAAAGAAAGAAAGAAAGAAAGAAAGAAAGAAAGAAAGAAAGAAAGAAAGAAAGAAAGAAAGAAAGAAAGAAAGAAAGAAAGAAAGAAAGAAAGAAAGAAAGAAAGAAAGAAAGAAAGAAAGAAAGAAAGAAAAAGATGTGAAGTAAAATAAACTAATGATAGAACGAAAGCCAAAGCAAAGTAAATTAACAATATGTTTTCTATTTTAAGCCCATGGATTTCGCATGAAGTTCTGCGGTCACCCCGCCTGCTGTCATGTCTGGACCGCTACCCGCAGAGCGCACTAATGAAACGCAACAAGATGCGGCCTTTCAGGACATTCCGTCAGCGTTTGATGTCAAGACATCCAAATTCAAACCGCAATAAATGTGTACTTTGTTCGCGAATTGGGCAGGACGCAAACTAAAGGGTTCTAATCTAATAGCGGACATAAGTAGTGGTTTATTGCGCAGTGATTCCGTCGATTAGAGGCTGCCATTTTAAGTGTTGTACGTCATGAATAGAGAGCCAATCATATGCTCCCGTTTGTGAAGCGTCCAGTAAAGGCACTTCCGGTCTGATCATAGCACGCAAGTCTGGAATCGTAGAGAAGATGTCTGCTGTTAGTTCATTGAGTGTCAGCATTTTTTCCCTTCTGTTAGAGTTCCCCCTATCTCTTCATTAGTTCACTAAATTATAGTTCCTACCATGTTGGTACTTCTGCCCTGGAGCATAGTTTATCGTGGCCATTAATTATTTAACTATTTGAATAGTTCCTATGAGGGAAAAGCTCGCAACAGCAGCCGGCCTGACGTAGTCAGCGACTCAAAGTTTGTTCAGGATCGGTGATCATGGCTTTGTCCAGGATCGGTGAGCCAGAACCATTGAGATCCTTCTCCACCTTTTCGCGGTGCCTCTAGTATTGGACTAACTAGTCCAGTCTGACCAAGTGAGTAGGAATCGAAATGGAAGGCAATCTGGTACTCAGAAACGAAGGCGGATGTGTTAGGCTAAAAGGTGCAATTATCGAAGTTTTTACAGCAAACATCAACACAACGGAATCCCCAAGGAAACAGACAAAGAGGAAGACCAAAATATTATTGAAGAAGACAGATGGAAGCAATGAATGAAGTATGATCTTAAAGGAATGACAAGAAACAGAACGGCTTGGAAAGTGCTTGTCGAAGACCTATGCTCCACGTTGAGTTGAAAGGTAATAGAAGATCAACACAACGCATTACGTCCACCCTCCTTTTAAGGCCGGATGATGAAGAAGGGTAACTCGCGTTGGGTCGGAATCGGTGAACCATAACTGTCCAAGAGAGCAATTATTTCTTTATTCAGCGGGTGGACCCAAGAGGGGGAGAAAGAGAATAGTTCCTGTGTCCCGACATTAGTTCCTCGTCAGGTAAAGTTCATATTATAACATCATTACTTCACTGCCAACATAACTCTGGAACTTCTGGTCAATATGGCAGATAGGCGGCAGGAACCGTTAAAGGCTCTGAAAAATGTTCCTTGTTGCAGTTTCTTCATATTTCAAGTCTGGCTTGCTGTCGGAGCTACTGAGTTAAGTGCTCTGTGCACACCGTGAGCTGTGTGTTTCATCAGTTTTGATCATGCTCCAATATTCCGATTGCTTACGATAAATGATGCTATCGTATGACGGGGAACATATGGCTGTGTTCACTTTCTGTGCGGTTTCGTCTTATGTCTTTTGGTGTCTGCTGAGACTACTATGATGGGGACTGCAGCTACCTTTCTTTGTTTGGGAGATGAGACATTAATTCGGATGATTCCACTGGCACGGGCGGTTGAGGAATTATGGATGTTAATTCGTTTGCAGTGATACCGGGGCCTTCCATAACTATAACTATAACTATAACCACAACATAACTATATATAGTCTACAATAAACATTCTTTATATATAGTTCTCCGTATCCCATTATTAGTTTTCAACCACTAATGCAAGTTCTACCAATAAGACAGAAGTTATCAACATTGAACAAGAAACAGAACATCAACGTAGCGATTGATGGGAGGCAGTTAAAACAGGTGTAGGCATTTAGATGCCTTGGAAGTCTACGGACAAACAACAATTCACAAACAGCCGAAATAGACTTAAGATGCAAATAACGCTTGTTAAATCATTGGACAGATATCGCTATTATTTTCCAACAAGGAAATAACTCTATTACAAGCTATCTCTGATCGTCATCCGCCCTTAAAAAGACGTTAACTGGACGTAAATGAGTTGTGTTGATGTTTTTAGCAAAAATGTGATATTTGAGCGTTTCGGTCCAACACATCCGTCTTAAGCAGGGCATTTTTGTGTACCGGGTTTGCCTTGTCTCGCGATCCCTACTCGCTGGGCCAGACTAGACTACTTAGTCTATTACTAGAGGCACCGAGAAGAGGTGGCATTTTTATATGGATGGTTGTGGATCTTGGCGAAAGCCATCATGTATGAATCGCTGGCAACTTCAGCTCTGTTCATGTCTCCAGCCTTTGCCTCCAATGTTGTACTTTAATTTTGATGTAATTTTACGGAAATTTGATGCAATTTACGGAAATTACAGAAAAATGTACATTTTTCTTGCTAAAAGTTATACAAGGAAGGATTCAGAATAAAATCAATACGGAATTAGATGAGCAGCAATTTGGATTTAGGAAAAATAGCGGGACAGAGTCCTGCACTACCAAAGGAGGATTAAAACGTCTCCTTTCCTCCGCTAGTCTTCGGGACATCCTTGGGCAAGGTGGAGCTCCCGTTCAGCCCCCCCCCCCCTCTATCAGGGTTATGTGAAGCTATTGGAGCAGGTGGTGGATGGTGTTGTGGGAGCAGCCGACATGTAGTACTGGTTATGGTCCCCACACCGCGATGGCAGGCAGAGGATCTCATGTATAGAGACAATGGATGCGATCTCCGACTAGTACAGTCACTGCCAAGAAGGAAAGGAATGGCAAACTACCGTCTTATATTGCCTCGACTAATCATGACAAACCACAAATTTATATTTACAGCTAACGACGTTAATGGGGACTTCACAGCCACCTCGTCCGGTTGGAGCGTCATGTACTACAGGTGACACCCGATCGTCATCATGCTACTGTATGCAAGATCAAAAATAAAGAGACACTAGCAATAGGAACTTGGAACATTAGATCAGCATTCCAAGTTGGTAAAATAGAAAACATCAGTCTAGAAATGAAGAGAATGAAATTGAACATCTTGGGACTATGTGAAATGAGATGGACAGGAGCATGATTATTACAACGCGACAGTGGAAATGTAATTTAATCTGGAGGAACCACACACGAAAGAGGAGTAGGCTTCATGCTAGATAGAGAAAGAAGCATAACAGTGAAAGGATTTTAGCCAGTATCAGACAGAATTCTGCTAGTAAAATTGAGAGGTAGACTAATGGATATCAACATAATTCAAGTTTATGCACCAACAAGTAATAGCGAAGAAGAAGACATTGACACTTTTTTATGAAAAGCTAGAGGCGACAACGGAACAGTGTAAATCCCAAGAAATAACTATTATATTAGGGGATTTCAACGCAAAGATAGGAACAGCTAAAGTGCAAAATGTGACTGGGGGGCATGGCCTTGGAGAGACGAATGATAGAGGGGATAGATTGGGCAAAGACAAATGAAATGATTATGAGTAACATCTTGTTCAAACAACACCCTAGGCGACTATGGACATGGCAAAGACAAAAAAGTACACAATCAAGTTTATTTTATACTGGTACAGAGAAGATTCAGGAATGGACTAACATCTGTTAAAACAAGGCCAGGAGCAGATTGCAATAGTGACCATGTACCAGTAGTTGGAAAGAAAAGAATGAAACTGCGGAAGGCACAGAAATCCCCAAGAAATATAAAATTAGAACTAGATATGCTAAGAGTAGATAAACAGATGAGTGATAAGTACAGCACGATAGTACACAATAGATATAATGATATTGAGAAAATACAGGACATCCAGGAACAGTGGGGAATGCTCAAACAATCAATTCAGCAAACATTAAAAGAAATAATACCAGTGACTAAAAGAATCAACAAAAAGAAATGGATGACAGAAGAAATATTACAACTAATGGACGAAAGAAGAAAACATAAGAAAGAAGAACGGACATACAAAATATTGCACAAAGAGATCCAAAACAAGTGCAGGGAAGGAAAGGAAGGATGGTTAAAACAGAAATGTGAAGAAATGGAAAAACAACAAAAGAAAGACTCAAAATGTATGCACAATCAGTTAAATGAATTAACAGGAAGAGAAGAAGTCAAAGTTTCAGGATGTGTGAAATCAAAGAAAGGAAATATAATAATGGGACAGGAGAAGACAATGGAAAGATGGACAGAATATATCAGTCAACTCTGTGATGATGAAAGACCAGGATTAAGCAATTCAAACAAAGACACAGGACCACCAATATTGCAGAGTGAAGTGGATGAGGCATTTCAACACATGAAGAGAGGCAAAGCTCCAGGTCCCGACAATATAACAATCGAAGAAATAAATGCATTAGGAGAGCTGGGAGTACAAGTCATAACAAAACTACTCAATGACATATATAACACTGGACACATACCTGAAGATCTACTAAAATATATCTTTGTAGCCATACCGAAGAAGTCAGGCGCCACTGATTGTGAAGACCATCGCACTATTAGTCTCATGAGCCATATGACTAAAATATTACTAAGAATCGTCATGAGACGTGTAAGGAACAAAATAAAACCAGAAATAAGTGAGCAACAATGTGGATTTGTGGAAGGAAAGGGCACCAATAATGCAATATACATCTTAAGAACATTGATAGAAAGATCTAAAGAGGTAAAGAAAGATCTATATATGTGCTTTATAGACTACACGAAAGCATTTGACAAAGTAAAGCATGTGGAAATAATCAATATGCTGGAGAAATTAAACATTGATGGTGGCAAGGATCTGCGAATCATAAAAAAACATGTACTGGCAACAAACAGCAGCTATACGAATTAACAACCAAACAGGACAATTTCAATTCATAAAACAAGGAGTCAGACAAGGCTGTGTTCTGTCGCCGGATTTGTTTTCACTTTACAGCAAACATATTATGAGATCAATAGTAGACAAAAAAAAGGAATTGAAGTCAACGGTCACAACATAAATAATTTACGATATGCAGATGACACTGTCTTGATAGCAGAGACAGAGAATGAGCTACAAGAAATGATAGATATAATAGTAAAAGAAAGCAACAAGAAAGGTCTCAGTCTGAATAGTAAGAAAACAGAAGTAATGGTTATATCGAAGAAACAATCATCACCATCATGCAGCTTAAAAATAAACAAGACAAATCTGAAACAAGTGCAACGTTTCAAATACTTGGGCACAAAAATAACATGAGATGGGAGATGCAACTCAGAAATAAAAATCAGAATACCTCAGGCCAAAATAGCATTTCAGAAAATGAAAAATATCTTATGCAACAAATCTATGTCAATATAGTACAATATAGAAATCTCAATATAGAAATGAGAAAGAGAGTTCATTGTTGTTATATAGAACCAGTTCTGACCTATGAAAGCGAATCATGGACAGTAGACAAACAAATGAAAAGACTATTAGAGGCCACAGAGATGGGATTTCTCAGAAGAATGTTGACAGTTCTCTGGACAGCTAAAAAGACCAATGAGAAAGTTCTCAAAGAGGCCAACACAAAAAGGGAGCTCTTAAAAAACATCAGAAAGAATCAATCAATATTTTTTGGGCACATCATGAGAAGAGGAAAGTTGGAATACTTGGCTACAACTGGCAAAATAAAAAGAAAGAGTGATCGCGGACGACAAAGAGAGAAAATACTGGATAGCTTGGTGTCATGGCATGGAAAACAGTCAACAACAGAACTCATACAATGCACTGTGGATAGAAGATTGTGGAAGGACATGATCGCCAACGCAAACCGGTACAGCACATGATGATGGTGATGATGAGCGGGACAAAAGAAGCCATATTCTGCATGAGAACATTAATTGAAAAGTACATAGAAGTAAACAAACCAATATATGCCTGCTTTATAGACTACACCAAAGCTTTTGATAGAGTACACCACAAACAACTTATAGAATGCCTAAAAGAGATACATCTAGATGACATGGACATACGACTAATATGTAATCTATACTGGGAGCAAACAGTAATAATAAAATATAACAAAGAGAACTCTACACCCATTGATATAAAAAGAGGAGTAAGACAGGGATGCATCCTATCACCAAGCTTGTTCAATCTATACACTGAGCAAATCTTAAAAAAACATCACAGAGATGCCGGGCCTACAAATTAATGGAAAGATAATCAATAACCTAAGATATGCTGACGATATTGTACTACTAGCAGAAAATACTAAAGATCTACAACAATTACTTAATGTAATAAACATGACAAGCAAAAAATATGGACTAGATATGAATATCAAAAAGACTAAAACTATGATCATAAACAAAGAAAATTCTCAAAACCCACAAGTGGATATCAAAATTGAAGGAATAGGGAGACAGTTCAGAACTACAACTACCTTGGACATAATATAACCAGTGATGGAAGATATAAAACTGAAATAAACAAAAGAATAGGAATGACAAAAAGTAATTTTAATGTCATGAAGAACATACTAACATCAAAACAAATAACACCAGGGCTAAAACTAAGAATAACAAAATGTTACATCTTCTCAAAATTCCTATATGGTGCAGAAACATGGACATTAGACAAGAAAACAGAACAGAGAATTGAAGCCTTTGAAATGTGTACATGTAGAAGAATAGGTAGAATTGGATGGAAGGAAAAGAAAACAAACGATGAAGTCTTAAAACAACTAAAAATGAAAAGAGAACTACTAAGCACAATTCAAACAAGACAAATGCGATTTTTGGACCATGTTAAAAGGCACAACAACCTACTAAAAGTAATCCTGGAGGGGAAAATACAAGGTAAAAGAGGCAGAGGCAGACCAAGACTAACATGGACGAGTAACATCAAAAGATGGACAAATCAGCCTATGACAACCTGCACCATCAAAGCAAGAGACAGAGCAGAATGGCGCTCCATGGTAGCCAACCTCCGTTGCGGAGACGGCACTCGATGATGATGATGAATTTTACGGTAACACATACACAAATACATACAGAAACACTGATGATTCTCATATCATCATCATGATCATTGAGTGCCATCCCCGAGTCAAAGTTTGGCTACAATGGAGCGTAATTTCGCTCTGTCACTTGCTTTGATAGTTCTGGTTGTCACCGGCTGACTTGTCCATTTGATTGCGCTCACTTGCCAGCTTTCACCTCTGGCAAAGTCCCTTGAGACCAGGAACTGAATTTTGCGTGTTAATCCGTTTTTTCCCAGGAAGCCGTGCGTACAGGGGTCTCTTGCCGCACAGGCAGATAACTTCGTTTTTGGAGGTACTCATATATTTCCGTCGATGAGTAATTAATGTTCCAAACTAGGCCTAAGTGCTGAGACAAGGGGTGGTTGCCGCAGAGAGAAATTACAAATTAAAACAACAACTGGTTCAGCCGGGATTTGGGAAGCTGCAATAGCTCAGTGGTTAGTGAACTAGACTACAATGGACAAGAAGCCGGATTCGATCCTAATCGATGGCTTCCTGGCTCACCCAGCCTTAAATGGGTACCGGATTTTTATGGGAAAGTAAAGCGGCACGGTGTAATACCTACCACATTACTCCAAAAATCATGTGCCGATGGTCTATACAATGTATGGTCGCTAACACCATATCTCTTATAAGCAACTTGGCGTGAAGGGAATCTTTACTTAACGGGATTTGAACTCACAACCTCTCTGTCATGAGACAATCCTCCATCCATCTTTTGACTCGTCCATGTTAATCTTGGTCGGCCTCTGCCTCTTATACCTTGTATTTTCCCTCCCAAAATTACTTTTAGTAGACTGCTGTGCACCAAAAATCTAATTTGTCTTGTTTTAATTGTGTTTAGTAGTTCTCTTTTCATTTTAACTGTTTTAAAAAATTAATCATTTGTTTCCTTTTTGTTCAATCCAATTCTTTCCATTCTTCTATAAATCCACATTTCAAAGGCTTCAATTTTCTCTTCTGTTGTCTTGTCTAATGTCCATGTTTGTACACCATAAAGGAATGTTGAGAAGATATAACATTTTTCTACGATTCTTATATGCTCTACTTTTTTTTCCCGCTGAATGTTGCAATTTCATAGACTAGCAACACACACATCACACACACACACACACACACAGTAAAGATCTATAAGAAGTCTCACAGGCTGGCTGCATTTGTTCTGATGAACAAAGCCATTATTGTTCAGCATTGTCAAAGTAATCAGCTCTCTGCTGTTGGTTACACGCCACTGTCACACTAACAGCATTGTTCTTTGCGCCCGTTATTGATCTCATGTCACAATGGTTCAAGCCACTCGACGACATAGACATGAGAAATGCCATGAATGCATTCAATGCTAGAATCCAGAATGCTGAAGTGTCCAGGGATTGGATATGCGATTGTTTGCAGCCGGCGCGGACAAAGACCAGGCGCTAATTAGTAAGTATCGCGTGATCACTTCGCAGAACGTGCGTGGCTAATTCCTGGAAAAGAAAGTGACTCGGGGAGTTATTTCTGGCCTTGAACTTCTGAAGGTGTTTTTATCAAATACTCTTGATAGTTGCACACTAACGATGGTGACATGGTCTATTCTATTCTATTCTATTCTAGTCCAGTCTATTCTACTCTATTTTATTCTATCAATTGAACCACTTTCATTGCAGTCAGGAACTCCCCATATCCGCTCCACCACTTGTCACAGCATTTCCCAAATCGCATCGGTAAGTTCCGTTGACAAGGTCGCTCCGTACACGTCCTACTCGACTACCTAGACAACTATTTCACATCTCCTGAGTCGCCTTTTACGACATGTGGCAGGTAACAGTGGCTATATTCTTTTCAAACACTCTTGGTTGTTGCACACTAACGTTGGAGTAATGCTGACATTCGTAAAAAAAAAATATGCAGGAAAGGGTAGAATTCAAGGAGAAAATGGTGGCTGCAATTATACATCTGAAGGACACAAGCAAAAGAGTTGAAATTGGGTGAATATTGCTGGGCTTGGTCACCGCTCGAATTGATCGATAGTAATACTTTGTGAGCTGGATGGATTTCATTAACGGGTTGACCAATTTTTGACCTGATTTGATCGTTAAGTCTCTACTCTCTCTCTCTCTCTCTCTCTCTCTCTCTCTCTGCGATCAGGACTCAATCAGAGTAGGATTCCAGACTCTCACATGAAGTCAGCTGTCAGGTTAAGTGTGTTGATCGCCCCCACAAGGCAGATCCACTCTGATTGAACACCCGTTAAAACGTTGCACTGTGTTCTGCGCCAGTGGCCCAGTGCATCCGATTTCAGCCAGCATTTTATTCAGGTTTGCATTCCTTAGCCTTTGATTGTCCCCAATCTTCCTGCAAGGCAGCAGATGATCTTTTCTGTAGGGGGATTCTGCCCTTAGATGGTCGGCCTTCCCAGGTTTACGAGCACCATCTGCCCGAGTGGCAGATCGTTAAGTGAATCTAAACGTATTTTCATGTCCAGTTCTGTCACCATATTGGTCACTCCTAACGGGTCTGTTCTAATTGTATCTTCTTCATCTTCGAATCCCTTCAGGGGATGAGGTATACCTACAACACTCGGACAAATCAACAAATAGTCAACAACAATAAAAAAAAGGTACAAAGAATAATCGACAGCCCATAGCAGGATCCAATCCGTACTCCTTCACACAGCGCCATGCCTCGAGAGAATCTGCGTTACTGTACACTACCAACTAAAGTAAAAGTAAAGTACCCCCGTCACGCCAAGTGGCGTATAAGGAAATATGGTGTTAGTGACCCTATATTTTACAGACCTTCGGCACATGATTTTTGGGGTAATGGGGTCGGTATTACGCCCGTGTTGTTTTACTTTCCCAGAAAAAAAATCCGGTACCCATTTTAAGGCTGGGTGAACCGGAAGCTGTCGGTTGCGATCGAACCCTACCCCTTGTCCTTTGTAGTCCAGTTCACTAACCACTGAGCTATTGCGGCTCCCTACTACCAACTAAGCAACCTAAAAAAGATGATATCATTGGCGATGTCTTTCAAGCATGTGTAGTCATGACGATAGCGTAGAGTTACGAACACAACTCGGGAATAAATTGTATATCTGTATTTTCTTATTGCGACAAGTATCTCCCGGTAGGGCTGAATACTTGCGTTGTAGACAAACAGTTATAGGACGAAAGAACACAAATAGTTTCCTGTGGTCTAGCCTTGAGACAAATAATAATAAATGAATATTATTACTGAGGGAAACATTCCGAGGCGATAGATCAACGAATCACTTCACGGAACGAGGTATACCTACAGCAATCGGACAAAATCAACAAATAATCTGTATTAAAAAAATATTTAAAATAAACAACATAAAAAGAAGAAAGAACAATAGACAGCCCGAAGCAGGATCTTTAAGAACATGAAAATTTTCTTCGTGGCGTTCATCCGTTAATTGGGCATGGATACATTGTGTTTACGACAAAGTCGAAGTATCTACGCCTTTAGACCCGATCCGCACGTTTTCGGGATGGATAGATTAGCCTAACAATGTGTCCGGACAGCGCTAATTTGTTGGCCAGCTCTTCTCGACTGTTAACACTTTCCAGCACACAATGTGCGCATTCCAGCTGGAACGTTTCCAAAGTGAAGGAACGCACATTTTTGTCTGCAAGTTACAGCTGGGATGACATTGCGAACCGTCAGCAATGACGTTCTCGGAAAATGGAGGCGTGAAGTTTTGAAATGAAAACGTTAAAGTTAAAACATAGGCTTGCGGTAAACAATCAATCTGTGTAATATAGAAACGTTAAAGTTAAACATAGCCCTTGCGGTAAACAATCAATCTGTGTAATATAGAAACGTTAAAGTTAAAACATAGCCTTGCGGTAAACGATCAATCTGTGTAATATAGAAACGTTAAAGTTAAAACATAGCCTTGCAGTAAACAATCAATCTGTGTAATATAGAAACGTTAAAGTTAAAACATAGGCTTGCAGTAAACAATCAATCTGTGTAATATAGAAACGTTAAAGTTATAACATAGCCTTGCGGTAAACGATAAATCTGTGTAATATAGAAACGTTAAAGTTAAAACAAAGCCTTGCGGTAAACAATCAATCTGTGTAATATAGAAACGTTAAAGTTAAAACAAAGCCTTGCAGTAAACAATCAATCTGTGTAATATAGAAACGTTAAAGTTAAAACAAAGCCTTGCGGTAACCGATCAATTTGTGTAATATAGAAACGTTGCATGCTGGAAGATGAAAGTCAGAAAGTGTACCATTCTTTCATTTTCCTCTCGGACGAAGACAGTACATGGGGCGGAACTCATAGTTCTCCATAATTTACATTTCCTGCTAGTTCTTGGTTCCTTTCTTTTTCTTTGGTTTAGTCTTCCCAAGTAATTGTTTTGCCTAGCGATTCTCTTAGTCTGCCGTATTTTCTTTTTACAGATGGTTTCCACATGAACGCCTGTCAGGGAAGTCTTTCTTCACTAATTCTCAGCACATGACCGATGTATTTCCTTCTTCTTATAAAGCTCGATATGTTTTCTTGTTTAGAATCATCTTTTATCTGTTCATTCGAAATATAATCTTTCCAGCTTATGTTTGAGATCCATCGTAGACTTTGTATGCAAAGACAATTACAATGGGATAATTGCGGGAATTAATTATTTTTTGGCTGAAAACCTCATAAAGAAACTCGCCTAATGGAAATAATTTTTTGAAAGAAAACATAAATATATGCTGAAATATATAATTTATTTGGGAGCCGCCATAGCTCAGTGGTTAGTGAACTGGACTGCAAAGGATAAGAGGTCGGATTCGATCCTGATCGACGGCTTCCAGGTACACCCAGCCTTAATGAGTACCGGATTTTTTTCTGGGAAAGTGAAGCGGCACCGACCACATTACTCCAAAAATCATGCGCCGAAGATGTGTAAAAATTATGGTCACTAACACCATATTCCATATACGCCACTTGGTGTGACGGGCCACTTTACTTTTACTTTTATATAATTTATTTAATTTCCTCTTTCTGTCGTCACTCCAACGATTATAAAATAAATGAATCGACCTCTTCGTCATCCGCTCTTAAAGGGTCGTTAAATGGGCGTAGACAAGCTATGACATGGTTTGCAATAGAATTGTGATATCGGCGTCTTTCGGTCCAGTACATCCGACTACAGCTTTTTATTTTTGAGTACCCGGTAGCCTTGCCTCTTCGATCCCTACTCGCTTGGCCAGGCTAGACTGGTTCGTTTGTTTCTGAAGGCACCACGAAGTGGTGTGGTTGGTTCTGGATTGTACTGGTTCACCAGTATGGTGGAAACAATCAGATATGAGTCGCTGACAGCTTCAGCTCTATTGTTGACTTGTGGTTTTTCTCTCCCCCCCCCCCCCCACATAACGCGAAAATTATTTTTCGTTCTTGTGGCGCCCCCTTGAGTTGGCGTCCCTAGTCTCGGCACGCCTGGCCTGCCATTGAGCCGATCCTGCAGACTTGTATCTGTCAGGACAGTTACGGACAGGAGACAAAGCAGACGGACATATGTCATATCAATTACATGCAATAGACAAGACAAGTGGACATATGTCATATCAATTACATGCAATAGACAAGACAAGTGGACATATGTCATATCAATTACATGCAAGAGACAAGACAAGTGGACATATGTCATATCAATTACATGCAAGAGACAGGCGGATATATGTCATATCAATTACATGTAAGAGACAAGACAGGCGGATATATGTCATATCAATTACATGCAAGAGACAAGACAGACGGACATACGTCATATCAACTACAGACAAGAGACAAGACAGACGGACGTACGTCATATCAACTACAGACAAGAGACAAGACAGACGGACGTACGTCCTATCAACTACAGACAAGAGGTTAGACAGACGGACGTACGTCATATCAACTACAGACAAGAGACAAGACAGACGAATGTACATCATATCAACTACAGACAAGAGGTTAGACAGACGGACGTACGTCATATCTACTACAGACAAGAGACAAGACAGACGGACGTACGTCCTATCAACTACAGACAAGAGACAAGACAGACGGACGTACGTCCTATCAACTACAGACAAGAGACAAGACAGACGGACATACGTCATATCAACTACAGACCAGGGATGAGACAGACAAACAAAGTCTGTTGGTGGCTGGCTCAACGTCACTTCTGCACATAAAAATAAAATAACGCTTTAACGGCCGAAATGTGACATTTGATAAGAAACAAAAACACATTGGTGGCTATAAGATCAGGCTAATACACAATCCTGTGGTATCAGTTTTCTATACGCTTGCAGAACATGGACACTTGCAGCACTTGGGCATCTCTAACTTAGTTCGTATCACAAATGTTATCGCAAGGTTTTGGGCATCTCTAACTTAGATCGTATCACAAAAGTTATCGCAAGGTTTTGGACATCTCTAACTTAGATCGTATCACAAAAGTTATCGAAAGGTTTTGGGCATCTCTAACTTAGATCGTATCACAAAAGTTATCGAAAGGTTTTGGACATCTCTAACTTAGATCATATCACAAATGTTATCGCAAGGTTTTGGGCATCTCTAATTTAGATCGTATCACAAAAGTTATCGAAAGGATTTGGGCATCTCTAACTTAGATCGTATCACCAAAGTTATCGAAAGGTTTTGGGCATCTCTAACTTAGATCGTATCACAAAAGTTATCGAAAGGTTTTGGGCATCTCTAACTTAGATCGTATCACAAAAGTTATGGCAAGGTTTTGGGCATCTCTAACTTAGATCGTATCACAAAAGTTATCGAAAGGTTTTGGGCATCTCTAACTTAGATCGTATCACAAAAGTTATCGAAAGGTTTTGGGCATCTCTAACTTAGATCGTATCACAAAAGTTATCGAAAGGTTTTGGGCATCTCTAACTTAGATCGTATCACAAAAGTTATCGAAAGGTTTTGGGCATCTCTAACTTAGATCGTATCACAAAAGTTATCGAAAGGTTTTGGGCATCTCTAACTTAGATCGTATCACAAAAGTTATCGAAATGTTTTGGCCATCATTAACTTAGATCGTATCACAAAAGTTATCGAAAGGTTTTGGGCATCTCTAACTTAGATCGTATCATAAATGATAACGTTTGTAACAAGATTGAAGTATTTGGAGTACGTGGTGATGATCTTTTGGTTATTGTGAAGAAACGAAAACAAATCAAATTCAACAGAAGTGAGATAGAGAGTTAATCGGTGCTCTATAGAGCTAATTCTGACCTATGGAAGCGAAACATGGACAGCAGGCAAACAAATGAAAAGTCGATTAGAGGCCATTGAGATGGGATTTCTCAGAAGAATGTTGAGAGTTCCCTGGACAGGTAAAAAGACCAACGAGGACATTCTCAAAGAGGTCAACACAAAAAGGGAACTCCAAAAATCATCAGAAAGAAACATTTTTCATGCACATCATGAGAAGGCGAACGTTAGAATACCTGGTTACAACCGGCAAAATACCGGGTAAGAAAGATCTCGGACGACAAAGAGAGAAGATAGTTTGGTGTCATGGCATGGAGAACAGTCAAATACGGATTTGATACGATGTGCGGTGTTTAGAAATTTGTGGAAGAACATGATCGCCTACTAAGACCAACATTATGAGAATTAATGCAGTTGGCAATAACCAAATAAAACTAGGAGAAATACCTCTACTAGACGTACAATCTTACATATATCTGGGCAGTAATATAGATAAAGAGGGAGGAACAGAAAATGATACCAAAATAAGGGTATCAAAAGCAAGAGGAGCTTTCATTGCACTAGGAAACATGGAAATCCAAAGAAATTAGGCTAAATACAAAAATAAAAATTTTCAACTCCAATGTTAAGTCGGTCCTATTATATGGCTGTGAAACATGGAGAATAACAAAATTGACAATCACGAAGGTACAATTTTTTATTAATGGATGCTTGCGCAGAATAAAGGGATGGAAATGGCAGGACAAAGTCACTAACGTGGAATTATGGAAATGTACCGGTCAAATACCAGTGGATAAAGAGATACAGCGAAGACGATGGCGATGGATAGGACACACACTACGGAAGCCAACTGAGAGTATTACACAACAGGCCCTTTTTTGGAATCCCCATGGGAAAAGACAAAGAGGAAGACCAAGGAATTCTTGGAGAAGACAGATCGAAGCAGAGATGAAGATGATGGGGAAGACATGGAATGATCTTAAAAGAATTGCAAAAAACAGAATGACTTGGAAAGTGTTTGTTGAAGACCTATGCTCCACTGGGAGCTAAAAGGTAGAAGAAGAAGAGGATGATCGCCTACGTCAAACGGTACGGCACTTATGATGATGATGATGATGATGAAGATGATGATTTTAATAATTTAAAGTGATTAAATTCATCCCCTCTGATGTTGTCTATGACAGATGACGCTCTCGGCTTAAATCTTGACGGAACGATCAGAACAGCTGTGAAAGGGACACAACTGTTGATGCATTGTTTGTATAAAAAATTTAAAAAATATCCTTCCGGCATTTTTACATTACTGAAGTCTACCAGGGGAAAAATTGGAGAGTTTGGGGAGGGGGTGTTGCACGGAAAGAACATAGACCGCGTGTAAACACATGCGGTCACTGCGAGATGTTCAGGTCTGAGTTTGTATTTCACCCTTGTGAAAGAATGTTTACCCTTCTGGGATTCGAACGCGAATTATCCTGATTTTGGAGTCCGACAAGTTATCGATTCAGCCACCCGCTCTCCAAGGTTTGCAAACGTTTTTGGTAGGCAAGAAATTGCTCGCGCTGTTGAGACTTCCGGAAGATGGCGACAATTGGTCGCAGACTCTTTTAGAGAGCGTCATCACTAAACCAGTTTTTCGATGTTTAACAGTTTTTTTTTTATGTTTGACATTTTTTTAAATGTTTGACAGCTGTTTATGTTTGACAGTTTGCTTTTTATGTTTGGCATTTTGTTTTTTTTTATGTTTGACAGTGTTTTTTTATGTTTGACAGCTTGTTTTTTATGTTTGACAGTGTTTTTTTATGTTTGGTATTTTGTTTTTTATGTTTGACAGTTTGTTTTTTTATGTTTGGCATTTTGTTTTTTATGTTTGACATTTTATTTTTTTATGTTTGGCATTTTGTTTTTTATGTTTGACAGTGTTTTTTTATGTTTGACATTTTGTTTTTTTATGTTTGGCATTTTGTTTTTTATGTTTGACAGTGTTTTTTTATGTTTAACAGTTTGTTTTTTATGTTTGGCAGTTTTTTTTATGTTTGACAGTGTTTTTTTATGTTTGACAGTGTTTTTTTATGTTTGACAGTGTTTTTTATGTTTAACAGTTTGTTTTTTATGTTTGACAGTGTTTTTTATGTTTGACAGTGTTTTTTTATGTTTGACAGTGTTTTTTTATGTTTAACAGTTTGTTTTTTATGTTTGACAGTGTTTTTTATGTTTGTCAGTGTTTTTTATGTTTGACAGTGTTTTTTTTATGTTTGACAGTGTATTTTTATGTTTGACAGTTTGTTTTTTATGTTTGACAGTTTGTTTTTTATGTTTGGCATTTTGTTTTTTATGTTTGGCATTTTGTTTTTTATATTTCACAGTTTGTTTTTTTATACTTGACAGTTTTTTTTTATGCTTGACAGCTTTTTTGCTGTTATTTTGTCGATTTATTCTAGTGATTTGGAATTCGAATTGACTGCGGATACTCTCTTGTCGGTGATTTCGTCTGAAATTGTCACCCACACTGTCCACTTGGCTCGCAGGGTGTTTCATCTTTGCCAGCGCCACAACCGACAACGCAAAATGGCGTCATGTGGCCATGTTTTTGCAACGACTAACGAAGTCGCTTAAACCGTGTCGGTCGCTTTGTTTGTTTTAAATATAGTGTTTTAAATGTGTGTTTTAAATGTGTGTTTTAAGTGTGTGTTTTAAATGTGTGTTTTAAATGTGTGTTTTAAGTGTGTGTTTTAAATGTGTGTTTTAAATGTGTGTTTTTAATGTGTGTTTTAAATGTGTGTTTTAAATACGCGTTTCTCTCTCTCTGTGCGATCAGGACTCAATCAGAGTAGGATTCCAGACTCTCACATGAAGTCAGCTGTCAGGTTAAGTGTGTTGATCGCCCCCACAGACAGAACATCACAATTAGAGTCTGCCAGATCCACTCTGATTGAACACCCTTTAAAACGTTGCACTGTGTTCTGCGCCAGTGGCCCAGCGCATCCGATTTCAGCCAGCATTTTATTCAAGTTTGCTTTCCTTAGCCTTTGATTGTCCCCAATCTTCCTGCAAGGCAGCAGATGATCTTTCCTGTAGGGGGATTCTGCCCTTAGATGGTCGGCCCTCCCAGGTTTACGAGAACCATCTGCCCGAGTCACTAGAGGTGACTAACACAGACATGCACACACAAAGATATGAGATGTGACTAACATAGACATGCACACAGCGATACGAAACATGACTAACACTGACACACATCAAGATATATGACACATGACTAACATTAACATGCACATAAAGATATGAGATATGACTGACATAGACATGCACACATAAAGATATGACATATGCTTAACATAGACATGCATACAAAGATATGAGATATGACCAGCATAGATATGCACACATAAAGATATGAGATGTGACTAACATAGCCATGCACACACAAGGATATGAGATGTGACAAACACAGACATGCGCACACAAAGATATGAGATATCACTAACATAAACATGCACACACAAAGATATGACACATGACTAACACATATACACACTATGATATGAGATATGACTAAACACAGACACATATAAAGATATGAGACATGATTAACACGGACACACCAAGATATGAGATATGACTAACATGACACACCAAGATATGAGCCATGGCCAGCACACACACTCACACACACACACACAAGCTAAGATATGAGCCATGGCTAGCACAGAAACACATCAAGATATGAGCCATGGCTTCACGGAATAACACCAAGAAATGAACCATGTCTAGCACAGAAACACATTAAGGTATGCATATGCTTGGGTTTGTTGTAGTCGGCAGACTCTTCTTAACGTGGGAATCATCGACATAAGAGACGCAAGCCCCAATTAACTGTTCACAGGTTTCGTTCAAACAGTTGTCCGGAGATTTGAGAGTGCAGCTTGACCCGTAAAACGTTCCCTTGCATGTACAGTTCCCGGTTGACTGTTCACAGGTGTCGTTGAAACAGTTGTCTGGACATTTGAGAGTGCAATCTGACCCGTAATACGTTCCCTTGCACGTACAGTCTGCACTTTCCGGGTCACATATGATGACACAGCCATCAGAACACGTCTGTGCGCACTGTAGCCCAAAATAACCATCGGGACAAGTGTCATTACAGGTGTAGCCAGGATGTTTACATTGTAGGCATTTTCCGGATTTTTCCTCTCATAAAGGACAGACACTAAGACAATACCTGGAGCAGTCGTGTCCATAGATCCCATGTGAACAGTTACCGTGACACATACCGATGATGACGTTGCAGCCTTTGCAACACCCACTACACACTGCACAAAAAGACCAAGAATGCCCGTCCAGACAATAGGTGTCTGTAAATGTTTGCACCTCACACACCTTCAGTGCACTGTCGGCCTGCGAAATGGTCAGTGAGAACTCAAACTTAATGTGTGCCATTGGTGCTTGTGTGTTGACTACAATAGTGTTCGCAGAAATATTAGGGTATGATATATCATTATACTGGAACACTACGCCGCCACTGTCAGAGAAATCCTTTAGAGTGGCATTCTTCACCCGAATGATAGTGCTAGCTCGATGATAGATTCGAATTGTGTGAGTCTTCTGGGGCGTGGCAAAGTTCAGATACCAGTAAACATAATTGGTTCCACTTCTCAATTGTGTGTGTGTGTGTGTGTGCAGTCATTGCCATAGGGATTGATCTTTGTTTTACCATTAACTGCGGCCTCTGGTCCACATCCGTCTCCTGTATAACAAGCATTAAATGTGTCGGTCTGGTTTGTGTTTGTATCCGGACAGTTTCACGGTAAAACTAAATGGTTCTGCCTCATGTGAAAATGAATCAAGGTTTGTAGTTAGTCAGCACGAGATTGATGTCTTCTGCTCTGGGGCTGGTCTGATCAGCAAGTTACGGATTGAAGGGGCGATAGTTGCAAATATCTGCTCCATTTACATTGGCGGGGGTCGGAATGTGGCTCTCAAACAGAACACAAACCAGACCGACACATTTAATGCTTGTTATACAGGGGACGGATGTGGACCAGAGGCCGCAGTTAATGGCAAAACAAAGACCAATCTCTATGACAATGACTGCACACACACACAATTGAGAAGTGGAACCAATTCTGTTTTCTGGTATCTGAACTTTGCCACGCCCCAGAAGACTCACACCATTCGAATCTATCATCAAGCTAGCACTATCATTCGGGTAAAGAATGCCACTTTAAAGGCTTTCTCTGACAGTGGCGGCGTAGTGTTCCAGTATAAGGATATATCATACCCTAATATTTCAGCGAACACTATTGTAGTCAACACACAAGCACCAATGGCACACATTAAGTTTGAGTTCTCACCGATCATTTCGCAGACCGACAGTGCACTGAAGGTGTGTGAGGTGCAAACATTTACAGACACCTATTGTCTGGACGGGCATTCTTGGTCGTTTTGTACAGTGTGTGGTGGGAGTAGCAAAGGCTGCACCGTCATCATCGGTACGTGTCACTTCAACTGTTCACATGGGATCTATGGACACGACTGCTCCGGGTCTTGTCTCAGTGTCTGTCCTTCATGTGAAGAAAAATCCGGAAAATGCCTACAATGTAAACATCCTGACTATACCTGTAATGACACTTGTCCCGATGGTAATTTTGGGCTAAAGTGCGCACAGACGTGTTCTGATGGCTGTGTCATCATATGTGACCCGGAAAGTGCAGATTGTACGTGCAAGGATACGTACTACAGGTCAGACTGCACTCTCAAATGTCCGGACAACTGTTTCAACGACACCTGTGAACAGTCAACCGGGAACTGTACATGCAAGGGAACGTTCTATGGGTCAGACTGCACTCTCAAATCTCCGGACAACTGTTTGAACGAAACCTGTGAACAGTTAATCGGGGCCTGCGACTCGTATGTTGATGATTCCCACGTTAAGAAGAGTCTGCCGACTACAACAAACCCAAGAATATAGATACCTTAATGTGTTTCTGTGCTAGCCATGGCTCATATCTTGATGTGTTCCTGTGCTAGCCATGGCTCATATCTTAGCTTGTGTGTGTGTGTGTGTGTGTGTGTGTGTGTGTGTGTGTGTGTGTGTGTGCTGGTCATGGCTCATATCTTGGTGTGTCATATTAGTCATATCTCATATCTTGGTGTGTCCGTGTTAATCATGTCTCATATATTTATGTGTGTCTGTGTTTAGTCATAAATCATATCTTAGTGTGTATCTGTGTTAGTCATGTGTCATATCTTTGTGTGTGCATGTCTGAGTTAGTGATATCTCATATCTTTGTGTGCATGTTTATGTTAGTCATATCTCATATCTTTGTGTGCGCATGTCTGTGTTTGTCACATCTCATATCCTTGTGTGTGCATGGCTATGTTAGTCACATCTCATATCTTTGTGGGTGCATGTTTATGTTAGTCATACCTCATATCTTTGTGTGCATGTCTGTGTTAGGCATGTGTTATATCTTTGTGTATGCATGTCTATGTCAGTCATATCTCATATCTTTATGTGCATGTTAATGTTAGTCATGTGTCATATATCTTGATGTGTGTCAGTGTTAGTCATGCCTCGTTTCGCTGTGTGCATGTCTGTGTTAGTCGCATCTCACATCTTTGTGTGTGCATGTCTGTGTTAGTCACCTCTAGTGACTCGGACAGATGGTGCTCGTAAACCAGGGAGGGCCGATCATCTAAGGGCAGAATCCCCCGACAGAAAAGATCATCTGTTGCCTTGCAGGAAGATTGGGGACAATCAAAGGCTAAGGAAAGCATACCTGAATAAAATGCTGGCTGAAATCGGATGCACTGGGCCACTGGCGCAGAACACAGTGCAACGTTTTAGTGGGTGTTCAATCAGAGTGGATCTGGCGGACTCTAATTGTAATGTTTTTTCTGTTGGGGCGATCAACACACTTAACTTAACAGCTGACTTCATATGAGGGTTGGAATCCTACTCTGATTGAGTCCTGATCACAGAGAGAGAGAGAGAGAGAGAGAGAGAGAGAGAGAGAGAATGTGTGCTTTAAATGTGTGTTTTAAATGTGTATTTTAAATGTGTGTTTTAAATGTGTGTTTTAAATGTGTGTTTTAAATGTGTGTTTTAAATGTGTATTTTAAATGTGTGTTTTAAATGTGTGTTTTAAATATGTATTTTAAATGTGTGTTTTAAATGTGTGTTTTAAATGTGTGTTTTAAATATGTATTTTAAATGTGTGCTTTAAATGTGTGTTTTAAATGTGTATTTTAAATGTGTGTTTTAAAAATGTATTTTAAATGTGTATTTTAAATGTGTATTTTAAATGTGTGTTTTAAATGTGTATTTTAAATGTGTGTTTTAAATGTGTGCTTTAAATGTGTGTTTTAAATGTGTGTTTTAAATTGTATTTTAAATGTGTGTTTTAAATGTGTATTTTAAATGTGTGTTTTAAATGTGTATTTTAAATGTGTGTTTTAAATGTGTAATTTCGAGGAAACTGAGGTAAGGAAGTGGCTGTGCACTCTCTATTGATTGGAAGTCGTTTGGAATCGTCGCATATGCCCGGATTAGGGCTGTACGGTTGTCGACCTTGTCAACAGAATTCGCTAACGCTCTTTGGAGAAAGCTGTGACATAAGTGGAGCGAATATGGGTAATTCCAGACCGCAGTGAAAATGATTCCATAAAAAGAACAGACACGCTCTATCATTCCTTCTCAAAGGCTGATATCATTCTTTGTTTGTTCATGATAAACTTGTTGTTCACGCCTATCCATCTTTTGCTGATTGAGTTCACCACTTACAATAGAGTTGCAACTTCTTTCCCAACAAGACAAACACCTAAATCTTGGCAGTAAATCTTGGCAGTAAATCTTGGCAGTAAATCTTATGTCTTGTGAAAGCATAGAGGCAGGAATGAGAGATGTTTGAAAATAAACGTAGGTCCAGAAAATGTCTTCGTCTGAGCCTCTTTCATTAAGAAACAAAAATAAACACGCAGACATGCAGACAGACAAACGGTCAGATAATAAAACAGGAAGGCATACTAAAAAAATAGACAACGAGATAGGCAGACAGATGGATTGATGGATGGATGGTGAGACAGACGGACGAATAGATAGATATACAGACAGACAGACAAAACGGCTAGATAATGAAACAGGAACAGAACAAAATAGACGAGACAGGCAGACAGGTAGACGGATGGATGGATGAGAGATAGATAGATAGACAGACAGACAGACAGACAGACAGACAAATAGACAGATAGACAGATAGATAGATAGATAGATAGATAGATAGATAGATAGATAGATAGATAGATAGATAGATAGATAGATAGATAGATAGATAGATAGATAGATAGATAGATAGATAGATAGATAGATAGATAGATAGATAGATAGATAGATAGATAGATAGATAGATAGATAGATAGATAGATAGATAGATAGATAGATAGATAGATAGATAGATAGATAGATAGATAGATAGATAGATAGATAGATAGATAGATAGATAGATAGATAGATAGATAGATAGATAGATAGATAGATAGATAAAGTGTAATCATGATGAAATAAAAGTATGACGTCAAGAAAAAGACCTGATAGGAAATGATAGAAAAGGATGAGGACACGGAGAGCAAATATTCAGTTTCGTGATGATGTGGGCTGTGACATCGCCTGTCAATCACTCGCGGTAATGGGACTCTATAACCAGATTAGGCTGTGGCTAGGACTACGGGAGGCGAACTAATGTAGCGCTTTATTTGTTGACGCCAACACGCCACCGCGTGGGCCGCAATCAAAGTGATCTCTTCCAACGGGATGTCTGAGTGTGTAGACTTGGGTTAGTGAGTTTCTATAAAGGATAGATTGAGTGTGTAGACTTGGGTTAGAGAGTTTCTATAAAGGATAGATTGAGTGTGTAGACTTGGGTTAGAGAGTTTCTATAAAGGATAGATTGAGTGTGTAGACTTGGGTTAGAGAGTTTCTATAAAGGATAGATTGAGTGTGTAGACTTGGGTTAGAGAGTTTCTATAAAGGATAGATTGAGTGTGTAGACTTGGGTTAGAGAGTTTCTATAAAGGATAGATTGAGTGTGTAGACTTGGGTTAGAGAGTTTCTATAAAGGATAGACTGAGTGTGTAGACTTGGGTTAGAGAGTTTCTATAAAGGATAGATTGAGTGTGTAGACTTGGGTTAGAGAGTTTCTATAAAGGATAGACTGAGTGTGTAGACTTGGGTTAGAGAGTTTCTATAAAGGATAGATTGAGTGTGTAGACTTGGGTTAGAGAGTTTCTATAAAGGATAGATTGAGTGTGTAGACTTGGGTTAGAGAGTTTCTATAAAGGATAGATTGAGTGTGTAGACTTGGGTTAGAGAGTTTCTATAAAGGATAGATTGAGTGTGTAGACTTGGGTTAGAGAGTTTCTATAAAGGATAGATTGAGTGTGTAGACTTGGGTTAGAGAGTTTCTATAAAGGATAGATTGAGTGTGTAGACTTGGGTTAGAGAGTTTCTATAAAGGATAGATTGAGTGTGTAGACTTGGGTTAGAGAGTTTCTATAAAGGATAGATTGAGTGTGTAGACTTGGGTTAGAGAGTTTCTATAAAGGATAGATTGAGTGTGTAGACTTGGGTTAGAGAGTTTCTATAAAGGATAGATTGAGTGTGTAGACTTGGGTTAGAGAGTTTCTATAAAGGATAGACTGAGTGTGTAGACTTGGGTTAGAGAGTTCCTATAAACGATAGATTGAGTGTGTAGACTTGGGTTAGAGAGTTCCTGTAAAGGATAGATTGAGTATGTAGACTTGGGTTAGAGAGTTTCTATAAAGGATAGATTGAGTGTGTAGACTTGGGTTAGAGAGTTCCTGTAAAGGATAGATTGAGTATGTAGACTTGGGTTAGAGAATTTCTATAAATGATAGACTGAGTGTGTAGACTTGGATTGGAGAGTTTCTATAAAGGATAGACTGAGTGTGTAGACTTGCTTGGAGAGTTTCTATAAAGGATAGACTGAGTGTGTAGACTTGGATTGGAGAGTTTCTATAAAGGATAGACTGAGTGTGTAGACTTGTTTAGAAAGAGTCTATAAAGGATAGACTGAGTATGCAGACTTGGGTTAGAGAGTTTCTATAAATGATAGACTGAGTGTGCAGACTTGGGTTAGAGAGTTTCTATAAATGATAGACTGAGTGTGCAGACTTGGGTTGGAGAGTTTATGTGAGGTGTAGTCTGAGTGTATAGACTTCGAGTTGATAGTTACTTTAAAGGATAGACTGAGTGTGTAGACGTAGGTTGGATAGCTTCTGTAAAGGATAGACTGCGAGTGTAGACTTAGATTCACAAATGTGTACACTTCACAGAATTACCAAAACAATCCATTTCTTTGTTATTCTTGTTAGTTTCTTATTTTTTGTGTATGAACATTGTAACAATCAACATTTTTCGGGCACATCATAAGAAGAGAAAAGTTAGAATACTTGGTTACAACTGTCAACATAAAAAAAAAAAGAGAGAGCGGACGACAAAGAGAGAAAATACTGGATAGCTTGGTGTCATGGCATGGAAAACAGCCAACAACAGAACTGATACGATGCACTGTGGATAGAAGATTGTGGAGGGACATGATCGCTTACGCCAAACGGTATGGCACATGATGATGATAAATAATTGCATTTTACAGTAAAGTAAAGTAAAGTGCCCCCGTCACGCCAAGTGGCGTATAGGGAAATATGGTGTTAGTGACCCTATATTTTACAGACCTTCAGCACATGATTTTTGGGGTAATGTGGTCAGTATTACGCCCGTGCTGCTTTACTTTCCCAGAAAAAAATCCGGTACCCATTTAAAGTTGGGATCGAACTCTACCCCTTGTCCTTTGTAGTCCAGTTCACTAACCACTGAGCTATCGCGGCTCCCCGCATTTTACAGTATTGCAGTATATTTGCTCTTCTCACGCGTGTATGTAGTTAACGTAAGGTAAAGTACGAGACTTGAGCCGGCGTCTCAGCACGCGAGTTTACACCCATATGTGCTCGGCCGCCTATCCAGAAGTGTTCGGATATTTCTGTATAGTGTCGCCTCAAGCATCGAAACTCAGATGCGAAGCGACATTCCTCACCTTCACAAGGTAATACCCTGGTACCCGTTTCTGTCAACGGCTGGGTCGACCGTGGGGGTATTTTTTTTTTCCCAACCACGAGTACAATTCACACTGCTCCCAGCGGGAATCGAACACGGGTTGTCCGAATGTGTATGTAGTTCTTCCTCATAAGTAATAAGTCTTAAGAAAAAAAAGCATTGATTTTTTTTGTTTTCAAAACACTAGTTTCATGAATTATTTTCAACAGAACAAATTAAAAAAAAAAATTATTCCTTGCACTTGACATCGCCACATGCAGTTGACTTAAATAAAACCATACACTTTGAGTTCTAAAACGCCACTGAATGATGTAACAGAATCCGAAAACAAGGCACTGACGTCAAATTACAGTCCGTTCGCGAAATGACGTTTAGTATGCGCGAGTGCGTTCAGGATTTTCTTAACAGAAAAGCACAAAGTGCGTTATTTTGAACAGTCATGTGAAGACCGCCACAATTTGCTCCGTAAAACTCTTCGGGCAGATGGTGCTCGTAAACCTGGGAGGGCCGACCATCTAAGGGCAGAATCCCCCTACAGAAAAGATCACCTGCTGCCTTGCAGAAAGATTGGGGACAATCAAAGGCTAGGGAAAGCAAACCTGAATAAAATGCTGGCTGAAATCGGATGCACTGGGCCACTGGCGCAGAACACAGTGCAACGTTTTTAACGGGTGTTCAATCAGAGTGGATCTGGCAGACTCTAATTGTGATGTTCTGTTTGTAACACACCTAACCTGACAGCTGAGTTCATGTGAGGAGCTGGAATCTTACTCTGATTGGGTCCTGATCGCAGAAAGAGAGAGAGAGAAACTCTTAAAAAGTAGTCAAGCGAAGAATTCATCAATAGTTTTGTGCCGTCTCCGCATCGAAAGTTGGTTACCATGGAAGGTCATTCCGTTCTGTCTCTTCGCTTGATAGTGTAAAGTTGTCATAAGCTGACTGGTCCATCTTTTGATGTTACTCGTCCATGTTAGTCCTGATTTTCTCTGCCTCTTTTATCTTGTATTTCCCCTTCCAATATTACTATTAGTAGGCTGCAGTGACTTTTAACATGCCCCGAAAATACCATTTATTTTGTTTGAATTGTGTTTAGTAGTTATCTTTTCATTTTTAGTTGTTTTAAGACTTCATCGCTTGGTTTCTTTTTTCTTTCCCTCCAATTCTTCCTATTCTTCTGTATATACACATTTCAGAGGCTTCAATTTTCTGTTCTATTTTCTTGTCTAATGTCCATGTTTCTTTTGTTTATTTCAGTTGTACATTTTCCATTACTGGTTATAGTATGTCAAGTTGATGATGGTGATGATGATTGCGATGATGATAGTGATGATGATGATGATAGTGATGATGATAGTGATGATGATAGTGATGATGAAGGTGATGATAATAATGATGCTGATGATGCCGATTATAATAGGTAATGATGATGATGATGGCGATGATGATAGTAATGATAATTGTTCTGGTGTTGTTTTTGATGATGATGATGATGATGATGATAATGATGATGATGATGATGATGATGATTGCGATTATGGCGAGTAGAGATGATGGGACTAGAAACAGAAAGTTGTCGAGTTGCATTTTCGTCTAAATCCGTTTTCGATTTTGAGCTTCCGTTTTATCTATCCTGTACTTTATGCTAAGCCCTTGTGTGGCAGTGGTTACTTCCTGCACGGCTTTTGATAATGACTGGGTCTTTATAATAATGGCATTCAATAGTGATAGGAAAATGTAACAGTGCATTAGCCATGTCAATGTCTGTCACTGGAGCTAGACCTCAATGATGAGTAGTGGAAGTAACAATGGATAAATATGGCGGACAGTTGAAGTGAAATGAGGAGCCTGGCGCGTGTACGGGTGGGCAAGTGATATGGTAAAAGCAATTAGTGTTTGAACGGTGGGGCAAAGAGGTGGATTGATGGAGTAAAGAGGTGGATTGATGGGGTACAGAGGTGGATTGATGGAGCAAAGAGGTGGATTGATGGGGTACAGAGGTGGATTGATGGGGTAAAGAGGTGGATTGATGGGGCACAGATGTGGATTGATGGAGTACAGAGGTGGATTGATGGGGCAAAGAGGTGGATTGATGGGGCACAGAGGTGGATTGGTGGGGTAAAGAGGCGGATTGATGAGGTAAAGAGGTAGATTGATGGGGCACAGATGTGGATTGATGGGGTACAGAGGTGGATTGATGGGGTATAGAGGTGGATTGATGGGGCACAGAGGTGGATTGGTGGGGTAAAGAGGCGGATTGATGGGGTAAAGAGGTAGATTGATGGGGCAAAGAGATGGATTGATTTGTTAAAGAAGTGGATTAGTGGGGTAAAGATGTGGATTGATGGGGTAAAGAGGTGGATTGATTTGTTAAAGAAGTGGATTAAGGGGTAAAGAGGTGATTGATGGGTTAAAGAGGTGGATTGGTATGGCACAGGTGAATTGATGGGGTAAAGAGGTAGATTGGTGGGGTAAAGAGGTAGATTGGTGGGGCACAAAGGTGGATTGGTGGGGTAATGAGGTAGATTGGTGGGATAAAGAGGTGGATTGGTGGGGTAAAGAGGTGGATTGGTGGGGTAAAGAGGTGGATTGGTGGGGTAATGAGGTGGATTGGTGGGGTAAAGAGGTAGATTGGTCAGGCACAGAGGTGGATTGGTGGGGTAATGAGGTGGATTGGTGGGGTAAAGAGGTGGATTGGTGGGGCACAAAGGTGGATTGGTGGGGTAATGAGGTAGATTGGTGGGATAAAGAGGTGGATTGGTGGGGTAAAGAGGTGGATTGGTTGGGTAATGAGGTAGATTGGTGGGGTATATAGATGAATTGATGGGATAAAGAGGTATATTGATGGGGTAAAGTGGTGGATTGATGAGGCCAAGAGGTGAATTGATGGGGTAAAGAGGTGGATTGATGGGGCAAAGAGGTGGTTTGGCGGCGCAAAGAGGTAGTTCTACGGGGTAAAGAGGTGTTTAGGTGGGGCACAGTGGTGGATTGATGGAGTAAAGAGGTGGATTGGTGGGGCACAGAGGTAGATTGGTGGGGTAAAGAGGTGGATTGGTGAGGCAAAGAGGTAGATTGGTGGGGTAAAGAGGTGAATTGGTGAGGCAAAGAGGTGGATTGGTGGCGCAAAGAGGTAGATTGGTGGGACAAAAAGGTAGATTGGTGGGGCAAAGAGGTGGATTGGTGAGGCAAAGAGGTAGATTGGTGGCGCAAAGAGGTAGATTGGTGGGGCAAAGAGGTAGATTGGTGGCGCAAAGAGGTAGATTGGTGGGTAACAGAGGTGGATTGATGGGGTAAAGAGGAGGATTGATGGAGCAAAGAGTTAGATTGATGAGGTAAAGGTGTGGATTGGTGGAGTAAAGAGGTGGATTGATGGGGTAAAGAGGTGGATTGATAGGGCAAAGAGGTGGATTGATGGGGTAAAGAGGTAGTTTGATGGGGTAAAGAGGTGGATTGGTGGGGCAAATAGGTAGATTGGTCGGGCAAAGAGGTGGATTGATGGTGTAAAGAAGTGAATTGGTGGGGCACAGAGGTGGATTTATGGGGTAAAGAGGTAGATTGATGGGGTAAAAAGGTACATTGATGGGGTAGAGGTAAATTGTTGGGGTAAAGAGGTAAATTGTTGGGGCAAAGAGTAGATCGGTGGGGTAAAAAGGTGGATTGGTGGGGTAAAAAGATGGATTGATGGGGTAAAGAGGTGGATTGGTGGGGCAAAGAGGTGGATTGGTTGGTAAAGAGGTGGATTGATGGGGTAAAGAGGTGGATTAATGGGGTAAAGACGTGGTTTTTGTAATGAGGTGGATTTGTGGGGCAAAGAGGTGGCTTAGTGGGGTAAAGAGGTGGATTGGTGGGGTAAAGAGGTAGATTAAAGGGGTAAAGAGGTGGCGTAAAGAGGTGGATTTGTGGGGCAAAGAGGTGGATTGATGGGGTGCACACTGGACCTCTTGTTTTTCGCGAGGGCCAGACATTAAAATCTCACTATCCAGAGAGGGCCAGACATCAAATCTCACTATCCATAAAGGGCTAGCCATAAAATCTCACTACCCAGAGAGGGCCAGACATCAAATCTCACTATGCAGAAAGGGCTAGACATAAAATCTCACTACCCAGAGAAGGCCAGACATAAAATCTCACTACCCAGAGAGGGCCAGACATCAAATCTCACTATCCAAAAACGGACTAGACATAAAATCTCACTACCCAGAGAGAGCTAGACATCAAATTTCACTACCCAGAAAGGGCTAGACATAAAATCTCACTACCCAGAGAGGGCCAGACATCAAATCTCACTACCCTGAGAGGACTAGACATCAAATCTCACTAACCAGAGATGGCTAGACATCAAATCTCACCACCTAAAGAGAGCTAGACATCAGATCTCACTACCTAGAGAGGGCTAGTATATACCGTATTATATATATATATATATATTTGTTTGTTTGTTTATTTTATCTTTTTGTAAGGTGGGGGGGGGGGGTTATCGTTTCAAATTTCTGTAAACTAATTCAAATATTAAACCAATAATCTGTGTTTATCTCTCGCAGGCTTTGACCTTCTCAGCAACATATATTTGTTTGTTAGTGACTATTTGACGTTTTATAAGACTCAGCATTAGTATTGCCCGTGTTTATTTTTTATTTATTTATATTTTGGTAAGAAATGTGAGCAGAAAAGACGACAAAACACAGTCACAAATTTGTCATGTTTTTCAATGTCAAGAAAAAATATTCGATTGAGTAAACTGAGAACATCAATGGGAGACACTAACACCATAGGGAGAATACATGGGAAAATTGATGATCAGACACTAATACATGGGAAGTCAACAGTGAACTAGAATATGTAAAAGTCTTTACATCAAGAGCCAAAGCACAGTCAGGAACTTGTTTCTTATAGACACAATGCCTCCCAAGGTCTCGAGTAAAGGTGCCAAGAAGGCTGGCAAATGACACAGATGTCATGAGAGTCTAAGAAACAGAAAAAGAACAATGATTTAAAAGAACACACGATTTGTTGCAAGACAGAGAAATCTATTAAATGAAATAGAGATTACACAAGAATAAGAATAAAATAAACTCGCACGGAAGACGAAATCATGCCGAAGAAAACGCCAAACACAGGGAAGAAGACAATCCCAACTACCCAAGCCTTCCAGACGACTTCAGAAGAGAGATCCAGAACAGAGCATGTCCAGATGCCTCCCAAGCCGTCAGATAAAGCGGAACACGCAACATACGAGATTGACATAGACGTGAAGCACGTGAAAGGCACTTTGGTGGCAAATGTCAGCGGCCCAGACGCCTCAAAAATCTCAATTTCCACGATGACGAGCATTCTAGTAGGCCCCGCCGGGGTCATGTTCAACGGTATAAACATCTTGTACCGATTTAGCGACACAAGAAAGTGGGTTTTTTACTTTAAAACCCGAAGCACACGAGCAGAGATACAACGATCTCCGAGACAAAACTATCCTACTAAAAGATCCAAACGTCACAATAGTGATATGCCACCAAGAAAAGGAGCGAGCAAGAGGATGCATCCACTGGATGCCGCCAACACTGAAAAGCCAAAATGTGCAAGATATTGTATACAGAATGACCGGAGAAAAAGAGGCCCAAGTAAAACAAGACTCCTTCCAAGCCGACAGGTGGACATTTTGGTATAAGCCATCCCCAGAGGTGGAAATACCATACTACATCAAAATAAGACTTACAGGGAAATAAACGAAACTATCAAAGTTTTCGTGACCCTGCCAGGCAGGAGAACACCATGTTCCCACTGTGGACTAGACACACACTGGGAAAACCGATGTCCCAAGAAAGGCCTGAGATTGCAGACTACAGTAGAGAAACCAGATATCACAGACACACCACAGACCAACGATCTCAATACAACTGCAACATCATCAGTCAAGAAGAAACGCAGCTCCAAACAAAAGGAAACAGTACAAGTAACAAAGGAGCACACACAGCAGCAGACTCACAGAACAAAAACCCAGACGTCCACATCCACAGTTTCCAAAGACGAGCCTAAAAGACAGAAACTTCCAGAAATACAGAAAAACAACACACAACCAGCACAAGAATTTCCACAAAACGAAGAACACCATTAGACAAACACAAACTACTATTCAGATACAGATATAGAGTACAACGACTGGGAAGTGGAGTTTGTGCCACTCTTCTACGAACCAGAGGCCAACTATCAGTGACACCCTCATGCCCTTCTGAGGGCAACAAACACAAAATAATTTATGGAATAAATAAAATTCTGGTAAATAAAAGTTCCCCAATAATAAAACTCTATACTCTTACGACTACTATACTCAGTACTACTATATTATTACTACTACTTCTACTACCCAGAGAAAAAAAAAAAAAAAAAGTCAGAAGAGCAGCAGGCTAGACAGATCATTTTGAAGTTATAACAAAAGTAAGACAGGGGTGCCTATCTCCACTGTTATTTGTTACCTACTTGGAGAGCATATGTAGGTTAGTGAAATCTTCAGGGACTGAACGTTAGCGAGTTTTTATTTGCGGACAATCAGACACTAATATACAGAAAAATAGTGGACAATCAGACACTAATACACGGAAAAATAGAGGACAATCAGACACTAATACACGGAAAAATAGAGGACAATCAGACACTAATACACGGAAAATTAGAGGACGATCAGACACTAACACACGGAAAAATAGAGGACGGTCAGACACTAATACACAGAAAAATAGAGGACAATCAGACACTAACACACGGAAAAATAGAGGACGGTCAGACACTAACACACGGAAAAATAGAGGACAATCAGACACTAACACACGGAAAAATAGAGGACAATCAGACACTAACACACGGAAAAATAGAGGACAATCAGACACTAATACACGGAAAAATAGAGGACAATCAGACACTAACACACGGAAAAATAGAGGACAATCAGACACTAATACACGGAAAAATAGAGGACAATCAGACACTAATACACGGAAAATTAGAGGACGATCAGACACTAACACACGGAAGAAAATAGAGGACAATCAGACACTAATACACGGAAAATTAGAGGACGATCAGACACTAACACACGGAAAAATAGAGGACGGTCAGACACTAATACACGGAAAAATAGAGGACAATCAGACACTAACACACGGAAAAATAGAGGACAATCAGACACTAACACACGGAAAAATAGAGGACAATCAGACACTAATACACGGAAAATTAGAGGACGATCAGACACTAACACACGGAAAAATAGAGGACAATCAGACACTAATACACGGAAAAATAGAGGACAATCAGACACTAATACACGGAAAATTAGAGGACGATCAGACACTAACACACGGAAAAATAGAGGACAATCAGACACTAATACACGGAAAATTAGAGGACGATCAGACACTAACACACGGAAAAATAGAGGACGGTCAGACACTAATACACGGAAAATTAGAGGACGATCAGACACTAATAAACGGAAAAATAGAGGACGATCATACACTGAAAAAATAGATGATCAGACACTAATACACGGGAAAATAGATGATCAGACACTAATACATGGGAAAATATATGATGATCAGACACTATATACACGGGCAAATAGAAGATGATCATGCACTAATACACGGTAAAATAGATGATCAGACACTAATTCATGGGAAAATAGATGATCAGACACTAATACACGGAAAAATGGATGTTCAGACAGTAATACATGGGAAGATAGATTAATGGACACTAATACACGTGAAAATAGAAGATGATCAGACATTAATACAAGGGAAAATAGAAGATGATCAGACACTAATCCAAGGGAAAATAGAAGATGATCAGACATTAATACACAGAAAAAAAGATTATCAGGTACTAATACACGGGAAAATAGAAGATGATCAGACACTAATACAAGGGAAAATAGAAGATGGTCAGACACTAATCCAAGGGAAAATAGAAGACGATCAGACACTAATACACGGGAAAATAGAAGATGATCAGGCACTAATACATGGGAAAATAGAAGATGATCAGACACTAATACACTGAAAAAGAGATTACTGACACTAATACATGGAAAAAAAATGATCAGACACTAATACATGGGAAAATAGATGATTCGGCACTAATACACGGAAAAATAGATGGTCAGGCACTAATCCATTGGAAAATATATGATCAGACACTAATACACGGAAAAAAGATGATCAGTCAGTTATACATGGGAAAATAGTTGATCAGACACTAATACACGGGAAAATAGAACATGATCAGACACCAATACACGAAAAAAAGATGATGAGATACTAATACACGGAAACATAGATGATCAGTCATTATTACATGGAAAACTAGATGATAAAACACTGATACAAGGGAAAATAGAAGACGATCAGACACTAATACACGGGAAAATAGAAAATGACCAACCACTAATACACAGGAACATAGAAGATGATCAGGCACTAATACACGGAAAAATAGATGAATAGACACTAATACACAGAGAAATAGATGATCAGACACTAATACATGGGAAAATATATGATGATCAGACACAATATACACGGGAAAATAGAAGATGATCATGCACTAATACACTGTAAAATAGATGATCAAACACTAATTCATGGGAAAATAGATGATCAGACACTAATACATGGAAAAATAGATGATCAGACACTAATTCACGTGAAAATAGAACATGATCAAACACCAATGCATGGGAAAATAGATGATCAGACACTAATACACGGAAAAAAGATGATGAGACTTCTAATACACCGTAAAATAGATGATCAGTCACTAATACACGGGAAAATAGAAGATGATCAGACACTAATACACCGAATAATAGAAGAAGATCGGACACTAATACACGGGAAAATAGAAGAAGATCAGACACTAATACACGGGAAAATAGAAGAGGATCAGACATTAATACACGGAAAAATAGAAGAAGATCAGACACTAATACCCGGAAAAATACAAGATGATCGGACATTGATACACGGACAAATAGAAGATCAGACACTAATACACTGAAACATAGATGACGATCAGACACTAATACATGAAAAAATAGAAGATGATCAGACACTAATACACTGAAAAATAGATTACTGACACTAATACATGGAAAAATAGAAGATGATCAAACACTAATACACTAAAAATAGATTACTGACACTAATACATGGAAAAATAAATGATCAGACACTAATACATTGGAAAATAGATGATCAGGCACTAATACACGGAAAAATAGATGGTCAGACATTAATTCATTGGAAAATAGATGATCAGACACTAATACACTGAAAAATAGATTACTGACACTAATACATGGAAAATAAATGATCAATCAGTAATACATAGAAAAATAGTTGATCAGACACTAATACATGGGGAAATAGAACATGATCAGACATCAATACACGAAAAAAAATGATGAGACACTAATACACGGAAAAATAGATGATCAGTCACTATTACATGGAAAACTAGATGATAAAACACTGATACAAGGGAAAATAGAAGACGATCAGACACTAATACACGGGAAAATAGAAGATAACCAACCACTAATACACGGGAAAATAGAAGATGATCAGGCACTAATACACAGAGAAATAGATGATCAGACACTAATACATGGGAAAATATATGATGATCAGACAATATATATACACGGGAAAATAGAAGATGATCATGCACTAATACACGATAAAATAGATGATCAGACACTATTTCATGGGAAAATAGATGATCAGACACTAATACATAGAAAAATAGATTATCAGACACTATTACATGGGAAAATAGATGATCAGTCACTAATACACGGAAAAATAGAAGATCAGGCACTAATACATGAAAAAATAGGAGATCAGACACTAATACATGGAAAAATGGATGATCAGACACTATTACATGGGAAAATAGATGATCAGTCACTAATACACGGAAAAATTGATCATCAGACACTAATACATGCGAAAATAGATTAGATGATCAGACACGAATACATGGAAAAATGGATGATCAGACACTAATACATGGGAAAATAGATGATCAGTCACTAATACACGGAAAAATAGATGATCAGGCACTAATACATGCGAAAATAGATGATCAGACACTAATACATGGAAAAATGGATGATCAGACACTAATACATGGGAAAATAGATGATCAGACACTAATTCACGGGAAAATAGAAAATGACCAGACACTAATACATGGGAAAATAGATGATCAGACACTAATAGATGGAAAAATAGATGGTCAGACATTAATACACAGGAAAATAAGATGATCAGGCACTAATACACTGAAAAATAAATAACGATCAGACACTAATACATGGAAAAATAGAAGATGATCAGACACTAATACACTGAAAAATAAATAACGATCAGACACTAATACATGGAAAAATAGAAGATGATCAGACACTAATACACTAAAAAATAGATGCCGATCAGACACTAATACATGTAAAAATAGAAGATCAGGCGCTAATACATGTAAAAATAGAAGATCAGACGCTAATACATGTAAAAATAGAAGATCAGACGCTAATATACGGTAAAATAGAAGACGATCAGACACTAATACACGGAAAAATAGAAGAAGATGTCAAATGTAGAACTGAGAAAACAAAGCTAGGAATATATTCCGACTTGGGATGAGTACACAAAGAAACAACAGATAAAATGGTTTGGCCACGTGATAAGACAGAAATATCAAAATAAACGCAGCCATTAATAAACGATGCGAGAACACCAGACCCAAGGGCGGACCGCGAAAAAGATGGATTGATTGAATATTAGAAACACTAGGAAACATAACAGCAGCAGATGCCAACAGAAGAACAAAAGATGGATTGATGGAATATTAGAAACACTAGGAAACATAACAGCAGCAGAGGCCAACAGAAGAACAAAAGATGGATTGATGGAATATTAGAAACACTAGGAAACATAACAGCGGCAGAGGCCAACAGAAGAACAAAAGATGGATTGATGGAATATTAGAAACATTAGGAAACAACAGCGGCAGAGGCCAACGGAAGAGCAAAAGATGGTTTGATGGAATATTAGAAACACTAGGAAACATAACAGCGGCAGAGGCCAACAGAAGAACAAAAGATGGATTGGTGGAATATTAGAAACATTAGGAAACATAACAGCGGCAGAGGCCAACAGAAGAACAAAAGATGGATTGGTGGAATATTAGAAACATTAGGAAACAACAGCGGCAGAGGCCAACAGAAGAGCAAAAGATGGTTTGATGGAATATTAGAAACACTAGGAAACATAACAGCGGCAGAGGCCAACAGAAGAACAAAAGATGGATTGGTGGAATATTAGAAACACTAGGAAACATAACAGCGGCAGAGGCCAACAGAAGAACAAAAGATGGATTGGTGGAATATTAGAAATACTAGGAAACATAACAGCAGCAGAGGCCAACAGAAGAACAAAAGAAAGCAGACTATATCTCCCCCCTAGCTGAAATGTAAATAAGGAAGAAAAGTGGAAGGAAAACAGATGGAAACTGTAAAGTGTAATGAAAAAACGTAAATTTTACATGAAAACGTAAGATCTGGCAACCCGACTCATCAGGCATGTTTCTGGCTCTAGATGACTGTTTCTGACGGGTGGGATAACACGGGGTGGCTTGGGGGGAGATTATGGCTCGTCTCATCACCGAGGATTCTCTGAATGTCAGTCAAGGGGCTGGACGAGAGATATACAGGTTAGTGTGCCTACCTGCCGAAATATGCCGACTATTATTGGTGAGGGTGGAGGGCCGAGGTCTGGGTCAGTGCTCGTGGTTTCCCTTGGTTGGCAGTGATGTATGTGCGCACGTGTGTATGTATGTATGTGTGTATAAATGTATGTGTGTATCGTATGTATGTGTGTATGCATTTGTGTTTATGTATGAAAGAGAAAGAGAGAGCTGAAAATTGCAAATTCAGAACTAACATATGACAAAACTGCAACTTGCAAGAGAGCTAGAAAGTTATATAGTTCATCATCATCAAGTGCCATCTCCGCATCGAAGGTTGGCTACCATGGAGCGCCATTCTGCTCTGTCTCTTGCTTTGATGGTGCAGATTGTCATAGGCTGGTTTGTCCATCTTTTGATGTTACTCGTCCATATTAGTCCTGGTCTGCCTCTGCCTCTTTTACCCTGTATTTTCCCCTCCAGGATTACTTTTAGTAGGCTGTTGTGTATTTTAACATGGCCCAAAAATCACATTTGTCTTGTTTGAATTGTGTTTAGTAGTTCTCTTTTCATTTTTAGTTGTTTTAAGACTTCATCGTTTGTTTTCTTTTCCTTCTATCCAATTCTACCTATTCTTCTATATGTCCACATTTCAAAGGCTTTAATTCTCAGTTCTGTTTTCTCGTCTAATGTCAATGTCTCTGCACCATATAGGAATGCTGAGAAGACATAACATTTTGCTATTCTTAGTTTCAGCCCTGGTGTTATTTAGCAAGAGAGCTAGACAGGTATAAAGTTATATTATCCTTTTGTTCTTGTTGTAACAGGTTTCAGCTTGATAAGATGCAGTCTGCGTTCAACCTCATATTCTTGCTCTGAAATATGATCGCAGTAGCAGTAAAGGAAAACAAATGGTAGTATTGTATTGTAGTATTAATCATCATCATGTGACTTATCGGTTGGCGTAGGCGATCATGTCCTTCCATATTTCTTTGTCCACTGTAAAAATAAAAAAGTAAAGTACCCCCGTCACGCCAAGTGGCGTATAGGGAAATATGGTGTTATTGACCCTATATTATACAGACCTTCAGCACACGATTTTTGGGGTAATGTGGTCGGTATTACGCCCGTGCTGCTTTACTTTCCCAGAAAAAAAATCCGGTACCCATTTAAGGCTGGGTGAACCCGGAAGCCGTCGGTTGGGATCGAACCCTACCCCTTGTCCTTTGTAGTTCAGTTCACTAACCACTGAGCTATCGCGGCTCCTTTGTCCACTGTACATCGTATAAAGTCTGCTGTTGCCTGTCTAGCTTGCCACGATACCAAGCTATCTAGTATTTTCTCTCTTTGTCGTCCGCGGTCATTCTTTCCCGGTAATTTGCCAGTTGTTACCAAATACTGCAGCTGTCTTCTTCTCATGATGTGCCCGAAAAACGATGAGACGCAGATGAGACACAGATGAGACGCAGATGAGACACAGATGAGACGCAGATGAGACACAGATGAGACGCAGATGAAACACATATGAGATACAGATGAGACACAGATGAGACACAGATGAGACGCAGATGAGACACAGATGAGACGCAGATGAGACGCAGATGAGACACAGATGAGACACAGATGAGACACAGATGAGACACAGATGAGACACAGATGAAACACAGATGAGACACAGATGAGACGCAGATGAGACGCAGATGAGACGCAGATGAGACACAGATGAGACACAGATGAGACGCAGATGAGACACAGATGAGACACAGATGAGACACAGATGAGACACAAATGAGACACAGATGAGACACAGATGAGACACAGATGAGACGCAGATGAGACACAGATGAAACACATATGAGATACAGATGAGACACAGATGAGACACAGATGAGACATAGATGAGACACAGATGAGACACAGATGAGACATAGATGAGACACAG
This sequence comes from Megaustenia siamemsis, assembly GCA_032433765.1. NCBI lineage: Eukaryota > Metazoa > Mollusca > Gastropoda > Stylommatophora > Ariophantidae > Megaustenia > Megaustenia siamemsis. The sequence continues at coordinate 34,702,581 of JAVIAB010000091.1, read as the reverse complement.
ATGAGATACATATGAGACACAGATGAGACATAGATGAGACACAGATGAGACACAGATGAGACACAGATGAAACACAGATGAGACACAGATGAAACACAGATGAGACGGAGATGAGACGCAGATGAGACACAGATGAGACACAGATGAGACACAGATGAGACACAGATGAGGCGCCGATGAGGCGCAGATGAGGCACAGATGAGACACAGATGAGACGCAGATGAGACACAGATGAAACACAGATGAGATACAGATGAGACACAGATGAGACACAGATGAGACACAGATGAGACACAGATGAGACATAGATGAGACACAGATGAGACACAGATGAGACATAGATGAGACACAGATGAGACACAGATGAAACAGAGATGAGCCACAGATGAAACACAGATGAGATACAGATGAGACACAGATGAGACACAGATGAGACACAGACGAGACACAGATGAAACACAGATGAAACACAGATGAGACACAGATGAAACACAGATGAAACACAGATGAGACACAGATGAGACACAGATGAGACACAGATGAAACACAGAGGGGACACAGATGAGACACAGATGAGACAACGAAAAGCTATGATGATGAGTCTAGCTAACTAGAGCACAGAATCATGGACGCCATTAGACAAACAAAAAGCAGCAGCAGTGGTATAAAATAAGTAGGGAACATGCAAATAATTGCAGTGCTGCTGCAAAGCTGGTAACAATTAGCCAGTAGTGGTGTGTAACGTCACTCTTACATGATATGGTGACAGCTTTACAGGAGAGGAACACAACAAAATAATCGACGTTTCGGACTACATGAGGCCTTTTCCAGAAACCAAAAACAGCAACAAATGATGAACCACAGATGAGAGAATGAGAAGCTATGATGATCTTCCGTACTATTCTAATTTTCTCTCTTTTACCTCAGACATTACGTGTTTAATTTGTCACGTGGTTCGTTGGACTCTATTGCTGACTTCCTCATTGGTGACATGATCGACATACGATCAACACAAAATCTTCTTATACCAACTCATTTTCAGGGTCTGTATTTTTCCTTCAATATTAACTCCTTGTCTTCCAAGTAACGCTCACACCGGTGAATTTCCTTTGTCTTTCGCTTCCCAGTAACGCTCACACCGGTGCATTTCCTTTGTCTTTCGCTTCCCAGTAACGCTCACACCGTTGCACTTCCTTTGTCTTTTTCTTCACAATAAGGCTCTCTCCGGTTCTTTCGAAATCAGGTGTTTACAAATCTAGGTTAGACATTTCGGTTCCAAACTTAAAATCTCTATTTTCTTTTCACCGATGTAAAATGTAAAATCTAATTTCCCCTATCCGGGATTATGATTTGTAAAATATAGCTACCTTAGTTTAAAGAGTAATTATGACGTCATTTCCTGTTAAACATATAACAATATCTGTGTATGTTCTGGCGAGGTAATTTAAGTAGAAATATAAATGAAGTCACCGTATGTAATTATGAAATTTAACAGCAACAGCGAAAGTTAAAATATAAATAACAAACGCGGTGAGAATAGTATAATTTACCACAACAATAAAAAAAAAGTCTCAAGAACAACACAAAACATAATTAATAATTAAATTTACGAAAATACAAGAGTGTGCATAAAAATAAAGATATACACAATTAATATCAGAATATATGACGAAACAAAATATTGAAAAAGAAAACAGAAAAGAAAAATCAATAATTCAATTATTGAAATAACAAAGTGGAGTATAAATAAATCAAAGAAATAAAGACGATATAGAGTTCAAGGAGAAAAGTAATCAGAACCAATTACAGATAGAATGTAAATACACTGTTGTGAGAGGACATAAATAATAGAAGTACTGGAAATATGATATACAACATTACAACAACAAGCACTCACACTATAATAAACAAATAAATAGAGAAAAGATCAAAAGCTGCGGGAATCGGCATTTTGTGACATAGAAAACATGAAACAAAATATCACAAAGATACTACTAGGAACAATTTTTTTTTTCTTGAACTCAGATCAAAAGGAAAAACACATCATCCTCTCGTATATATTCATATAAACATACTCAGAGTAAAACACACACAAACAGTAAGAGAGATAACTTCAAAGGGAAACGTGAGTAGAGCTTTGCTGCGTTTTGAGTACATTGTGTCCAGTACATAGCAGAGTAGATTGTGTCCAGTACATAGCAGAGTAGATTGTGTCCAGTACATAGCAGAGTAGATTGTGTCTAGTACATAGCAGAGTAGATTGTGTCTAGTACATAACAGAGTAGATTGTGTCCAGTACATAGCAGAGTAGATTGTGTCTAGTACATAGCAGAGTAGATTGTGTCCAGTACATAACAGAGTAGATTGTGTCCAGTACATAGTAGAGTAGATTGTGTCCAGTACATAGTAGAGTAGATTGTGTCTAGTACATAGCAGAGTAGATTGTGTCCAGTACATAGCAGAGTTGATTGTGTCCAGTACATAGCAGAGTAGATTGTGTCTAGTACATAGCAGAGTAGATTGTGTCCAGTACATAGCAGAGTTGATTGTGTCCAGTACATAGCAGAGTAGATTGTGTCCAGTACATTGTAGAGTAGATTGTGTCCAGTA